>CM067364.1:58875549-58989244 GCA_034401795.1 Chaetoderma sp. LZ-2023a | reverse complement strand
GCATGACACGTGTGTTAACTGCTCGCGCAGCGCCCTCTGGTTATTGACCAGAGTAACCGTCTCCTGGAGGTGCCTACATCCCTCACCTCCAAAGAGACCAGGACCTGTCATAGGCGTACGTAGTAGCCTATTGTATAGGTCCTGGGACGGGCACAGATTATCCAAGGCAAAAGTGCGCCTTGCCCGGACACTCCTGGTCACCGCCCGCGTCATACAGTCCAGCGCCAGGTTGATACCATCCTGGATGGCTCGCTGGACTGTGACCGGACTTGGCTGGCGCGATGTGGATGCTGTTACTACCCCTTGTAACAGCTGGGAGACATGGGACAGAGCGGCAATCGAAGCCCTCCCACTCTCCTCCGCATCACGCAATGCGGTATTTGCTGAACGCAACGCGTTCGAACACAAGACTCCCGTGTCAGAACGGGAGCCTGGCCGCGCATCCTCACCCAAAGCCGCGCGGTCATCCACGCTCGGCTTAGGTACCACACCGTACCGCTGGTAGTCCAGGGGCACGATGCGGCAACGCCTGGCCACCTCGCGCGGGGCCTTAGCGAGACGTCCACTCGACTTAATGGACGTCTCCGCCGCCTCGAACATGTCAACGACATGCTCTGCCAGCGGCAGAGAAGGCATAGCGTTAGCAGTAGGCTTACCAGCTAACCACGGCCTGTGATCACGCTGGCTAGCCGACTGCTCCACGGGCAGATCTGGTCTAACACTCACCAACCACTGGCAAGCGTCAGACCAATCCTCCTCCGTGGCTAGTTGCGAGCGCTCTACAAGACGGGGGCCTTCGTCTTCCTCCTGAGCGCAAGCAACAGAGCTTGACGGCGGATACGCTGATATCCCTGGCAAGCCAGGGAGAGCATGCGGGCCTGACAATACCGGCATGCTAATCTCACTGGCTTGACCAGGAGCAGGCGCCGTGGTAGAGCGCGGGGCATATACCGCCCCACCACGGCCCCGGCCAGCACCAGCGACACCCTCGGCAAGCCGAGGTATGCGGTAACGCTGTCCTTCAGCGCCCAGGGCCACAGTCTGAACCGTGGATTCTACCCCTGGGAGAGTAGAACCGTGGAATAAGGCGCCTGTATTCCCCGCGAGGGGTGCACAGACGTCATAATCCATGTCCACGTCCTCAGACGGCGACCCCAACAGGTAATCCTCATCCTCCTGGCCAGACAGATTAGACTCCGGGTCAGCAAAGAGAGCTAACCCGGACTGGCCAGGGAAGGTGCCATACGAGGTACTGGCACCCGCGGTGTGCGGATAGCCCTGGACTGATAAGCAGCCCGCGGGTTCCAGCGACAACCGTCCACGGTCCCTATTGGGCGCGGCAATAAGCCTGCTGCCAGGGTCGTGGAACGCCCCCTCTAATGGGGCCACCTCTGAATCTTCAAACAACGGAAGCGTACTAAGGAACGGTGATTCAGAGGCGGGGATTACCTGCTCCGAAGCAGATGATGAGGCCAACAAAGGATTTGGTCCAGGAAGCATGCCACGAAGCAACTCTGGAACCAAATCCTTTATTGTCCTCCTCATCTCTCCCAACATCTCGGTCCGGAAGGCCTCCATGTCCACCGCGGACGAGGCCTTCCTCTTACCCTTCTTACTTACAACCTCTTTTTTCAGCTTCTTCTTCTCCTCCTCCACCACCTTGTCCTTCGCCTGCAAGCACAAGAATTCGGACATTAGCTCGCCCCCCCAGTGCTTACATATCTCGCAATTAAGCAAGGGACCACAGGGGCTACACTGAAAACAGAGATGAGGACCAAACTTGTCCCTCAAAAATCGTCCACAGGACGCACAACCAGGTCTCTGAAAAAGGCCAAAGGACGAGGAGTATGAGCAATCTAGTTAAGCTTAGAAACTCACCAACTCAAGAGAAGGAAAAATGATCATAAAGATCATAATTTATCAGAAAACCAGCTTCGGACAACTTTAATTGTTAATAAAGAGCAAGGCTGATTATGACGTCATTAATCCTGACAGGAAAAAATCGATCCTCAACAAACATCCCAGTGCAAGGACGAATTGTATCTCTAACCAGAACATGTGCAGAATGGACATTTCGACTACACAACCATCAGATATATACTGATAACAATGGCAAATACTGTTAATTATCTCCCTTTCCTCTAAATAATTAACATCACCTCATATCAATAATTAGATACCTGACACCTTGTCTAGACAAACCATCCAACCTGATGAACTGGAGCACTCCACCAACTGAACGCCTCTTAACTCTCTCCACCTCTAGGGGAAGGAATTGGATCAAGAGGGCAAAGTGAGAAGACCTTTATAATAAGCCTCCAACTCACTGGACATAGAATTTTTGGTTAGATAACCTAACAGTATTAGTAGGAAATGGAACCATGGTGGAGAGACACAAACCCTCTGCAGATGTGATGTCCATTATATTTCTTCACACAGACCTGTGGACATAAACACAAAGAGAGATTAGTCTTATATAGCACCTAGTTGAAATAAATCAACTAAACAAGGCGCTTATCACGTTTAGCGCGAGTCCCGGAAACACATTACAACGGGACAAAACTCGCTAATTTTACTAGAAGTCACCTGATTTAAAGGTCCTGGGCCCTCCTCTGGCGAAGTCACTCTTCCTGCCATCTTTATCAGGGATAAACACTTCTGAACTTTCACAAAAAACACTTAGAATTGAGCCACGAAAAGCACTAGCACAAAAGCATGTGTAGACTCTCTGCCAATAAATTAGCAAAGAGGTAGTGCTAGTCTGCGCATGCGCGGTGGTGGGGCTGGCATCCGCCAGACTACGCTCTGACTCCCTGCCCAGTAGGGGCACCTAACTGTTTTAATCTGAGTGTTTATTGAGTGAAAGCCAATATTTAGCAATATCAAAAGTATTAGGGAGGTAAGTATACTCTTGATGTGAAACTAGCAATACACTGTTATTATATTTCTTCTATCTAATGGACCTTTCCATTTTTAACTATGCCCCGCCCATCTCTAGCTAAGCTCCACCCACACCCCACTCGTTAGGGATCGATTGATCTCTGAACTCTCTGACTATCAATTTCCAGAAAACTATACAGAGGACTATTTTTGAAAATATACCACTGGAATACTGGATAACATCGGTTATCAAGCCAGTCATTCCAGTTGTAAATTTTAAAAAATAGTCCTCTCTTGGTCTGCAGAATACAGATCCTGGGATGGGCACAGATTGTGTCTAAAGCAAACTGTTGCCATGTCCGGGTAACACTTCGTGTCATACAGTCCAGAGCCAGGTTGATGCCATCTCTGGACTGTGATCGGCGATGGGATATGGGATGCGGACGGTGTTACCACCCTTTGTAACAACTGGGAGGCATGCGGCGAGCTAAATTTTATCAGCATACACCTGTCCCAGACTGATCATCAGGCATCTGAACATTGTCTGCCATGATTTTGAGGAAGGAATTAAGGCTTGAAATCTCAGTCATAGAATTTGGATTCAAATTAATAGAAAAAGAGATAAGCTATAGAAAGCATGTTGCAATGGCAGTCAATATCTAGGAAAGTGGCCGCGTGACTCTGCGCATGCACGCTGTTGCGTCAACATCCGCCGAGAGTGACAGATACATAACCTGCCTATTGTGGGCAGCTTCTTTTGAAGCCTATGTAATATTGTAGCCACAGCAATATTTAATAAATATCAATGCGTATCAGGATGGTGAGTACCGTATTTTATTTAATTGAAGCCTAGGCTTCTATTAGGAGAAGAGGTGTTCAATTTCCAACCCAACATCTCTGAGAAAGGGGGTGGGCTTACAGTGGAGAATTTTCCCAAAAAAGTTTTCTAAAACTGATACCACGGAAATTCAACACATTTTCTCCAGTAAAAATTCACACCGCCTACGCCTATGTTTAATGTATACGTCAAACCATCACCGGGGAAGTGAAATTATTTGATTTGAGCGCCTAAATATTGCGTATCCTTTAATAAAGGTCATTTATTACATCAAAATTAATCCACAATTTGATATAAAATGGCGTCGCAAAAAAATACAAATCACGTGATTCGACTCCAATTGAGGTTTATTTTAGAGTGAGTACTCGGATAAAAATATTCTGGGATCGGGGAATCGGAACTTGGAAATTTCTGTATATTATCATTGCGCGATAGGAACTGAGTATCATACTGATCTGAATAACGGGTACCTGTTTGATAAACTCTTGTTAGCGAATATCTTGCGAGAACACGCTGCTTCCAATCGCAAAAGAGCCGCTGGCTCGCCAAGATAAGAAGCCGGCTATATTGTCATTCATAATAATTCATTTTGGGTCATTTAATGTTGATCGGCGTTACAAAATTGATGCGCAATACTGCTTGTTTGGTACATAAATTTGGTCTTAAAATATATTTATAAGGAAGGTATTTAATCACGCCAAGACTGTTTCACGCGCATTTTGACTACAAAAGTGTGGAATAAACTTTACTATATCTTGAACATAGGTGGCCTACTTCTTCTTCTTTTCGTTCGCTGATCATACCGCCAGTCCTGTAAGTGACTATCGACATGATCATAAGCGTTAAGAGCGTGGATCCATGGTTTATTAGAGTGCGCCGTGCGGCCTGGAACCTCCGTCTTCAGCACTCGAGGTTTCTGTCAGGGTTACCTCACCCTTACCTCCTTTAGTCGCCTCTTACGACACGCAGAGGATACGGAAGGTGTATTCTAAGCCCCACCTACAGGGCAAGGTGGCCTACTATTAGCATTAATCTAATAGGTGGTCGAGATTTACAAATCCGAGGCCTGTATTGACTTCTAGAGGGGGCGCAAATGTATCAGGGCAGAGATCGGTGTGAAGTACACATCCTGTGACACGATTGTTATTATTATACAAACTATTCTTACAAATTTGATCTTTAAAAAACCTTCCTATACAATCTGCTGAGTTAGGGGGTGGGCTTCTACCACAGAGTTTTGCCGTTTTGAAACTGCTAAGAAATCATTGGAGCTCATTTGTCAAAGTTAGGGGGTGGGCTTCTATTAGAGCATAGGCTTCAATTAGGCGAAATACGGTATACTCTTGAAGTGAAATTTATTTTTGAAAATCTGAATGACCCAAATCACATCGGAGAAGAAAATCTAAATTAAAAATATATATCCTATAATTGGGGATTGCTTAATCATAAGGAACCTCCATTGGTGTACAGGATGGACTTAGCGGTCAATCGGAGACATTTTCTACTCTATTTTCTTCTTACCAAGAGGATGATGTTGACGATGCATTGTCCAGTTTGAAAACATCTCCCATTGTGATGACTCGGCAACCTTGCTAACCGATTCCAGTGAACACCACGACTGGAAGCCATATTCTGTGGCCATACGCGGAATAGGATAGTTTTTCGGATCCCATAAATCAACTACATCATTATAGAAATGATCTGAAATAAATTTAGAAATATTTGGCTGCATATTTGATGATTTTTGTTAATAGTAGTGAATTCGCAATAAAGAGAGGAGGGTTTTCTTATGCTGAACAATTCTTTAACACTCTAATTTGGTCAAGATTTTCAACTTTCTCCTAGAAATGTCCATTTGCAGACCAAGAGAAGACTATTTTTGAAAATTTACCGCTGGAATGACTGGCTCGGTTATCGAGCCAGTCATTCAAGCGGTAAATTTTCAAAGATCATCTTCTCAATGGTCTGCAAATGGACATTTCACAAGCCCACTGTAGCAGCCATTTTTGGCTGATATGAGTGTTAAAGGGTTAACGCTTGATATTCCAGTATTACAATTACAAAACAGGTACACAGGGAATGTGTTAAATATTTTGAAACTAATATGACTGGGAACTGTTGCTGCTATGGCCAGCCACAGCTCCCAGTCAGATTAGTTTCAAAATATTCAACAGAATATTCCTTACATCATAAAGAATTTGTATTTTATGATCTGTAAGGGCAGCGTTAAAGGATTGATGGTAAGAATGAACCTTTCCCGTTTATCCATCAATCACATGATGTCATAATCAACTATGTGTAGGGTGATGTCATAATCAATGATGTCATGAGTGATGTAGATAAGTTCATCATGAATGCACACTAAGCATTGTTGTACGAATTGTATGTCTGTATCATTTAATACACATGCTGTTGAATATTTTTGAAACCAATTTGACTGGGTCCGGTTGCAAATTAGTTACAAAATATTCATCAGCTTACCCGTATAGTTTTCTGGAAATTTAGATTCAGAGTGCACAGATCGATCCCAACACGGGTGAAGCGTGGGTGGAGCTTAGCTAGAAATGGGTGGGGCATAGATAAAACCGAATTCCTCCATTGGTGACGCCATCTTTCACACGGTGTTCTCAATGGAGGAATCCTATCTGTGACTCGGGTATCAGATGCCATTATTAACCCCTCGTGTGTTAACATAACTCTTTAATGGTCAAGACCGCCAAAAACAGACTATGATGTGGTCTTGAGGAATGTCCATTTTTTCACCAAAGATAATATAATTTTTGAAAATTCACCACTGGAATCACTGGCTCAGTAACCGAGCCAGTCACTCCAGAGGTAAATTTTCAAAATTGTCTTCTCTCAGCCTGGAAAATAGACACTAGATAAGAAAAAAATGGATTTTCTTTACCATTTTCATGGTCAGGCCAAAAAACCCACCTGTAGTGGTCTTGAGCAATGTCTATTTGTACGACAATAGTTGTTTTTGTAAAATTTATTGTAAAAATTATAATTTTCTTGAAAAATCTTGACCATTAAAGGGTTAATTGATATAAGTAGAATTTAGAGTGCTTTGAGGCGCTGTTGACACAAGAGGGGTTAAAATGGCACTCGTTAGCTGAAGTCACAATCAAAATAACATAGCACCATTAAGAAAATTGAAAATTCTGTAACGAAAGTGTATCTGTACAATTTGTATGTCTTTGATAAATTTACAATTTAAACCTTTAACTCCTCTTGTGTCGTATTAAAGCTCAAAATACCATTTATTTCAATTAATAACCATTTAATTGCAAATACCTTTCAAAGAAATTTTTTATTTTGGAGCCAAGAGTATTTTTTTAAATTTATAACGAAAATTTACAAAAAAACCAGATTCCTGTTATCCTTCAAAGGGACATTCATCAAGAGTGTAACGGTCAAGAAAATTCAAATTTTTGCTTAGCTAGTGTCTATTTGTAGGCTAAGGGAAGAATATTTTTGAAAATTTACCGCTGGAATGACTTGCTCAGTAACCGAGCGTCATTTCAGTGATAAATTTTCTAAAAAATTCTTCTCTTATCCTGCAAATGGACATTTCTCAAGCTCACTGCAGAGGTCATTTTTTCACCAACTTGACCATTAAAGGCTTAAGTTGACACAAGAGGGGTTAAACCTTAAGTTTTTTTAAAGAAAATTTCAATTTGCAGACCAAGAGAAAACTATTTTTTTTAATTTAGCACTGGAATGGTTCGTTCTGTTATCAAGCCAGTCATTCCAGTGGTAAATTTTCAAAAATAGTCTTCTCTTGGTCTGCAAAAGGGCATTTCTCAAGACCACTGTAATTCATTTTTGGCTGATATAAGTGTATTCTGTTGAATACTTTGAAACCAATTTAACAGGCAAATGTTGCTGTCATAGACAGCTTAGCTGTATTGTTACTTTGAAATATATATCCTGGGTCTTCAGGTTTCAGAGTTTCAAATCGATCCCAACACGCATAAAACATGGGCAGCGCTTAGCTAGAAATGTGTGCCGTATATCTAGAATGGGATTCCTCCATTTTACTCGCAGTAATCACAATGAAATTCTCAACAACACATCAATACTGAAGACATGTGTTAGCTGAGAAAGGAAGTTATACTCCAGAGATGGATCATGAAAGACGGTAAGGTTAGATGCACCATTTGTAATGTTGCCAGTCAACTACTTGCCCCTTTAACCAGTGAGTTTATTTTGGAGGTGACCATACCCACCTTGAGTTAACACAGGTAAAAGCAAATGAGCTTTAATAGAACATCACATAACAATTTATTTACAATCTTTGTGTACACCAATGCGATTCCTCGTAAAAAAAATTAATTTTCATTTAAAATCTGTGGCTTTTTCAGTCACGTCACCACCTTCAGTGCATTCTGAGGCTGGAATAAATGTCTTTCTGGTTTAAATGATTAAATAAATTCACCATACTGACACAACTTTAAATCTTTAACACACAAATTTGTTCAAGAAAATTTCAATTCTTTCTTAAACTGAAGGAAAAGTTGCAGCGACAAGATTTTCTATAGAACATACATATATGGATGGGATGAAAACAATACTCTCGCTAGTGTGTGCGTGTGTGTGTGTGCATGCGTGCGTGCTTGCATGTGTGCACGAGAGTGGGCGAGGGCATGGGGGTGATGTGTGATAATCGTAGTGAACCATTCTGTACATACCATCACCATAATGCCAGTCATAAGGATTTTTTGCGACCCAGCCCTCAGCTGCCGATTCCTTAGCATTGCTAGGACTTGATGAGACAAATGCGCGGCTCGTGTCCTCGCGTGATACCAAAGGGTATATGGTGTCAATGTAGAGCTTTATGTAGTCTGAGTAGTACTGCTTATAGTCCTCCGCTGTATTATACCTATAGATAAAATGGGAATATTATGAAAAATTGCCAAAGGGGCTGTGGCGCTCACCTATACCATTAGCAAGTTTGAAGCATTTGCATTTAAATAGACATGATTGATAGTTTTTGGAAGATCCTAGATGGGCACCAAAATAAATTAATCAATCAAAATTCTCGTTGATATGTTGAAGCCTACCACCACATAATCTCTCCACCTCAGTTTCATTGCAATTGGGCCATTCATTAAGTACCGTAATGACCCTTTTATAGAATTGATAGGAAATGGGCCATTCATTAAGGGGTAGCTTTTTAAATAGTTACAAAAAATGGGTCCGAAGATCCAAGATGGCCACCAAAAAATTATCAATCTAAATTTTGAATAGAAATTCTAGACTACCATCAGCCAAATTTGGTTAAAACCTGCCAAGTAGTTTTAGGAGACATTTTAAATAATTTCTGGATGACTTCTCAGAAAATCCAAGATGACCACCAAATAAGATAGTTCCACCAAAGTTCAGTTAAAATTGATTAAGGAATAGCATATTTTAAATGGGTCCAAAATTGTTTAGAAAATCTAAGATGGTCGCCATAAAATAATAGACCAATCAAGATTCTGAATAGAAGTTCTAGAGCCTATGAAAACATGTTCCGTTATTTCTGAGCTGTACCACACAGTCACAGGCTTTCTTGTTTTAATGTGAAGACTTCCCCACATGGTTGCGAGGGTAAAAAATATTTAATAAAAAATATTGTGTGAAAATAAAATTTACTGTTGAATATTTTGAACTTAATTGGATGGGAAGACATTGCTGCCTTAGGTAGCAATGTACTATCCAACTGAACATTTCCTACATTGTGTATGGAAACATGTGAACCTTGGTCATGATATGTAGGGAAATTTTGAAAAATGTATAAAATTTATTTCAACTTTTACCATTTTGTGTCAAATGTGTAATAGTATCACCAAATATTATCTCACCAGTTTCCTGCTAATGCAGCCTCATTCTCATTATTTCCAGCCCAAACTAAAATCGAGGGATGGTGCTTCAGCCGTCTCACCTAAAATAGACCCATTAATATGTTTCAATCTGCATTCTTGGCAACCTAAAATTATGAGAATGAGAAAGCAGAAAGAGAATGAGACAGTAGAGAGTGAATAAGGAAGCGAAAAGTGGCTGAGGAAGTAGAACGTGAATGAGGAAGCAAAAAGTGGATGAGGAAACACATAGTGAATGAGGCAACACAACGTGAATGAGGAAGTAGAAAGTGAATGAGGAAGTAGAAAGTGAATGCGGAAGTAGAAAGTGAATGAAGAAGTAGAAAGTGAATGAGGAAGTAGAATGTGAATGAGGAAGCAGAAAGTCAATGAGGAAGTAGAAAGTGAATGAGGAAACACAATGTGAATGAGGAAGTAGAAAGTGAATGAGGAAACACAATGTGAATGAGGAAGTAGAAAGTGAATGAGGAAGTAGAAAGGGAATGAGGAAGTAGAAAGGGAATGAGGAAGTAGAAAGGGAACGAGGAAATACAAATTGGATGAGGAAGTAGAACGTGAATGAGGAATCACCAAGAGAAGAAGACATTGTATGTATATGTCAGAAACCAGAATGTAGATGAGAAACAGGAAAGGGAAGGTGTGTGCGTGCGTATGTGTGTCTTTTAGAACTATGTACAGAGTTTTAGTGATGCAGTGCATCATAAAGGATACCCGTGCCTTGCACTGAACACTGCGGTGAATGCGTACAATTAATCATGAATTGATACTACAAGCATTTCGACTAATTCACTCAAATACCTGATGTCTAATTTCTTGTTGAACTGTGTCTAAGAACTCTTCATCACTGGGATACATTGCACAAGCGAACATCAAATCCTGCCAAATTAGAATTCCAAGTTCATCTGCTAGATCGTAGAAGTCAGAACTCTCATAAACCTGTAAAATAAGATGCACCAGGATTAACCATCTTTATTTTATGAACTGAAATTTTGGAATCTTAAATTTTAATTTTTTTTTTTTCAGTGTTCATTTTGGATAGAAGGTTGCTGTAAGCTAAACGAAATCTAGGATTTCTTTTTTCACGAGAGAGTTGATACTTACCTCCCTAATACTTTTGATATTGCTAAATATTGGCTTTCACTCAATAAACACTCAGATTTAAAACAGTTAGGTGCCCCTACTGGGCAGGGAGTCAGAGCGTAGTCTGGCGGATGCCAGCCCCACCACCGCGCATGCGCAGACTAGCACTTCCTCTGACTAGATTATTGGCTGACACACATGCAACTATTAAGAGCCTGAAGACCGAGCCTCTGTGGGGTGGAGAGGCCGGGTCCGTATCTAGGGAGGTAAGTATCAACTCTCTCGTGAAAAAAGAAATCCTAGATTTCGTTTATTTCACTTCAAGAGTATACTTACCTCCCTAATACTTTTGATATTGCCAGAATTCGAAAGTGAATCTGGCGGGAGGGAGGCGAGGTCAAAAGACCAGCTCATCCCTATACGCTTTTCTGCGTTTAAGGCACTTAAACTTCTGAAACTGTAAGAAAAAACAGTCAGGATTTGACTAACCATCGGATAACACTACCGATGTATGAGAGATGACCGATGTCATATGCGCTCCCCCCCCCCCCTCCTTCCTGGGAGGAAGAGTCGCCTGACCTCAATGTCCTATACGCTCTCTACGTACAAGTGCCATGTACTACAGGACAGAGACAAAAAAGCTCCATTTTCGTAACTCTCAACAATGAACCACACAAATACACAAACCATCACCATATTAATAACGGGTAATCGTGACAATACAATCAACAACGGACAACACATGAACAAGACTGACCTTGTTGAAAATGGCTGCTGACATCATCTTCCCATTGGTAAAGACTGATGCAGGCCCAAAAAAGTGGGTGTTTCCATAAATTAATTGTGAAATATATAAGTAATGAGGAAAAACCTCCTCAAAAAATATAAACCGAGTTATTTCTTCAAAATCGACAAGGCGAGAGGATTAGAGGTGTCACGGAGATAATGGTCTGTAAAACTTGACTCACAGTGCCACTGAGCCACCGACATAATATCATCCACAGGGACCCCATTAAATAGGGCCGTGGATGTCACTACGCCGCGGACACTGTGAGCCTTGGCCACGTCAACCTGCTTCCCGGTGGCGGATTTATGGCAAAACTGAATGCATTCCACAATCCACCTGGAAATGGTGTCCTTAGAAGCCCTGCCATGGGGTTCAATATATGACAACCATAACGCTGACTGGTCAGTGCGCCACTCCGCCGTACGTTGTTTGTACCGGCGCAGCGCCCGGACGGGACACCATGCTTTAGAATTAGGATCATATCTAGTTAAAGCAGGCAAAATAATAGGTTGACCTGGATATTTCAACGACTGATTTTTAGCCAAGAAATTAACCCTAGGTAGCAGCTTAAGGCCTTCCCCTGAAACCACAAAACGGTCATCCTCGGCTGATAAGGCATGAATTTCACTCCTACGCCTAGCCGAGGCCGCAGCAATTAAAAACACAGTCTTCAGTGTTAATAGTTTCATAGAAATGGAACTAAGTGGTTCAAAAGGCTTATCACCTAGTACTTGAAGCACTAGCGATAAACTCCAAGACGGAATCACAGGTGGATTCCTTGGTCTTAGATTGCCCATGCCTTTAATTAATACATTTAATGTATTTACTTCATC
Source organism: Chaetoderma sp. LZ-2023a (assembly GCA_034401795.1). Taxonomy (NCBI): domain Eukaryota; kingdom Metazoa; phylum Mollusca; class Caudofoveata; order Chaetodermatida; family Chaetodermatidae; genus Chaetoderma; species Chaetoderma sp. LZ-2023a. The sequence continues at coordinate 58,976,959 of CM067364.1, read as the reverse complement.
ACTTCCCCTCTTAGCCAAGCAAGGAATAACAGACATTAATGCTGATTTATAACCAGCAATAGAGTTAGGCTTGAGGCTATAGGCATCATAGAGGTGACAGAGGAAATCAGCTACTACTTGAATAGATGAATCCATTGGATCAATACATCTTTTTGAGCACCATTCTGCAAATCTGTTGATTTTATAATTATATGCTCTGGAGGTTGACCCCCTCCTGGCTTTGGCCATAAACATGGCTGCTTGCTCAGAAAAGCCCTCCTTAATTCTAGATTCCTTGACAACATCCACGCAGTCAATCTGAACATTGACGGATTGTTGTGAAGGGCCTTGCCCTGGAAGATAATATCGTCCATCAGAGGCAGAGGAACCGGATTGCAGACCAGAAGGTCCAGCAGATCCGTATACCATGATCGGCTTGGCCAATCCGGGGCGATCAGAAGCACTTGGCATTCCTCTTGTCTGATTTTCTGAAGAATTTTTGGAATCAGGATTGCTGGAGGGAATGCGTATGCATACATTCTCCCCCAGCTGATAGCTAACGCATCTGTTGCGAAAGCGCTTGGATCCGGAATCGGAGAGACGTACGTCGTCATCTTCGCATTCTTCTTCGTTGCGAACAAATCGATGTTGGGTTTCCCCCCCCCCCGACTGAATTAACGAGATGAGTTTCTGAACTCTCTCCTGAGTAGGATAAACATATCCTGTCTCTAGATCGAAGAACATCCCCAGGTAAACAAACTTCTGGGATGGAGTCAGCTCTGATTTTGGGAAATTGATCATCCAGCCTAAGTCTGTGAGAGTTTTCAAAACAATCTCCAGATTGGCCGACAAACTTTCCCGGGTGTGCGCTTTCAACAGCCAGTCGTCTATGTACGTGTGGACTGCTATGCTTCTCCTGCGGAGGTATGCTGTGATCGCAAGAACCACACGGGTGAAAACCCGAGGAGCCGTGGAAATTCCGAAGGGTAACACCCTGAATTCCCACTGTCTGCCCTGGAATGCAAATCTCAGGAAGCGACAGAAACTCCCGTGGATGGGGATGTGGAAATAAGCGTCCTTCAAATCTATCGACGCCGTCCACATCCCCCTCTCCAACCCCGCCAACACCGAGCGCACCGTTTCCATCTTGAAACTGGGCGTCTCGATGAACTTGTTCAATGGCTTGAGGTTGAGAATCGGTCTCCACCCTCCGGTGCGTTTTGTTACTAAGAACACGGTTGAATAGAAGCCCGGACACCTTTGTGCCGGCTGAATAGCTCCTTTTTGTACGAGGGAATTTATCTCCTCCTCGATACACAACCTGTGCTCTGGCTCTCTCGGAATGGGAGTCCAGACTGGCACTAGAGACAGTCACGACGGCGGGCCTGTCATCCACTCTGGATGATACCCGACGGAAAGCCATCGCAAGACTAAACGGTCCTGAGTTAACCGTTCCCACTCTTGCATGTGGTCGGCTAGCCGGCCTCCCACCGGTCCACCTAGGGACCGCGGTGGACACAAGGCATGCAAGAGCGGCACTGTCTCCGTTGCCATACACACCGGAGTGGTTCTTACCGCGGTAAGCGTCCTGTCAGGACCGATAACCACGCCCAGATCCTCGCGCGCCCCGCCCCGCCCCGCGCGCACCTCGGTGCGCGGGCGGCTGCCTGGCTGACGGCGCCTGAGGAACCTGCGCCCCCCTCGCTGCTGGCCGAATCGCACGCGGCCGAGGCCGACGCTGCGACGGTGGCTGGCCTCTGACTTGGCCAGCACCACCTCGAGCCTGCAGGGGACGATACGCAGGGGCCGCGGCGCGAACGTTAGCACGACGCAGCACTTCAAACTGCTCGCGCAGCGCCCTCTGGTTATTCACCAGGGTGACCGTCTCCTGGAGGTGGCGACATCCCTCACCTCCAAAAAGACCAGGACCCGTCATAGGCGTACGGAGTAGCCTATTGTACAGGTCCTGAGACGGGCACAGATTGTCCAGGGCAAACGTGCGTCTTGCCCGGACACTCCTGGTCACCGCCCGAGTCATACAGTCCAGCGCCAGGTTAATACCATCCTGGATGGCTCGCTGGACCGTGACCGGGCTTGGCTGGCGCGATGCGGATGCCGTTACTACCCCCTGTAACAGCTGGGAGACGTGGGACAGAGCGGCAATCGAAGCCCTCCCACTCTCCTCCGCATCACGCAACGCGGTATTCGCCGAACGCAACGCGTTCGAGCACAAGACCCCCGTGTCAGAACGGGAGCCTGGCCGCGCATCCTCACCCAAAGCCGCGCGGTCATCCACGCTGGGCTTGGGTACCACACCGTACCGCTGGTAATCCAGGGGCACGATGCGACAACGCCTGGCCACCTCGCGAGGGGCCTTCGCGAGACGTCCACTCGAGTTAATGGACGTCTCCGCCGCCTTGAACATGTCAACGACATGCTCCGCCAGCGGCAGAGAAGGCATAGCGTTAGCAGTCGGTTTCCCAGCTAACCACGGCGTGTGAACACGCTGGCTAGTCGACTGCTCCACGGGCAGATCAGGCCTAACGCTCACCAGCCACTGGCAAGCGTCATACCAATCCTCCTCCGTGGCTAACTGCGAGCGCTCCACAAGACGGGGTCCTTCGTCTTCCTCCTGAGCGCAAGCAGTAGAGCTTGACGGCGGGTACGCTGATACACCTGGCAAGCCAGGGAAAACATGCGGGCCTGACAGCACCGGCATGAGAATATCACTGGTTTGACCAGGAGCAGGCACCGTGGCAGAGCGCGGGGTATATATAGCGCCACCACGGGCCCGGCCAGCACCAGCAACACCCTCGGCAAGCCGAGGTATGCGGTACCGCTGGCCATCAGCAGCGCCCTGGGCCACCACCTGAGCCGCGGACTCTACTCCAGGGTGAGTAAAACCGTGGAATAAGGCGCCTGTATTCCCCGCGAGGGGTGCACAAACGTCTTCATCCATGTCCACGTCGTCAGACGGCGACCCTAGCAGGTAATCCTCATCACCCTGGTCAGAAAGATTAGACCCCGGGTCAGCAAAGAGAGCTAACCCGGGCTGACCAGGAACGGTGCCATAGGAGGTACTGGCCACCGCGGCGTGCGGATACCCCTGGACTGATAAGCAGCCCGCGGGTTCCAGCGACAACCGTCCACGGTCCCCTATCGGCGCGGCAATAAGCCTGCTGCCAGGGTCGTGGAACGCCCCCTCTAATGGGGCCACCTCTGAATCGTCGAACAACGGAAGCGGTCTAAGGAAAACCGATCCAGAGGCGGGGATTACCTGCTCCGAAGCCGATGATGAGGACAGTAAAGGATTTGGTCCAGGAAGCATGCCACGAAGCAACCCTGGAACCAAATCCTTTATCGTCCTCTTCATCTCTCCCAACATCTCGGTCCGGAAGGCCTCCATATCCACCGCGGACGAGACCTTCCCCTTACCCTTCCTACTTACAACCTCTCGTTTCCGCTTCTTCTTCTTCTCCTCCTCTACCACCTTGTCCGTCGCCTGTAAGCAGCACAAGAATTCGGACATTAACTCGCCCCCCCAGTGCTTACATATGTCACAATTAACCAAGGGACCACAAGGGCTACATAGATAGCACAGATGAGGCCAAAACTTTTCATGAAGAAAACGTCCACAGGACGCGCAACCCGGTCCCTGAAACAGGGCAAAGGACAAGGAGTATGAGCAACTAGTTAAGCTTAGAAACTCAATCCAACTCAAAGAGAAGGAAAACGATCATAAAGATCAATATACATCAGAAACCAGCATAGCGCTTGAATTGCTGATAAATACATAGCCAGGCTGATTATGACGTCATTAATCCCGTGACAGGAAAAATTCGATCCCAACAAAACATCCAAGTGCAAGGACGAATTGTATGCTGAATGGATAAGTCGACTACACAACCATCAGATACATATAGATAACTCTTTTCTGGCAAAAATGTTAATTATCTCCCTTTGTTTGTTTACAATAATTAACATCACCACATTATCAATAACTAGATACCTGACACTTTGTATAGACAAACCATCCAACGTGACGAACCGGAGAACTCCACCATCTGCACGCCTCTTAACTCTCTCCACCTCATGGGGAAGGAATTGGATCAAGAGGGCAAAGTGAGAAGACCTTTATACTAGGCCTCCAACTCACTGGACATAATTTTTCATATGGTTAGATAACCTAACAGTGTTAGTAGGAAATGGAACCATGGTGGAGAGAAAACTAACTCTCTGCTGCTGTGATGTCACCACCTAGCGTCATACAGACCTGTGGACATAAACAGAAAGAGAAATTAGTCCTAGGTAGCACCGAGTTGACATAAACCAACTAACCAAGGCGCTTATCACGGTAAACGCGAGTCCCGGAAACACAATACACCGGGAAGAAAACTCGCTAATTTTACTAGAAATCACCTGATTTAAAGGTCCTAAGTCCTCCTGTGGCGAAGTGTATCCTCCCGCCATCCAAATCAGACACTATCACTCCAAAATAACACCAAATAAACAGTTAAAGAGTAAGAAAAGCTTATGATTCAAAAAGACATGTGTGTTCTCTTTGCCAATAATCTAGCAAAGAGGAAGTGCTAGTCTGCGCATGCGCGGTGGTGGGGCTGGCATCCGCCAGACTACGCTCTGACTCCCTGCCCAGTAGGGGCACCTAACTGTTTTAAATCTGAGTGTTTATTGAGTGAAAGCCAATATTTAGCAATATCAAAAGTATTAGGGAGGTAAGTATACTCTTGAAGTGAAAAACAGATTTCAGCAAAATTATTTCCAAAATGTACATCTACTTGCTGTGTAGTGGGTATTGTGGGCCCATAACAATTAACCCATACCGGTCACATTTTTAATTTTTTCATACAAAAATGTAAATTTAAAGAGTGACACAGTAAGAGACAGTTATTTACAGTGACAAATTTTCAGAGTTCTTTTCCTGGTCTGCAAATAGTCCGCTGCAGAAGCCGTCTTTTTGGCTGGCCTGGCGATTAACCCTTTCATTGACAAATCCGTGAAAAGGTATATTCTCTACGAACTAAGACTTATTCTGTTGATTATTTTGAAATTAATTTGGCTGGAAGCCGTTGCTGCCTTAATAAAATCAATTTCAAAATATTTAACAATTTTCCAGTATGGTAGCGTTGAAAATGAGATTGGTGAATTCATCGTTGAAAGGTTTAAAACTTTAGCATCAATGTGATAACCTAGTGATTAACTCTTTAATGATGAAGCCAGCCACACCAGCCTGGTCTTGAAGATTGTTCAATTGAAGACAACGAGAATACTATTACAGAAAATTTACAACTGAATAGAATGGCTCTATAACCAGCCCAGTCATTCCGGTAGCAAATATCCAAAAATAGTATTCTCTTGGCCTGAAAATGGACCATCTATAAGCAAATATCTAGATTTTATCTACAAAATTTAGCCATTAAAGGTTTAACAAAATGTCCATTGATGAGCCAAGCACAAAATATTACAGCCAAGTTTTAAAACACAATTCCAGCAAATATGACCAAGCAATTTCCACTTCCTCTTATTTTACAGAGGGATTTATGACTAGCTATGGGCCACCCACTTTTAGCTATGTCCCGCCTATTTCTAGCTAAGCGCCTCCCATTCTTTGCACACATTGGGATCGATTTTCTCATAGAATAAGAAAATTTATCAAATTTCTTTTTCACGAGTGAGATGGCATACTTACCACTCTAACACTCTTGATATACTAGTATATCGGCTCTAAATTCAATAATATTCAGAATTATAAAAAGTTATGTGCCACTACTGGGCAACTGGAATGTACAGGCATGCGCATGTCAGACCCCACCTCTGCGCATGCGCATACTGGTACTAAATATTGGCTGACATAGAAGCAACTATTCAAATAACCAAAGGACCAGACCTCCATGGGGTGGAGAGGCCGGGATCCTGTTAGGGAGGTAAGTGTGTCATCTCACTCGTGAAAAAGAAATTTGATAAACTTTCTTATTTCACATCATGAGAACTTACTTACCTCCCTAACACTCTTGATAAAAGCCAGAATTTGAAAGTAAATATGGTGGGAGGGAGGCAAAGTCCTAAAACCAGTTCTCCCTCGAAGTGACTAGCTCTTTGATTTAAAACATTTGAAACTGTGTCTGAAACACAACCAGGAATAGAATTTTGCATCGGATTATCGCCTGATGAAGAGAGATTGATCAAAAGGCAAATGCGCTCTCCCCACCTCCCCCACCCTCTTTCTGAGGAAGGTTAGGAAAAGAAACGCTGCTCTAAATGACTAGCACGTTCTCTAATACTTGAAACAAGTATTACTAGACATTGGAAAAAGAAGAATTGCTTCAATTTCAAAAGCTCTCTGAAAGAACCACAATTAAGAGACATTAACCATCATCCTATTAAATAATAACATGACACAACCAACAAGACAAAAAACAAAATGGTCACATATACTGACCTCTGATGTCTTGAGCACGGAAATCACCTCTTCCCCCAACTGGATGAAGAGAATGTAACCGGAAATAGTAGGGATTCCCTACTAACAAAAATAGCAGAGGAGGAAAACCAATTACAAATAAATACCTCTGAATTATTTTCTGAGGACTGAGACGGCGAGCGGGCTGCAAGTGTCATGGAGATAGTGGTCGGTAAAACTTGATATCACAGTGCCACTGGGCTACTGACATAATGTCTTCAACACAAACACCATTAAATAATGCCGTGAAAGTTAACACACCACAGACACTATGAGTCTTGGCTCTATCTACTTGTTTTCCAGTGGCTGTCTTATGACAGAATTGAATGCATTCTACTATCCATCTGGAAATAGTTTCTCTTGACGCTCTACCATGGGGTTCAATATATGCAAACCATAGGGAGCATGGGTCAGTCCTTTTCTTGTACTTATTTAAAGCATGGACAGGACACCATGCATTAGCACCAGGATCATAAGGAAGGTAAAAATTTAAGGACGGTAAAATTATAGGTCGAGCCGGATATTTTAAAGATTGATTCTTACCCAAGAAATTCAATCTCGGTAGAAGCTTAAGGCCTTCACCTGTAACTATAAAATGGTCTGGCTCAGCAAACAAGGCATGAATTTCGCTTCTGCATCTGGCTGAGGCTGCCGCAGTTAAAATACAGTTTTAAGTGTCAATAATTTTATAGAAATAGCACTAAGTGGTTCAAAAGTTTTATTACTCAAAACTTGAAGGACCAGAGAAAGACTCCATGACGGTGTCTGAGGAGGATTTCTCGGTCTAAGATTGCCCATACCTTTGATAAGAGTATTTAGAACACATACTTCATCACTTCCCCTCTTTGCCAAGCAAGGGATAACAGTCATTAATGCTGATTTATATCCAGCAATAGAATTAGGCTTAAGACTTTAGGCATCATACAGATGACAGAGAAAATCAGCTACTACCTTAATAGATGCATTCATTGGATTGATACATCTCTTTGAGCACCATTCTGCAAATCTGTTGATTTGCTCTGGAGGTTGACCCCCTTCTGGCTCTGGCCATAGAATTGGCTGCTTGCTCAGAAAAAAACCTCCTTAACTGCGGATTTCTTGACAACATCCAAGCAGTCAATTGAAACATTGATGGATTGTTGTGAAGGGTCTTGCCCTGGAAGATAACATTGTCCATCAGAGGCTGAGGAACCGGATTGCAGACCAGAAGGCCCAGCAGATCCGTAAATCATGATCGGCTTGGCCAATTCGGGGCGATCAGAAGCACTTGACATTCCTCCTGTTTGATTTTCTGAAGAATCCTTGGAATCAGGATTGTTGGAGGGTATGTGTATGCATACATTCCCTTCCAACTGATAGCTAGCGCATCTATTGCGATAGCGCTTGGATCTGGAATCGGAGAAATGTATGTCGTCATCTTCACATTCTTCTTCATTGCGAATAAATGTATGTTGGGTTTCCCCCAATGATTGAACAAATGATCCGCCACACATTGATTTAGTTGCCATTCCGTAGGCAGAATGCTCATCCTTCGGCTCAATGAGTTTGCTAACAGATTCAGCCTTCCCGGAATATGAACTGCTTTCAAGGTGATCATATAATCCATGCACCAGCAACAGTTTCCATGTCATCATACAGAGACTGGGCGACTTCGCTCCGCACTGGCGGTTTATGCAACTCACTACTGTTGAGTGGTGAGTTGTCTGAACGTATCAACACAAACTTTCCCTCCACTTCCTCCAAGAAGTGTTCCAGGCCTAGGATTACAGCCCATAATTCTAGCATGTAGGTATGCTCCTTTGACTGATCCAGATTCCAAAGCCCTGATATTGTGTCTTCTTCCAGGCAAGCTCCCCATCCCTCCATCAATGCATCCATAAACATCGTTACTTGAGGGTGGGGAGTGGTCAGCATGACCACCGCCAGGAGATTCTCTCTCTCCATCCACCAGTGAAGGTGATGAATGGGAGGATCCAACACTTGAATGCGCGAGTCCAGTGATCCAGAACTCTGCGTCCACTGAGTCATGAGAAACTGAATTGGCTGCCTGCGCAAGGCCGCCTTAAGAATGACTGGTTCCATTGAAACCATCCGACCTAGAATTCCCAGACTCGTGCTCGAATATAATGACTGTTGCAAACCAATTGAATGCATGAGAGGAGATTCTCCGCTCTCTCCTGGGATGGATAAACATATCCTATCTCCAGAGATCGAAGAACATACCCAGGTAAACAAACTTCTGGGACGGAGTCAGCTCTGATTTCTGAAAGTTGATTATCCAGCCTAAATCTGTGACAGTTTTCAAAACTATCTCCAGATTTGCTGTCAAGCTTTCTGGGTTGTGTGCTTTTAGCAACCAGTCATTTATGTAAGTGTGGACAGCTATATTTCTCCTGCGGAGGAAAGCTGTGATAGCAAGGACCACTCGAGTAAAGACCCTCGGAGCCATCGAAATTCCGAATGACAGAACTTTGAATCCCCATTGGTGTCCCTGAAAAGCAAATCTCAGGAACCGATGAAAAGTCCTTGCAAAGGGAATGTGGAAATAAGCGTCTTTCAGATCTATCAAAGCTGTCCACATCCCCCTCTCAAACCCCAACAACACTGATTTTATTGTTTCCATTTTGAAACTTGGTGTGTCCATAAACTTGTTTAGAGGTTTGAGGTTGAGAATTGGTCTCCGGTGTTCTTTGTCACAAGAAACCCGGTTGAATAGAATCCCAGGCAATGTTGCGCCGCTTGAATTGCTTCTTTTAGAATTAGAGATCTCCTTTTCTATGCACAACAGCTTGTCTGGATCTCTTGGAATTTGAGTCCACACCGGTATCAGAGACAGATGCAATGGCGGACCTATTATCCACTTTGGACTGTATCCACGCGAATGCCATTGCATGACTAAGTGGTCCTGAATTAACCGCTCCCACTCCTGAATGTGGAAAGTCAAACGACCTCCCACTGGTGCACCTAAGGTTAACGAGGTGCACACAAATTTTAGAAGTACATGTGACAGCACCAGAGTGGTACCTGTGGTAACTGAAAATTCTTTTACGCTATCAGGCCCCGTTACCACACGCTGCTCCCTGTGTGCCGAGCCCAGCACCACGCACACCGAGGTGCACGGGGGCTGCTGCCTGGCTGGCTGCACTCGACATACAGCAGCACGAAACTGCTGGTGCGGCTAGCCAGGTTTTTTAACCCGGCCGGCCTGCTGGTCTCTGGCCTCTGACACTGCCAGCACTGCCACGAGCGTACTGCTGTTGAACAGCTGAGGGCTGAACACGCACATGTTCTCTGCGCAACACTTCAAATTGTGCGCGCAGCGCCCTCTGATTGTTGACCAAGTTCACAGTCTCTTGGAGGTGCCGACAACCCTCACCTCCAAACAGACCAGGGCCCGCCATCGGCGCTTGTAATAAGCACGACTTGAGCTCCTGGGATGGGCACAAATTGTCCAGCGCAGAGGTGCACCTCGTCCTCAGTGACTTGGTCACAAACCTAGTCAAACAGTCCAACACCAGGTTGATACCATCCTGCATGGCTCAGTGGACTGTCACTGGACTAGGCTGCTGGTGAACCGAGGCTGCTACTATCTCTGATAGCAGTTGAGAGACGTGAGACAGCGCACTGATGGCTGCCCGCGAACTCTCCTCAGTATCACGCAGTGCTGCATTTGATGGGCGCTTAGCGCCCGAGCACAGCGCTCCGGTGTCAGCACGAGAGGCTGGCTGTCTTCACCCAGAGCGGCACGGTCATCCGCACTCGGTCTGGGTGCTAGACCATACCGAGTGTACTGACCGGCAGTAACTCGCCAACGTCTAGCAACCTCACAGGGGGGGGGGGGGGGGGGGGAGGCCTTCGCGAGGCGACCTGTCGGTCTAATCGACTCCTCTGCCACAGCGAACATATCTACGATATGCTCTGCATGTGGCAGCGATTGAACTGAGGTGGCCAACGGCTTAGCCTGCAACTACGCCCACGGGTTACTGGCAGCCGTTTCATCCACAAAGAGTTCTGCCCTGACAGCAAAGAGCCATGCGCATGCATCAAACCAGTCCTTGTCCGTGGCCACCTGTGAATTGCTGACGAGCAGCGGGCCCTTCTCATCTTCAATGGCATTCGCAGGTGGGGCTGTGGTGGAGGTTACAGACATACCCGACTGCCAGGGGAATGCATACGGGCCTGCGAGGTCTGGCAGGGCATTCTCAGGCCGCACTCATGTGAGGGGCATAAGCCATACTAGCGCGTTCCGGGTCGTCCGCATAAAATTCCACGGCTAAGCGTGGTATCTTATACAGCCGGTTATCCGCTCCAAATCGGCCCACAGGTTGAATCATGAAACCCGCTCCCGAGGGAACGGTACCATAGGTGCGAGCGGCCGCACTCCCCCATGAGGGGAGTGTAAACGCTCACATCCGTGGCTTCATGATCATCCCGTGGGCCGAGCAGGTAGTCTTCGTCATCTTCCAGGTCAAAGAAAGCTAACCCAGACTGAGCAGGAGAATGCCCGTAGGCAGATGACGAGGGTACTCCGCGAGTGATCGTGGTCAGGCCTGCTGGTCGGGTCCCGCCTGATGCTACTCGCGCTGCTGGACCACCAGGCGATGCGAACATCAAGCCTGGGGCCAAGTCGGCTGCCCCTGGATCACTCAATTTGTCCGATCTAGGAGGGCATGATCCAGGGATGGGGCTACCTGCACTGAGGTCGATGCGCAGGACGTTGAAACACCTGTGCCCGGCAACATGCCGTGAAGCATGTCAGGCATCAGGTCCTTCAAAGTTCTGTGCATCTCACTCACTAACTCTACTTTGAAGGCCTCCAGCTCACCCATCTCGAAGACCTTCTTCTTACACTTCTTCTTTCTCAACCTCTTGCCGTCCTCTTCCATCAACTTTGCCTGGGTACAGAAGAATTCAGAGGTTAGATCCCCACCCACTCTTTACAAACAGCACATTTGTTAAATAGCCTACAATCGGTGCAAGATGGGCAGAGGTGGGGGAAGAATCTAGCCTTAAAATGCTTCATTGAAGATGGACATGATGACTTCTGCAAAGGTAGACACACGAAGAGAATGAGTATTTTAGTTTGTTAAAAAATTTTTAAATAAAAAACAAACTCTTTTATTACTGACAACCCCGAAGTGACAGATGTCTTCATAAAAAAATAAGGAATAAAAACCGCAGCCAGGGATATTATGAGAATGTTAGAGAGCGACTGATTATGACACCCAGTTATCTCCACACATTCATAACATAATAATGATAATGACATCAAGAGATCCCCTTTTTTTTAAACAAGATCATGACGTCAAGAAAAAAGGGGGGAAAAAACCTGGTTGATTATGACATTAAACCTCAATGCAAAAGCCCCTTCAAGGGCAGGAGATATCAGATTATGAATGCAATAAATACCTAGGACTACATACATTCATCACTCAAGAATAATATAATATATTAATTATATATCAGAGAACCCATGCACAACCACAAGAGAGAATACAGTGCAATAAGGATGGCAGCAAAAATTTATACAAATTTCAAATAATTAGGTGCCATAACTAATAAACTCCCTTATCCTGAGCACGGGTAAACCATCTTCTTGTGCAGAACTCAGGTCCATACCATCCACTGAGTCTGTAGTCTGATGAAAGGGATGGGACAAGAGAGATATTTTTCGTTTTATATCATCGACCCTTAGACATCAGATAAGTCAGAAAAAAGAGACGTGATAAACTTCTGAGTGAAGAACAGGATCTCTACCATCCTAAGATGAGCCTGTGGACACAAAGACACAAGGGATTAGTAGAACTTAGGCACTGGGATAATTTAACAAGGATTCCCAGCGCCTAAAAACGTGCTAATGCCAGGTCGGCCGCGAACGAAAAACGGTAACATATAAAAGTTACAAGTCTTTAAATAATATATGGAACAATATCACCTTAATGGATGATGAGGCAGACTCCTCTGATGCTTTGGATTCAGCCATAGTGAAAATTCAACAAAAAAGAGTTTGAAATTGTTTTCAATGTTGCTGATAAGCCAATATATTAGAAAACGGAAGTACCAGAATGTGCATGCGCAGAGGTGGGATCTGACATGTGCATGACTGTGTACATTCCACCTGCCCAGTAGGGGCACCTAACTTTTTATAATTCTGAATATTATTGAATTTAGAGCCAATACACTAGTATATCAAGCGTGTTAGGGAGGTATGTTCTCATGATGTGAAACAGAGATCTGCAGCTACCCACCCAACCTCCTCCATCAAGCGCAAAATATGACTGCGCAAAAAATGGACACCCTCTTAAGTATTTAAAACAAGGGGCCCAAGGGGCCTGTGTTGCTCACCTGGAGCACCATACATTTTTGTCCAAATTGTTCGTGGGTGATTTAGCAGTCTTTTATATGAGTTTGTGGACATTTTTGCAAGTGCAATATGGCCGCCAAACACACTACATTTTGATTGCCCCATGGCACCCATGTTTTTTTGATGGATCAACTTCCTTTGAACAAATTTTAATGGCCCAAATTTTGGCTCGATCCCTTCAGCGGTTCTGGAGGAGTAATTTTCGTTAACACCAGGTCATCTAAGATGGTCGCCGAACCATTTGGTCAATTAAGTCCTCTTGAACAAACTTGGTTTACCTCTTGGCCTAGATGAAGATTCCTCAAGTGGTTTCGGAGATTTTTAAAGACATTTCCTGAAATCGGCCGAAATCCAAAATGGCCGCTGGGCAAATTGGCCGATCAGGTTTATTTGAACAAACTTGGATCCCTATGCCCTAAGGATGCTTCCTGCCAAATATAATTGAAATCGGCCTGGTAGTTCTCAAGAAGATATTTTAAATTTCCCATTGCTTTAGCATGGGAGCTTTTGACGAGAAAATTATCCAAGATGGCCACAAAACCGGGTAGCCGACAGTTTCGAAAATTGCAAATTTGAGCTCAGAATACCCAAAAACATATATAGAACCAATTTTGGCCTCAAAATCCATCAAATAAAAAAATCCAATATGTCCGCCAAACACGCTACATTTTGATTGGCCCACAGCGGCCATGTTTTTTGATGGAGCAACTTCCCTTGAACAAACTTTAATGGCCCTTAGTCGCTAATCATATCTCCCAAATTTTGGCCTGATCCATTCAGCGGTTCTGGAAGTCGTTTTCGGGAAAACTAGGTCATCCAAGATGGCTGCCGAACCATTCGGTCAATCAAGTCGTCTTAAACAAACTTGGCTTACCTCTTTGCCTAGATGAGGTTTCATAAGTTTTGCATCGATTCCCAAAGCCGTTTCGTAGAACAGGATTTTTAAAGACATTACTAAAAATTGGCAGAAATCCATCCTGCCAAATTGGCCGATCAGCTTCATTTGAACAAAATGAAATCTGTAAGCCATAAGGATGCTTCCTGCCAAATATAATTCAAATCGGCCCAGTAGTTCTCGAGAAGACATTTTAAATTTCCCATTGCTTTAGTATGGGAGCTTTTGGCGGGAAAATGATCCAAGATGGCTGCCAAACTATTTTTCCGACAGTTTCGAAAATTGCAAATTTGAGATCAGAATACCCAAAAACATATATAAAACAAATTTCGGTCTCAAAATCCATCAAATAAAAAAATCCAATATGGCTGCCAAACACACTATATTTTGATTGGTTCACCGCGGCCATGTTTTTTGACGAATCAACTTCTCTTGAACAAACATTAATTATATCACAAATTTTGGCCTGATCACTTCAGCGGTTCTGGGGAAAAAGTTGTTTTTGTGAAAACTAGGTCATCCAAGATGGCCGCTGAACCATTTGGTCAATCAAGTTCCCTTGAACAAAATGGATTCAGCGCTTACCCTAGATCATATTTCGTGAGTTTTGAATCGATCCCTTAAATGGTTTGGGAGGAGATTTTTTAAAACATTTCTAAAAATCAGCCGAAATCCAAATTGGCTGAACAGGTTCGTTTGCCCAGGTCCTACCCTCTACCACACCTACTCCCATAATACAACACAATCCCTTGATACCCTGCATGGCAAGGAAATCTGTCATCTGCTATATAACGATTAGAAGCAGAACATTCTCCAGTTTATACACAGGGCTGACATACACAGCCAATATCATAGGTAATTGCAAAACATGCAAATATCATACACCTGAACAATTGCACACTTTGAAAAGAACCAGTATGTTGGTGAAACTACAAGGGCCCTCAAACTAAGAATCCAAGAACATTTCCGGGCTATTGGCTACAAAAAAGCTTCTTCAGTGGCACGCCACGTCAATCTCCCTAACCACAAAAGACACCTGTCGCCTTCCACATCATTCACGTTCTAACACTAACCCTCAAATTTTGTCAAGAAAATTTCAATCCATTTGCAGATTAAGAGACTATTTTTCAAAATTTACCTCTAAAATTACTGGCTCAGTTATCGAGCCAGTCATTCCAGTGCTAAGTTTTTAAAAATAGTCTTCTCTTGGTAGGCAAATGGACATTTCTCAAGACAACTGCAGAAGCCGTTTTTGGCTGATATGAGTGTTAAAGGGCTAAGAGACATTGGACACCAACTCAATTATCAGAAAGAAAAGAAGAAGTTTTCTGGATCGACCAACTCCACACCACAGACCCAATCAGTCAACCAGCTGAGATAAATGGGCCTTCAATCAATACTTCCACCACCCAAACCTTTTGCCACATCCTGACGTCTTAATTACTACAGGTTGCAACAAGATCATAATGGATTTTGTAAAACATTAATAGTCTGTCTTATTCAGTGTCTGTCACCTAACGACTGCCAGTTGAGTTGGTTTAGCATGTTTTCGACACTAGATGTCTGTCAGTATCTATATATGGTGCAAAGAGCAGCTCATCTTTGGACCGGTTGAAGCTCCTTAGTAAGATTGTTCGTATATGGGTACAAATTGGCTGAACTCTAGGGTTGGTCTGACAAGAGTTTGATGGACACGCTCTTTGACTTGGGGACTGGTGACAGTGATGTTACATCATAGGAAGTTCAGGCAGTTATTGGATTTGGCTGCGATGTTACTGATATGTTTGTCCCAACAGAGGCCATGTGAGATCTTAACACCCAGGTAGTTTCTGTGGTTTGAGTGTTTGAGTTTATGGCCATATCTCTGGTATGCGTAATTAGTGCTCTTTTTTGTGTGGCATGCTGACAATCTTGTATTTGTCAGAAAAGAATGCCACCATTTTACGAGTACATGTAGGTCAAAATCTCTTTGAAGTAGTCTTGCATCATTTTCACATTTTCATTCCTTATGATAAGGTAGAGAGAGCATGGTGTACTTAGCAAATACATGTGTGGTTGAGCTAAGATGCCAGATATGACCTGGACACAACATAGTTATGTCCAGGTCATATCTGCCATCTTAGCTCAACCATACATGTAAAAATGAACTTAAAGAAGCTCCATCTACGACCACAGATTGGGTTCTGTAGGTTAGGAAGCTGTGGGATGCATTGGGATGCTTTGCCATTGATGCCATACCACTTGAGTTTCTCAATGATTCTTGAATGGATAACGTTGTCTATCACTTTAGAGAAGTCAATTAGGCAGATATCTGTGTTGCATGTGGTTTACGTTATGTATGATTTCCAGGAGGTGCATGGAGCATAGCTAGAAATGAATCCTTCTATTAGGAGGTGCAAGAAATCCAATACTTACCCCACCTCCCCAGACTCGTAAAGCATTCATATGTACAGCAGCTGCAGAACCCAATACATTTTCTAATCTGTCACGTGTAACACGATCATCAAAACTGTCAACTGGAATCCAGTTCGACCCTTTGAGAAATATTGCCTCTCCATTAATCTTAAAGAAGTATGTAAGACCTGTCAAAGAAAAGTGCATTGACTACAACTTCTGAGCCAAGACAAACTTTTTCATAATAATAATTAACCCTTTTTACCACCAAATTTGATCAAGAAAATCTTAATTGTCTCATGAAAAATTTCCATTTGCAGGCCAAGAGAAGACTATTTATGAAAATTTACCACAAATTGTTATCGAGCCAGTTATTCCAGTGGTAAATTCTCAAAAATAGTCCTTTCTTGGCCTGCAAATGGAGATTTCTCAAGACCAGTGCAGAAGCCGCTTTTGACCAGCTTGATGGTTAACTTAACCCTTTCACTGACAAATCCATGAAAATGTAAATTCTTCACGATATAAAACTTAATCTGCTGAATATTTTGAAATTAATTTGATTGGAAGCCGTTGCTGCCTAAGCTTCCAGTAAAAGTAATTTCAAAATATTCAACAGTTTCTCTGTATAGTTACCGTGAATACACGAGATATGGGGAATTCAGAATTTCATCAAAGTGTCTAATTTGAATTGGAGCTATTGCTGACTACGTTAATTAACCATTTCACTGATGAATTCCCAATATCTTACTTTCAATGCAATCATACAGGAAAACTGTTGAATATTTTGAAATTAATTTGACTGGAAGTCATTGCTGCCTTAGGCAGCAATGGCTTCCAGTTAATTAATTTCAAAATATTTAACAGAATAAATTGTATACGGAAAAGAATATACTTTTTCAATCACGGACCCATCATTTGTCAGTGAAAGGGTTAAATTACAAATTCCTCAAAGACATACAATTCATACACTTGCTAGACTTTTCCTGCTTAGCCCTGCAACACTCATATCAGCCAAAACAGCTTCTGTGTGGTCTTAAGAAACGTCCATTTGCACACCAAAAGAAAACCTTTTTTGAAAATTTACCACTGGAATGACTGGCTCGGTTATTACAGTGGTAAATTTTCAAAAATAGTCTACTCTTGGTCTGGAAATTTACATTTTCTATAAGAAAATTTAAATTTTCTTGAATAAATTTGACAGTTAAAGGGTTAACGACAGAGTTATAATACGTCATAATGACTGTGATGTCGGCCTTCATGTGAGTACTTGAGTGACAGATCAGATCCCTACATTACAACTTACCAGTGACACCCTGAGCAAGCGGTTCCTGTATCAGTTCAACTGTACGGAAACCCACTTTAATCTGACCGGCGCTCAAATCTAGGGTCTTAATGTCAGTGAACTTCACTTGTAATGTGTAAAGAGTTTGCTTGCCATAGCCATTAGGCCACCATGTCTCCACACCAGAACTCTGGAAAGATAGAACAACAGCTTTATGTACCATTATTTATTTCCATTTATGAAACACAGTTTTTAATATACAGAACTAGAAGCCTGGGTCATTATGGTCTGTACAGGTTAAATGTGCATATTCATATGAAAATACTTGAAAATAAAATTGTTACTATTATATACTTTTCGAAGCTTAAATTGTGTTTCTAGATAAACAAAATAAATCTTAACACATGATGATTTCATTATGTATAAATTAATATAATTTTTTTAAGTTGCGAATCTGAATTAGAGACACGACGAGTCCCGAATTCAACTTCACAACTGAAAAAATTACATTAATTTATATGAAATAAAATCATCATATTATAAGAACTATTTTGTTTCATTACATTTAGGTAGCAAATTTAAGCCTCTAAAAGTAAACAATTTTAACAATTATATTTTCAAGTATTTTAGTGTGAATATGCACATTTAAAGCAGCACCTGGCTTATGCCCTAAGGCAAAAACACAAAAATCCTTTATGATTTAATAAATATTCTATTGAGTATTTTAAAACTAATTTGACTGGAAGATGCTGCTGACATAGGTTTCTGTCAAACTAGTTTAAAAATATTCAACAGCTTACCTGAATAACTGGATAAATGAAATTGAGATTCTGGGTATTCAGTGTTCAAGCAGTTACCCCTTTAATGGTCAAGCCAGCCAAAACCGGCCTCTGCAGGGGTCGTGAGGAATGTCCATTTGCAGGCCAAAAGAAGACTATTTTTGGCGATTCACCACTGGAATGCCTGGCTCAATAACCAAGCCAGTCATTTCAGTGGTAAACTTTCAAAAATAGATATCTCTTGGCCTACAAATGGACATTCAATAAGCAGATATTGTGATTTTCTTGACCAGATTTGACCATTAAAGGGTTAAAGTACCCCCAGTCTATGGCGATCTTGAGCAGGCTTGACTGTGTATGACTGGTGGAGGTGAGCACATACCTGTGGGACATCCATTGACACGGACACTTTATCAGCTGTCCGGGATACTGTAACTTCCTGTCTTATAGCAACACCTGTAGACACTAGGACTATTTCCAGGATACCTGTCGCATTATCAGATGACATCACCTCAAAGAAGATATCCACAAGTAAATTCCAGGCTGGATCTCCAGGTCCTATAGGTATGAAATAATAATATTGACATTAAAGAATAGATTTTATAATTTATTATTATTAGCGGTATGGCATGTATAGTAGTGGACACAGTAACATAGTAACACCAATCAGAGCAATTGATGAATCCAGTTTTAGCTATGCCTGCACATTCGTAGCTAAGCTCCATCCACACTTTGCCTGTGTTGGGATCAATTGATCCCTGCACTCACTCTATTTCATTTTCCCGAAAACTATAAAGGTAAGCTGTTGAATATTTTGAAACTAATTTGACTCGGTGCCACAACAACACCAAGTCACATTAGTTTCAAAATATTCAACAGAATGGTTATTAAATAGTAAAGACATACAATTCGTACATCTTGACAAACTATTAAGAATTTATGACACTTAATTACGTCATTCATAACGTAAACGCCATTCATTATGTAATTGATTATAACATCAGCCTACATGTGACATAGTTGAATATGACATCATGTGATTGACAGATAGATTGGATTCATCAAGTAATGAGTGTTTTACATTAAATGAAGCTAAAAAACCATCAGTGGATTCAAAAACATATAACAGTAAGCCTGTGCTATCACTGGGTAAACCAAATTTGTTGGAATTGATCAGAATTTTTGTTATGGGGAAATTTTATAACTAGCTAGTAAAACGTGGATAGCCAGTCACTAGTGATTGATACCTGACACTGTTCTCGGGTTGAGAACGAAGTTGGCTGCCTAGCACTGATTTAGTGCCCTCTATTTATAGGCAATTGGGTACAGCTTGGGTATTCACCACTGAGCATGTTCGCACATGCTCATTGAGGAGGTTTTCTTGGGTAACCCAAACAAATACCCAAACTTATTTGGGTATTAGCTGCTGCACACGTGCAGTGTTTGTTGTATATCTGGGTATACCCAAATTTATACCCAAAATTAGTTTTGGGTATTTTTGGGTCTCTTCTGTGTCTTACATGTCATTTGTGATCAAAACATTGTTTTTTAGGATGGACCTGGTCATACCGAGGCAGAATACCCAATTCAGTTGGTTTGGGGTGTTTTTTACATATTACAAAAATTAGTTTCTGTCCTACCAAGATCCGGCTTACGGTGTTTCATTCCACATGGGATACTCATCAGAGGATTTTAGGCACAAAATGGTGCTTTTGGTGTTTCTTATATCGGACAGGAAGCATTGATGTTCATATATAGTTTGTGCAGATATGTTGCACTTGAGCTTGCCCATTGGTGAAGAAACACATATGTGTTGGTAGGGCTGAGCCGTGGCAACCCTTGACATCATAAGGGTCTGACGTCGTGATTTATGACTGGTGACATCATAAAGTGACATGGTGAAGGGTAGCCTATAAGAGCTCCTTGATTGAAGCAATTAAAACGTGGGTAGAGGGGAATAGGGAGCCTTCATCTAATAAGGTTGGGCCGAGGGGTTCCATAACATGGAGTTTGATGAACCCACCATGCTTTGTTTTTCTCCAGATTGGAGGTTTTTGGGTGTATGCATTGAGGCCCCCCTCTTAAGATCTGTATAATGAATAATGAAACATGTTCCATGACACAGACGAATAGATTTAAATGTTGACTATGGGATTGGGTGACGCTGTAAACCTGAGGTGTTTGTTTGCGTCGGGATGATCCAATGGTTGGGTCAAGGATTCCTTCCTCCAAAGTGAGAAGGTTTAGTCTTTCTCATAATATGTGAAAGAACTGCTTGGCAAAATGGGTGAACATGTCTTCCTGTTTGGAAGTTGTCTTTTCATTGTGTCCAGTGGTGTCCTCATGGGTGGATTGATGGGAAATGACATCCATTCAATTGTCAAGCCGGGTGGCCAGTCCATGCATGACATTGATGAGCCTGTCTACATTCTCCATATATTGGGAATGCTACTAACAGTAACCATTCTCATTCTTATAATTTTAATCTCAATTCTCAATTTTATAACTTATCGCAGGAGGGGGGGGGGGTGGGTGGGAGCCAAATGTAAATGTCCTTTTGCACTCCGCAATCATATGGGTAACTCACATATCAAATTTGGTTGAATTCCGTCCAACAGTGTCAGAGGGGTTGCATTACAATCAATTTCATGACCTCTTGACCCCATCCCCCACCCCTGGGGCGGGGCCAAATGTAAATGTGCTCATCCACTCCACATTGATATGGGTAACTCACATACCAAATTTGGTTCAATTTCGTGCAATAGTGTCAGCGGAGTTGCATTACAATCAATTTCTGCAGGTTAAGATTTAATCTT
The DNA here is from genome assembly GCA_034401795.1 of Chaetoderma sp. LZ-2023a. Lineage (NCBI taxonomy): Eukaryota > Metazoa > Mollusca > Caudofoveata > Chaetodermatida > Chaetodermatidae > Chaetoderma > Chaetoderma sp. LZ-2023a. The sequence continues at coordinate 58,955,975 of CM067364.1, read as the reverse complement.
TTGACCCCTCTCCCGCCTCCTGGGGGCGGAGCGAAATATAAATGGCCTCCTACACTCTGCAATCATATACTCAGATATCAAATTTGGTTGAGTTCTGTCTAACGATTTCAGAGGAGTTGTATTACAATCAATTTCATGACCTTTTGACCCCATCCCCTGGGAGCGGGGCCAAATGTAAATCTGCTCATCCACTCCACATTGATATGGCCATATGGGTAACTGACATATTAAATTTAGTTGAATTCCATCCAACAGTGTCAGAGGAGTTGTATTGCAATCAATTTTTTTACCTTTTGACACCCTCCCCCCACCCACCTCTGGGGGGCGGAGTCAAAGTTTAATGTGCTTATGCACTCCACATTAATATGGGTAACCCACAGACCAAATTTGGTTGAATTCTGACCAACAGTTTCGGAGATGCATTACAATCAATTTCCTCATGTTAAAATTTGACCTTTTGACCCATCCCCCACCCCCTGGGGGCAGAGACAAATCTAAATGGGCTCTTGCACTCCACAATCATATGGGTAACTCAGATATCAAATTTGGTTCAGTTCCGTCTAACGATTTCAGAGCAGTTGCGTTACAACTGATTTGAACGTTTAACTCCTGCCACGACCCCGTGGGGGCGGAGCCAAATCTAAATATTGTCTTGCAAAGCGGAATCATATGAGTAATCCACATACCCAATTTGATTTAATTCCACCCAATGGTTTGGGATGAGATAGTGTGACGGGCGGATGGACAGACGGACAGACGGACGGAGGCGATTACAATATCCCCGACATTTTTTCAAAACATGGGGATAATTAGTGATCGTCGATTCACCACATTTTTCAGCTGCTAGGCCTACTTGTGTTAACCTTACCATACAGGCCTTTCGACCTATGGGCCATCACAAAAGACTGGGCCACTCAGTACATACATGGCACAGTGCCCTTGACTTCAACCATCTATTCTGTCAGCATTTCCGTTGACGTTTATTATAATTTTGACATTGTAAATTTATCAGCTGGTACTATTTGTTAGTAGATAGAAGAATAGAATAGATTAGATTAGATGGTAGTTTGGTCTCCAGGAAACATGACTTTTTATGCATTTTAAGTCTTTCAGCTGAGATAATTATGACATATATTGGCATTTTTTCTCTGAAGTGCAATCTCAAGAATGAAGCCAGAATGAGATACCAGATTTGACGCAAAAATCACTGTACTGTTAATGTTTTCCCATCAAAGACTTCGGGACACAATAATGACATATAGAGTTTAAATGCTGTACCTAATACTGTTTCTGCTGTGACATAGCGGAGAACGACTGAGTTGTAGCCTTGTAACCAAATGTTTCTCCTGCGATAAAATGAACAAAGTTTTCATTACAGGCCACGAAAATCACATGTTCCTGCAGTCCGGGGCAACCACTTTTTACTGCACAGCAACCACTTTTTACTGCACTGCAACCACTTTTTACTGCACGGCAACCACTTTTTACTGCAGGGCAGCCATATTTTAACAGACTGGATGCCTTGGGAAAATGTGCTATTTTCAGGACCTGCATAAGTACTAATGGCGAGTACTTATTTAGTCTGTTAACCCTTTAACACTAAAATTTGTTCAAGAAAAATTTCAAAGTTCTCATAGAAAATGTCCATTTGCAGACCAAGAGAAGACTATTTTTTTTAACTTACCACTGGAATGACTGGCTCGGTTATCGAGCCAGTCTTTCCAGTGGTAAATTAAAAAAAAAATTGTCATTTCTCAAGACCACTGCAAAAGACATTTTTTGCTGATATGAGTGTTAAAGGGTTAAATGGTTGACTTTGGTATTCACAAGGATTCCAGTAGTCTGTATAGCTTACAACAATACATATTTTCAACAGAATTAAATTTACAGAAATGGGGCAACCTATAAATAGTTGGGCAACCTAATTTAAATGAAGTACTTGCCCCTGGTGGCAAAACAATATTTTTCTAATTTTCGACCCCTGAATTCAGAGGCACATGAGAAAATACAAGCACCGTTTATACCTTTTGTCTTACTTCTGAGCTGCACTGTATATAGGCAATATTATGAAAAGTTCATGAACTAAAAAATGTCCACAAATATGATATTTCTAACACGCTGGGCACTGGTGATTATGAGGCTATTGTGAATTCAGCTAGTGTTCTCAATGGGTATAGCCAGGAACAGTCACGCTTGACCGCACATGGCTTCTGCTGTACTGACAGGGAGCACTGTATACTGTCGAATGAGTGGATTTGGTGATAAATATAGCATTCTACACATTTTTATATATCCATAGGAATACTTGATGTACTTTGACTTTTAGCCCCGTCACACACCCATGATTGTGGCAATAATAAATACAATGTTTTCATATGGAATCTTGCTCAATACTAAATCAGCATTTGGCTTTAATCTTGAAAACAATTTGATGCTTTCACCTGAAAATTTCAATTTTCTCATCTATAGACAATGTCCATTTGCAGACCAAGAGAAAACTATTTTTGAAAATTTATCACTGGAATGTCTGGCTCGGTTATCGAGCCAGTTATTTCAGTGGTAAATTTTCAAAAATAGCTTTCTCTTGGCATGCAAATGAATATATTTCACAAGACCATTCCAAAAGCTGTTTTTAGCAGGTTTGTGTACTAAAGGGATAATCAAATACCATTGCTGTTCAATGTAGCAACAACATTGTCCGATTGTCACTACCATACCAGCCTAGTGTCGATCAATCGGCAGAAGACCTCATCTCATATTCTAAGATACAATATATTGAAAAATTGTGATGTTTTATTTCAATTTTGAGCACATAAAAGGGTTATTTTAAGAGCGATAGTCTTACAATCAGCTGTTCTTAAGAATTACTACGGTCTGGCCCAAAAAAGACTCATGGTTTCTCAAGCTAGACACAATGATTAGTGCAAGCGGGGAGTAAAACATTTTTAATAACTCTAGTTCTACTGGATTGATCTACTCCAAACTTGAGTGGACACTTACCTAGGGTTCGGGGTCCCAGCTATATGTCAATTTTGGTATCAAAAGGTAAAACAGACCATCAACAGCTTTCAGCGTTGCTTCCAAAATATACACTTTCGACCTAACGGCTGCCAGATTGAAAAATATATCAACGACGACGCAGCTATTGGACAAATTTGTCCTTGTTTTAACCCGTTAACAGGTGAAATTGCTGTCTCTCAATCTCAAGACATCTATCGTATTCAGGAAAGGTGGTGAATATTTTGAAACTAATCTAACTGAAATCCTTGCTGACAAAATGTATTCAGCAATAGTTAAATTAGCCTTCAAAACATCCAACAAAATATTCATGACATCATAAAGAATTTGACTTTTCTTATGAGATTAACCCTGTCACCGAAAAAACACTGAAAACGTAGATTCTTTACGATTTTAAGGCAGCAAAAGCTTCCAGTCAAATTAATTTCAAAATATTCAACAGTTTTCCTGTATGTTTGCCTTGAAAATGAGATATGGCAAATTCATCGGTCAAAGGATTAAGATTCTTATACTCTTACCAGATACCAGTTGTTGGAAATGACGGTCCCCAATCCCAGCTGAATGAACACTGCTCCTTTCTGATCATGTTGGCGTGACATTCACCATGCGCTATTGTTGATGGACATTCGGGAGGAATCTTATACGGAGATGCATCTGCCTGCGCCTTGCTGTAGGCTACAGGAGACTGGAATGCCACGGAAATGGTATTTGTTCCACTCTTTAACAAATAAAACACGCATTCTGTAAGTATTGCTTCACTACCTGGTGATATAAATCTTTAGAGATTGACAGACAAAAACTCAATTAAAAATTGACAGAAGCAGCTGAAACTCGAACTTGATCTGTAACTTCTCATAACAAAGCAATATACCAAGTTTCAGTTATATATGCTGAAGGAGAATGAGTCTTGACAGCTGATATGGTTGTATTTCATAAGTCGAAAGAGGACATAACTCCATCAAAAATGACGCAAATGTCTGAAAGTCAAAACTTGCTCTGTAACTCGCTATAACAAGAGGCCCAAGCGCCTGTGACGCTCACCTGCACCATAGCATTTGACACATTTGCATTTAAATATACACGATTCTTTACATTAAACTAGAGTCTATGACCATAAGATTCTTTCAGTCCAGTTTGGTTCAAATTGGTCAAAATGGTAAGGAGAAGAAGCAATTTGACAATTTCCGGTAAATTTGTAATAAAATCTAAATTTTTCACCCAAAATATTTATGAATAAAAATTCTGCATGCAAGCTGTATAACCTATGACCATAGGATCCTTTCAGGCAAATTTGATTGAAATCGGTCAAACGGGTAAGGACAAGAAGCAATTTGACAATTTCAGGATATTTTTTAATGAAATCTAGGATTTTCACTCAAAATATTTACGCAACAAAATTCTGAATGGAAATTCTAGAGCCTATGACAATAGGATTATTTCTGCCCAATTTGGTTGAAATCGGTAAAAATGGTAAGGAGAAGAAGCAATTTGACAATTTCTGGTAAACTTTTAATAAAATCTAAGATTTTGACCCAAAAAATGTATGAATCAAAATTCCAAATGGAAGTTTCGGATCCGAGCACAATATCATCTTTTGACCAAAATTTAGTTAAGATTCACCTATTGGTTAAGGAGGAGTAGCGTTTTAAAGCAGAAGTTGACGGATGACGGACGGACGGATGATGGACAGACGACGGATGGTCGCCACGGCATAAGCTCACTTGGTCTTTCAAGCCACGTGACATAATAAAGCAACCTACCGATTCTCACTTGAATAGCTTGAAGGAGCGCGAAAAAACTGCAGAAAGCTGATAAATGTTCGTATTTCTAAGGTCGAAAGGGGACATAACACCATAAAAATTGACGCATATGCTTGAAACTCGAACTTGATCTGTAACTTATCATACCAAAGCAATGTACCAATTCTCAGTAGAATATCTTGAAATACTGTGAAAAAGTGCTGAAAACTAATATATTTGTATTTCATAAGTTGAAAGGGTGAAAAATTGACGAAAATGTCTGAAACTCGAACTTACTCTGTAACTCCTTATACCAAAACGGTGTACCGATTTTCCCTCAAATATCTTGAAGGAGCGCAAAAAAAGTGAAAAGCTGATATTTTTCCTATTTCTTAAGCCGAAAGGGGTCATAACTCCATAAAAAATTGACGCATACACCTGAAACTCAAACTAATGTTCTGTAACTTCCCATAACAAAACAATGTACCAATTCTCAGTTGAATACCTTGAACGACTGCGAAAAAAAGTGCGGAAAACCAACTGCCACAGACGGATGGGCAGACGGATGGACAGACGGAGTGCAAACCTATAGTCCGCCCGGCTTTACTGGGAGGGGACTAATAAAAACTTAAGGTAGCATGTCTGGTTGAGAGTAGTGAGAGAAAAATAGTCACAACTAGAACGCACTCGAGGGAGATGCGGACTCACAACCCATGACCTAGATAGTTGATCCGTTGACCTCAAACTCCAAACAGTCATAAACTGTCGTATTTTGAAGGCGTGTGTTAAATCAGGTGATTCCACCATCTTGCAATCCAGAGTTATGACCAAATATTTGTATTCCGGTATGCACTTCATGACCGCATAAATGAGATAGTTGATGCTTTGTCCTGAAACACATAGAACTTCTACCACCCAATATATGAATGGATGTACCAAATTTGCTGATTCCACTTGTGTTCCCAGCTTAGGGCTAAAAAATGTGTATTTCGGGATAGGTTTAGTGACCTCGTGACCTATATTTAAATATTTGACCTCAAACAACATTTTCCTTCTAGCCAATCATAATATGAATGTATGTTACCGTATCTCCATTGTTACATTGCAAAGTTAGGACGAAAATGTGTATTCCGGTATGCACTAAATGAAGTTACCTAAACCGTTGACCTTTGACACCAAAATTTGTTCTACCCACTCATGTGAATGTGTGCCAAACTTGGTGATTCTGACTAATAGGATTCCCGATATATGTCTCGGATAAATACAGATATACAGACAGACAGACAGACACAGAGATGGCACCAACCACAATGCGGACACCTGGAGCCTTCGCCGGCTTAAGTATTTAGTTGCAATGTACATTAATGCAGAGATATATATGGCACACTAAAATTGATATATAATTATCATATGTCCCAATGCCAGAAGAACAGGTGCTCAGGTTGGTACATTACAGCTCAGAAATAATGTAACATTATTCCAAAGCAAAATATAACATACAGCCGGATATTTTGAGCATAACTGGATTGAAGGTAGCAATGTCTTCTAATCCAATTATGTTCAAAATATTCAACAGACCATTTCTTACATTGTGCCCAAAACACTACAGAACCAATAGGCATCAACCAGTCAGGTTAATGGCCACCATTTCCCTGACATACGGCCCAACAAGGGCCGACATACGGCCCAACAAGGGCTGCCAGGTCAGGTCAAAATTGTATTAACTCACATGTTAGTTTTTGTTTTAGAGACATGTTAAGATATTTCGAAACAGTACTGTATTTATTGATAACAGCGACCAGTGAAAATGTGTTTTTTATTATTTGACTGGAAACTCAATGGATGAATCCAATCCGCCAACTCAAGTAATTATGACATCATACTCAATGGAGGAATCCAGTTCTAGCTATGCAAAGTTATTTAAGTCATGTTATGGACACTAAGTCCTTAACACTTAAATTTGCTAAAGAAAAATTTAATTTTTTCATTCAAAATGTCCATTTGCAGACCAACAGATTATTTTTGAAAACTTACCACTGGAATGACTGGCTCGGTTAACGAGCCAGTCATTCCAGTGGTAAATTTTCAAAAAAAGTCTTCTCTTGGTCTGCAAATGTACATTTCTCAAGACCACAACAAAACTCATTTTGGCTAACATGAGAGTTAAAGGATTCATAGTCAAGCCAGATAATAACAACGTAGTCAGTTAGGAGGCTTAATAACCTTCTACAAGTAGCTCATATAACTGACTACGTTGTTATTATCTGTTATTAAACAATGGATTCATCCAGCAAACCATTGCCACGGGAAACAGAGATAGTCACAATACCTCCGCTGTCTGCACTGAGTCTAAGCTCAGTAGATTCGGACACTCTAGTCGCCAGGTCTAACACAGATCTAAATGCCACCATAAAACCACCACGGCTAACACCACCTGTAACCGAAGGAGTGGTAACCTATTCAACAATGGACACTCCAAGACCACAGGCCGTCAGAGCACAGAAATGGAGGCCAGCTCACATACAGGACTAACATACAGATCCAATATCATAGGCAACTGCCAGACGAGGAACATCGTCTACCTTCTAACCTGCAACAAATGTAAGAAACAGTATGTAGGAGAAACTATGCCCCTTCAAAATCAGAATCCAAGGACATCTGAGATCCATATGAAACCGCCATACGTACTCTCATCAGACCCAGACGATGAAAACTCCACCTCATGGAGAAAACAGAAAGAATGTCATTGGATACACCAGCTCCACCCAATGGAGCCTATAAGCACAAACCTAGCAGGATAAGGGACGCCCCTTCCCTGGACCAACATGCCCACCACGGGCGGACACGCCCAGTATGTTGTTATTAATCTTTTATTCCTACGGTGTCCTTTAGAATCCATCTCTTCAGTCAGATTATATGTTTCTATCAATTTTGGCAACGTCATCACTTTCGCCATAGACGTCACACATTGATGGCACACCCATTGTCATCACCTCGCATCTCTTAAAGATGATTTCAATATGGCACTTTGACGTGGACTTCAGCACAACGCTATTCCCTCCTTTTTAAATTTAAATTTTAGAGTTAACAACTATATATAAAAGAACAACAAAGACGCATAACTCACAGAGTTGTCGTGCTTCTTTATTTTATTAATTTTTTTTTTTCAAAACAAATTTTTGAAACAAAAAAATTTACATAACCAATATCTAACCGGTTTTGATTTTGACTTTGTGTAACTGTGATACATATTTCACCATTGAATACACCAAACCATTTAGACTAGGCAAGGACATCCTATACACACCTTGCCTATCAATCCAAACACCCACACCATAGTTGCCATATCTGAAAAAAGTGGAGCCCAAAAATGCCCACTCTTAGTTGACAAAACTTCGCCTCTGATGAGTTTCGCCCAAGGAACGAAACACCATGAAGTCTGAATCAAAAACAGTGATGACTACACATGATCATTACCCATACAAATAGCGGAAAAATTCTCCTCTAAAAGGAGTATTACCTCTATGAAACTTGACCTACAGAAACCCTTTGAAATTTGTCACCAAAATGACTTACAACCGGTAAAAAACAAACCGGCAAAAAAGTTTTTGAAAAACCCCGCCAAAATGGACACAACCGGTAAAAAATTCACAACCGGTAAAAATGACCACAACCGCCAAAAGTTGCCCAACCGCCAAAAATGGCTAAACCGGCAAAAAACTTACAACCGGCAAAAAATATCACAACCACCAAAAAATGGACACAAACGCCATTTCACTTCAAGAGTATACTTACCTCCCTAATACTTTTGATATTGCTAAATATTGGCTTTCACTCAATAAACACTCAGATTTAAAACAGTTAGGTGCCCCTACTGGGCAGGGAGTCAGAGCGTAGTCCGGCGGATGCCAGCCCCACCACCGCGCATGCGCAGACTAGCACTACCTCTTTGCTAGATTATTGGCAAAGAGAACACACATGTCTTTTTGAAACATAAGCTTTTCTTACTCTTAAACTGTTTAATTGGTGTTATTTTGGAGTGATAGTATCTGATTTGGATGGCAGGAGGGAACACTTCGCCACAGGAGGACTTAGGACCTTTAAATCAGGTGACTTCTAGTAAAATTAGCGAGTTTTCTTCCCGGTGTATTGTGTTTCCGGGACTCGCGTTTACCGTGATAAGCGCCTTGGTTAGTTGGTTTATGTCAACTCGGTGCTACCTAGGACTAATTTCTCTTTCTGTTTATGTCCACAGGTCTGTATGACGCTAGGTGGTGACATCACAGCAGCAGAGAGTTAGTTTTCTCTCCACCATGGTTCCATTTCCTACTAACACTGTTAGGTTATCTAACCAAATGAAAAATTATGTCCAGTGAGTTGGAGGCCTAGTATAAAGGTCTTCTCACTTTGCCCTCTTGATCCAATTCCTTCCCCATGAGGTGGAGAGAGTTAAGAGGCGTGCAGATGGTGGAGTTCTCCGGTTCGTCACGTTGGATGGTTTGTCTATACAAAGTGTCAGGTATCTAGTTATTGATAATGTGGTGATGTTAATTATTGTAAACAAACAAAGGGAGATAATTAACATTTTTGCCAGAAAAGAGTTATCTATATGTATCTGATGGTTGTATAGTCGACTTATCCATTCAGCATACAATTCGTCCTTGCACTTGGATGTTTTGTTGGGATCGAATTTTTCCTGTCACGGGATTAATGACGTCATAATCAGCCTGGCTATGTATTTATCAGCAATTCAAGCGCTATGCTGGTTTCTGATGTATTTTGATCTTTATGATCGTTTTCCTTCTCTTTGAGTTGGATTGAGTTTCTAAGCTTAACTAGTTGCTCATACTTCTTGTCCTTTGCCCTGTTTCAGGGACCGGGTTGCGCGTCCTGTGGACGTTTTCTTCATGAAAAGTTCTGGCCTCATCTGTGCTATCAATGTAGCCCTTGTGGTCCCTTGGTTAATTGTGACATATGTAAGCACTGGGGGGGGCGAGTTAATGTCCGAATTCTTGTGCTGCTTACAGGCGACGGACAAGGTGCTAGAGGAGGAGAAGAAGAAGAAGCGGAAACGAGAGGTTGTAAGTAGGAAGGGTAAGGGGAAGGTCTCGTCCGCGGTGGATATGGAGGCCTTCCGGACCGAGATGTTGGGAGAGATGAAGAGGACAATAAAGGATTTGGTTCCAGGGTTGCTTCGTGGCATGCTTCCTGGACCAAATCCTTTACTGTCCTCATCATCGGCTTCGGAGCAGGTAATCCCCGCCTCTGGATCGGTTTTCCTTAGACCGCTTCCGTTGTTCGACGATCCAGAGGTGGCCCCATTAGAGGGGGCGTTCCACAGCCCTGGCAGCAGGCTTATTGCCGCGCCGAGAGGGGACCGTGGACGGTTGTCGCTGGAACCCGCGGGCTGCTTATCAGTCCAGGGGTATCCGCACGCCGCGGTGGCCAGTACCTCCTATGGCACCGTTCCTGGTCAGCCCGGGTTAGCTCTCTTTGCTGACCCGGGGTCTAATCTTTCTGACCAGGGTGATGAGGATTACCTGCTAGGGTCGCCGTCTGACGACGTGGACATGGATGAAGAAGTTTGTGCACCCCTCGCGGGGAATACAGGCGGCTTCTTCCACGGTTTTACTCACCCTGGAGTAAAGTCCGCGGCTCAGGTGGTGGCCCAGGGCGCTGCTGATGGCCAGCGGTACCGCATACCTCGGCTTGCCGAGGGTGTTGCTGGTGCTGGCCGGGGCCGTGGTGGGGCGGTATATACCCCGCGCTCTGCCACGGTGCCTGCTCCTGGTCAAACCAGTGATATTGTCATGCCGGTGCTATCAGGCCCGCATGTTTTCCCTGGCTTGCCAGGTGTATCAGCATACCCGCCGTCAAGCTCTACTGCTTGCGCTCAGGAGGAAGACGAAGGACCCCGTCTTGTAGAGCGCTCGCAGTTAGCCACGGAGGAGGATTGGTCTGACGCTTGCCAGTGGTTGGTGAGCGTTAGGCCTGATCTGCCCGTGGAGCAGTCGCCTAGCCAGCGTGACCACAGGCCGTGGTTAGCTGGGAAACCGACTGCTAACGCTATGCCTTCTCTGCCGCTGGCGGAGCATGTCGTTGACATGTTCAAGGCGGCGGAGTCGTCCATTAACTCGAGTGGACGTCTCGCGAAGGCCCCTCGCGAGGTGGCCAGGCGTTGTCGCATCGTGCCCCTGGATTACCAGCGGTACGGTGTGGTACCCAAGCCCAGCGTGGATGACCGCGCGGCTTTGGGTGAGGATGCGCGGCCAGGCTCCCGTTCTGACACGGGGGTCTTGTGCTCGAACGCGTTGCGTTCGGCGAATACCGCGTTGCGTGATGCGGAGGAGAGTGGGAGGGCTTCGATTGCCGCTCTGTCCCACGTCTCCCAGCTGTTACAGGGGGTAGTAACGGCATCCGCATCGCGCCAGCCAAGCCCGGTCACGGTCCAGCGAGCCATCCAGGATGGTATTAACCTGGCGCTGGACTGTATGACTCGGGCGGTGACCAGGAGTGTCCGGGCAAGACGCACGTTTGCCCTGGACAATCTGTGCCCGTCTCAGGACCTGTACAATAGGCTACTCCGTACGCCTATGACGGGTCCTGGTCTTTTTGGAGGTGAGGGATGTCGCCACCTCCAGGAGACGGTCACCCTGGTGAATAACCAGAGGGCGCTGCGCGAGCAGTTTGAAGTGCTGCGTCGTGCTAACGTTCGCGCCGCGGCCCCTGCGTATCGTCCCCTGCAGGCGCGAGGTGGTGCTGGCCAAGTCAGAGGCCAGCCACCGTCGCAGCGTCGGCCTCGGCCGCGTGCGATTCGGCCAGCAGCGAGGGGGGCGCAGGTTCCTCAGGCGCCGTCAGCCAGGCAGCCGCCCGCGCACCAGGGTGCGCGCGGGGCGGGGCGGGGCGCGCGAGGATCTGGGCGTGGTTATCGGTCCTGACAGGACGCTTACCGCGGTAAGAACCACTCCGGTGTGTATGGCAACGGAGACAGTGCCGCTCTTGCATGCCTTGTGTCCACCGCGGTCCCTAGGTGGACCGGTGGGAGGCCGGCTAGCCGACCACATGCAAGAGTGGGAACGGTTAACTCAGGACCGTTTAGTCTTGCGATGGCTTTCCGTCGGGTATCATCCAGAGTGGATGACAGGCCCGCCGTCGCGACTGTCTCTAGTGCCAGTCTGGACTCCCATTCCGAGAGAGCCAGAGCAAAGGTTGTGTATCGAGGAGGAGATAAATTCCCTCGTACAAAAAGGAGCTATTCAGCCGGCACAAAGGTGTCCGGGCTTCTATTCAACCCTGTTCTTAGTAACAAAACGCACCGGAGGGTGGAGACCGATTCTCAACCTCAAGCCATTGAACAAGTTCATCGAGACGCCCAGTTTCAAGATGGAAACGGTGCGCTCGGTGTTGGCGGGGTTGGAGAGGGGGATGTGGACGGCGTCGATAGATTTGAAGGACGCTTATTTCCACATCCCCATCCACGGGAGTTTCTGTCGCTTCCTGAGATTTGCATTCCAGGGCAGACAGTGGGAATTCAGGGTGTTACCCTTCGGAATTTCCACGGCTCCTCGGGTTTTCACCCGTGTGGTTCTTGCGATCACAGCATACCTCCGCAGGAGAAGCATAGCAGTCCACACGTACATAGACGACTGGCTGTTGAAAGCGCACACCCGGGAAAGTTTGTCGGCCAATCTGGAGATTGTTTTGAAAACTCTCACAGACTTAGGCTGGATGATCAATTTCCCAAAATCAGAGCTGACTCCATCCCAGAAGTTTGTTTACCTGGGGATGTTCTTCGATCTAGAGACAGGATATGTTTATCCTACTCAGGAGAGAGTTCAGAAACTCATCTCGTTAATTCAGTCAGTGTGCGACAGTCGTCATGTCCTGGCACGGGTTTACTTGAGAATGCTGGGGTTGATGGTTTCATTGGAACCAGTCATTCCTCAGGCCGCCTTACGCAGGCGGCCGATCCAGTTATTTCTCATGACACAATGGACCCAGAGTACAGGTTCGCTGGACTCGAATGTGTCAGTGTTGGCGCCTCTCATTCACCACCTGCAATGGTGGTTGAATACAGAGAATCTCTTGCCGGGGGTTTTGCTAACCCCTCCCCACCCTCAGGTGACTGTGTATACAGATGCATCGATGGAGGGCTGGGGAGCTTGCCTGGAAGAGTACACGATATCAGGGCTTTGGAATCTGGAACAGTCAAAGGAACATATAAATCTACTGGAGCTAAGAGCAGTAGTCCTGTGCCTGGAACATTTCTTACAGAAAGTTCAGGGCAAGATTGTTCTTATTCGTTCAGACAACTCAACAGTTGTGACTTACATAAACCGCCAGGGCGGAACGAAGTCGCCCAGTCTCTGTATGATGACATGGAAACTGCTTTGTTGGTGTCTGGATCACCAGATTACCTTGAAAGCAGTTCATATTCCGGGAAGGTTAAACCTGCTAGCAGACTCATTGAGCCGAAGGATGAGTGTTTTACCCACGGAATGGCAACTAAATCAATGTGTGGCGGATCGTCTGTTCGACCATTGGGGGAAACCCAACATCGATTTGTTCGCAACGAAGAAGAATGCGAAGATGACGACGTACGTCTCTCCGATTCCGGATCCAAGCGCTTTCGCAACAGATGCGTTAGCTATCAGCTGGGGGAGAATGTATGCATACGCATTCCCTCCAGCAATCCTGATTCCAAAAATTCTTCAGAAAATCAGACAAGAGGAATGCCAAGTGCTTCTGATCGCCCCGGATTGGCCAAGCCGATCATGGTATACGGATCTGCTGGACCTTCTGGTCTGCAATCCGGTTCCTCTGCCTCTGATGGACGATATTATCTTCCAGGGCAAGGCCCTTCACAACAATCCGTCAATGTTCAGATTGACTGCGTGGATGTTGTCAAGGAATCTAGAATTAAGGAGGGCTTTTCTGAGCAAGCAGCCATGTTTATGGCCAAAGCCAGGAGGGGGTCAACCTCCAGAGCATATAATTATAAAATCAACAGATTTGCAGAATGGTGCTCAAAAAGATGTATTGATCCAATGGATTCATCTATTCAAGTAGTAGCTGATTTCCTCTGTCACCTCTATGATGCCTATAGCCTCAAGCCTAACTCTATTGCTGGTTATAAGTCAGCATTAATGTCTGTTATTCCTTGCTTGGCTAAGAGGGGAAGTGATGAAGTAAATACATTGAATGTATTAATTAAAGGCATGGGCAATCTAAGACCAAGGAATCCACCTGTGATTCCGTCTTGGAGTTTATCGCTAGTGCTTCAAGTACTAGGTGATAAGCCTTTTGAACCACTTAGTTCCATTTCTATGAAACTATTAACACTGAAGACTGTGTTTTTAATTGCTGCGGCCTCGGCTAGGCGTAGGAGTGAAATTCATGCCTTATCAGCCGAGGATGACCGTTTTGTGGTTTCAGGGGAAGGCCTTAAGCTGCTACCTAGGATTAATTTCTTGGCTAAAAATCAGTCGTTGAAATATCCAGGTCAACCTATTATTTTGCCTGCTTTAACTAGATATGATCCTAATTCTAAAGCATGGTGTCCCGTCCGGGCGCTGCGCCGGTACAAACAACGTACGGCGGAGTGGCGCACCGACCAGTCAGCGTTATGGTTGTCATATATTGAACCCCATGGCAGGGCTTCTAAGGACACCATTTCCAGGTGGATTGTGGAATGCATTCAGTTTTGCCATAAATCCGCCACCGGGAAGCAGGTTGACGTGGCCAAGGCTCACAGTGTCCGCGGCGTAGTGACATCCACGGCCCTATTTAATGGGGTCCCTGTGGATGATATTATGTCGGTGGCTCAGTGGCACTGTGAGTCAAGTTTTACAGACCATTATCTCCGTGACACCTCTAATCCTCTCGCCTTGTCGGTTTTGAAAAAATAACTCGGTTTATATTTTTTGAGGAGGTTTTTCCTCATTACTTATATATTTCACAATTAATTTATGGAAACACCCACTTTTTTGGGGCCTGCATCAGTCTTTACCAATGGGAAGATGATGTCAGCAGCCGTTTCAACAAGGTCAGTCTTGTTCATGTGTTGTCCGTTGTTGATTGTATTGTCACGATTACCCGTTATTAATATGGTGATGGTTTGTGTATTTGTGTGGTTCATTGTTGAGAGTTACGAAAATGGAGCTTTTTCGTCTCTGTCCTGTAGTACATGGCACTTGTACGTAGAGAGCGTATAGGACATTGAGGTCAGTCGACTCTTCCTCCCAGGAAGGAGGGGGGGGGGAGCGCATATGACATTCGGTCATCTCTCATACATCGGTGGTGTTATCCGATGGTTAGTCAAATCCTGACTGTTTTTTCTTACAGTTTCAGAAGTTTAAGTGCCTTAAACGCAGAAAAGCGTATTGGGATGAGCTGGTCTTTTGACCTCGCCTCCCTCCCGCCAGATTCACTTTCGAATTCTGGCAATATCAAAAGTATTAGGGAGGTAAGTATACTCTTGAAGTGAAATAAACGAAATCTAGGATTTCTTTTTTCACGAGAGTTGATACTTACCTCCCTAGATACGGACCCGGCCTCTCCACCCCACAGAGGCTCGGTCTTCAGGCTCTTAATAGTTGCATGTGTGTCAGCCAATAATCTAGTCAGAGGAAGTGCTAGTCTGCGCATGCGCGGTGGTGGGGCTGGCATCCGCCGGACTACGCTCTGACTCCCTGCCCAGTAGGGGCACCTAACTGTTTTAAATCTGAGTGTTTATTGAGTGAAAGCCAATATTTAGCAATATCAAAAGTATTAGGGAGGTAAGTATCAACTCTCTCGTGAAAAAAGAAATCCTAGATTTCGTTTAAACAGTCACAACCGGTAAAACTTGACCCCAACCGGTAAAATACAGGTCAACCAGTAAAATTATTGGAGCACACCGCCAAACCTCCAAACAGGAGAACCGGCAATCTGGTTTTTCTCTGCCCATATATGGTCAAGAGCGACTCAATCCATAGACTCGCCCAGGAAGGGTATAAAAGGGATGAAAATTCCAGTCCAGATCATTCAGACTTTTGGTCTCACATTGCGACCAAGCGTCAGGCTTAATAAGCTTCTACAAGTAGCTCATATAACTGACTACGTTGTTATTATCTGTCATTAAACAATGGCTTCATCCAGCAAACTGTTGCCATGGGAAACGGAGATAGTCACAATCCCTCCGCTGTCCGCTCTGAGTCTAAGCTCAGTAGATTCGGACACTCTAGTCGCCAGGTCTAACACCTGAATGCCACCATAAAACCACCACAGCTAACACCACCTGTAACCGAAGGAGTGACAACCTATTCAACAGTGGACCCTCCAAGACCACAGGCCATCAGAGCACAGAAATGGAGAAGGCCAGCTCACATACAGGCCTAACATACAGATCCAATATCATAGGCAACTGTCAGGCGAGGAAACTCGTCTACCTTCTAACTTGCAACAAATGCAAGGAACAGTATGTAGGAGAAACTACATGTACGCCCCTTCAAAATCAGAATTCAAGGACATCTGAGATCGATATCAAACCGCCATAGGTACTCTCATCAGACCCGGACGATGAAAACTCTACCTCACGGAGAAGACAGAAAGAATGTCATTGGATACACCAGCTCCACCCAATGGAGCCTATAGGCACAAACCTAGCAGGATAAGGGACGCCCCTTCCCTGGATCAACACGTCCACCAGTATGTTGTTATTGATCTAATAGTCAAGCCAGTCAACAATAGCCTGTAAAGATGTCAATGAGAAAATGGACATTTGCAAGCCAAGAGACTATTTTACCATTGGAATGACTTCCTGGATAAGCGAGTCATTCAAGTGGGGCCGTTTTAAAAATCTTGTCCTGTAAATTGATATTCAGTATAAGCGGAAGTTTTCTTGACGCATCTTGGCCATGTACCTTCCTAGAAACGGCTTATACCGAGAACTCACCCAGTTTTATCTGCCTAGACAGTAGATCATTTTAACCATACGTAGTGATCACTCAGTGTGTTCAATTACAATTTTATGAAACATTAATCCTTTCATGGTGAGGCTGGCTAAAACCAGCCTCTATACAGTACTTGAGCAATGCCTATTTTCAGCCCGAGAAGACTAATTTTGAAAATTTACCTTAGAAAGACTGGCTAGCAGGAAACAAAAATCACACATTCCTGCAGTCCAGGGCAACCACGTTTTGCTCCAGGGCAACCAAATTTTAACACGCTGATTGCCCTGGGGGACAACCTAGAAAATGTGTTCTTTTCTGGGCCTGCATAAGTAATCATGGTGAGTATTTTTTTCTAATTTTCAAGCCCTGGCTAGATAACTGAGCCAGTAATTTCAGTGGTCAATTTTCAAAAATAGTCTTCTTTTGGCCTGCAAATGTACACTCAATAAACAAATTAATTTGAGATTCTTTACCAAATTAGGCCATCAACCCTCCCACTGACAAATCCTTCAAAAGTTTTCTTGTATGGTTGTCTTGAAAAAGCAAAACTTACTCCATTGAATATTTTGAAATTAATTTGACTGGAAGCCATTGCTGCCTTACTTACAGTCAAATTAATTTCAAAATGTTCAACAGTTATCTTGTATGGGTGCCTTGAACACGAGATACCAGGAATTCATAGATTTATTTCTCACCTTTAGAACTGATTTAACGTCAAAAATGTACTGTACAAACATATTCTTGGCATGGCCCACATCATGTCCATTAACAAATACTGTAGCTACTGTATCCAGTCCCTCACATACGAGCACGATACGCTGCTGGGCCAATAACTCTGCTGAAACTGTAGCACAATGTTGACCATGAAATCAACTGAGAGAAACCAGTATCTTCATTCATAATATTACTTTCAGATGATCTTAATTAACCCTCGAATTTGTTTTAGAAATTTTTTCGTAAAAAATTTCTATTCACATACCAAGGAGACCATTTTTTTTAATTTACCACTGGAATCACTGAGTCGATTATCAAGCCAGTCAATCTAGTGGTAAATTTTCAAAAATAGCCTTCTCTTGGTCTACAAATGAACATTTGTCAAAATTTACTGCAGAAGCAGTTTTCAGCTGATGTGAGTGGTATAGCTGTAAAGGCTTAAAGCAAGTTCTCATGTCCCATTAAATAAAGAAACCTTTGCACGACATATAAAGAGGCCTGCTGATTTCTGCACAATTTATCCAGCATGCGATGTTACCCAGCATGCAATGACCTGACTCCATATTCATTGCAACTATTGGACACCATATTAGTTTAGTCTATTATCTGTACAGGCCAAGATTTCTTAACCTTTTAACCCTTAGAGAATCTCCATGTGCGCACTAAGAGATTATTTTTGAAAATTTATCACTGGAATGACTGGCTCGGTCATCGAGCCAGTCATTGCAGGGATAAATTTTGAAAACTAATATTCTCTTGGTGTGCCAATGGACATTTCTCAGGACCACTGCCGAAGACATTTTTGGCCGGTTTTAGTGTTAAAGGGTTAAAGAACCTCCCCTTCTGCACATCCGTCTTGTCACTTGTCAAGCAGCTCTTGAGGCATAAGCACGTAGGATGTACTAATGAGTATTTCAAGCGTTCAGAGCAATTGTATTACATTCAAAGACAATATACGGGAAAGTTGTTGTATACTTTGACAATAATGTGCATGAAAGTTGTTGCTATCAATGACAGCACTAGTATTCAATCAAATTATTTGTCAAAATAATTGGCACTTCGGCAACGCGAGTTCCGTTTGCTACTGATTTGATACAGGCAAATGAAAATTGTTGCTGCAACAGCTTTCAGTCTATATAACTATTATCATCATAATTTTCAGTCGTCACTCGGAGCCACATGTAAATGTGCTTTTGCACTCCGCACCCATATGGATAACTCACATACCAAATTTGGTTAAATTCTGTCCCCAGGTTTCGGAGCAGCTGTAATACAATTAATTTTGGCACGCACGCACACACACACACACACACACACAGAGAGACACATGGGTGGAACAGCATATTCCCCACTTTTCTTCGAAAAATTTGGGGAAAATGAAGAGGTTACAATGTTGAGGCCTCAGATGTCCCCTGCAGGGAAAATGCAATCGAGGCCAAACAAAGAAAACCTTCAGACGAACAGCGAAGAAGACGCTAAAGAAACATGAGCCAAAAAGCTGGTGGACACTTACTGTAGTAGCACGCTGACAGCAGTAGTGGTTCCTTATTTACACTTGCTTATGCAATGTCTATTGACTAATTGCCACCCAAACAAGACTATTTTTTAAGATTTGCCACTGGAATGGCTGGCTCGGTTATCGAGCCAGGCATTTCAAATATAATCTTCTTTTAGCCTGCAAATGGACATTCCTCAAAACCACTGCAGATGGCCTATGTGGCCTGGATTGACCATCTAAGCGTTAACCCTTAGCACTCTGATGTTAACATTCTATCATTTACTGGGTCGATAGCGAAGAAGCTGGTGTACATTTTCCAACAATTTTGGTGGATAATGTTGCTGTCTACGACAGCACCATCTTCCATCAAATTTGTCGAAAATGAACATAGGTTCAACTTTTAATTTAATTTGAAAATTTAAATTCTGACATCAGAGTGGTAATGGTTAAGTACTGACCTTCAAATGTTCTCATGTATGTCCAATCATCTTCCCCTATCCACCTGTAAGTAACATCATTGAACATGTAATACGGATCATCGATCGTCTTGTTTGTCAGTAATGCTGTATACACGTTGCCAGGAACAAGCCCAGGAATAGACAAACCTGGTAAAGAAAGGAAACTAGATAGAACAAGAGCAATTAGAGATTACAGACCCTCACCATCTCATTGTTGTTATATTGTATAAGGTTTTCAGATTGTCCAGATTCTGGAGGAATTTTTCTGGATCACGCCCAAAGTTGTGGAATCCCAGTCAGTCAGTCTGTCAGTCCAACAGTCACAGCCCTTCTTGTGTTAATATATGAGTCAAGTCTGACCAGTAGTTTCTGAGATATGCATAGATCGATCCAGAATTTGGATACAGATGACATCAGCACACATTATGTCACATCGGCATATGGAAAATGAAGACAAATGCAAAATGGACATGAAAGAATGAGCTTCCAGATAACACCAGTGACAGATGTCATGCAGCAAAGGGTATAATGTCGAGATTTTGACTCAGAAAGTCAGCTTGAATACATCTTTCCCACGTTGACGTCTTTATGCCAGGATTTCCATAAATCAAGGCTCAGAGCAAACCTGCTGATGGTACCGCCACCAACAAGCCGCTGACCCGCATTGAGTTACTTTTGCCCTAAAATACACCGCAATCTAAACCATTCCTATCATAAACTAAAATCATTATATTATTTAAATCATATATCATTGGAAAGTGCATTCAATTGCCGAAACATCAATGTATTATTTGTTATATTTTCATAACATTTTCACTGAGTTATTTGCGTATATAAAATACACTATTCGACTTACATTTATTAAATCAAGTGGACAATATGGGATATTTTTAAATTGCAATCAACTGTATTAAATTTTACAAAACTATGAAAACTAATACAGAAATGTATAGAAAATTGGCTTAGCTTTCCAATGATGTATGACTTCAATAATATTATGAACATAGTTTTTCATATGCACTGCTTAAAGTGCGCTGCATCTGATTCCCATAGTAAAGTAATGCCGTTTGCGCGTCGGCTATCACGGTTACCAGCCGGAAGTGGTATGCGCGATGCATTCCGGGAAGGTATTTTCCCAAAATACGCTAATGTGGGAAAGGTCTATAGGGTTACGCTCATAATTGCCTACATGAAATCAATAAGCACAGAGCCCTGTAGCCTATGTAACAATATCACTAATCATTGTTATTATAAACAAGTTGAAATTGAACTTTATTAACGTGTACCGGATTATTAATTGTGAGTCTGTGTTAATATCGTTAAACTTCTTGTGAATTGTTCTGTCAACAAGACATGTAATCTACAGTATGAAGATGATATGGATGAATTGCTGCTCATACATGTACCTAGATAAGATATATAACCACTGTCAGTACCTGAAGAGGCTAAGCATCGCATGATTACATCGAAAATCATGATTATTTTTTAAATCATGAATTTAAATCATTAAAAATTAAATAATCGAATAATCATGAATAATTTCTATTGCATAAACAATTTCAGAACCTACCACTTAATTTACTCTTTAATGTGTTTGGCCAGCAACAGCAACCAGTCAAATTAGTTTCAAAATATTTAACAGCTTATCTGTATAGTTTTCTGGAAATTGATAATCAAGGAATTCAGAGCTCGATCGATCCCAACACGAGTGAGGTCTGGGTGGAGCTTAGCTAGAGGTGGGCGGGGCTTAGCTAAAACTGGAAAGGTCCATTGTTAGACTTTATCTCAACATCATAAATGTAGAGTACATCTGAATAATTGTGATAACTGATAGCTGGCACACACACACCCACACACGCACACAC
Source organism: Chaetoderma sp. LZ-2023a (assembly GCA_034401795.1). Lineage (NCBI taxonomy): Eukaryota > Metazoa > Mollusca > Caudofoveata > Chaetodermatida > Chaetodermatidae > Chaetoderma > Chaetoderma sp. LZ-2023a. The sequence continues at coordinate 58,934,750 of CM067364.1, read as the reverse complement.
ACACACACACACACACACACACACACACACACACACATTGACAATTTGCTAGAATAAAATGGGTATGTCTGCTTTCATTCACTATTGTATTGATCCTAGTTTTCATAGATGACGAAGCTAAGACAGGGAGGGCATGTCGCCTGATTGTGATAAGGGAAGTAATCTGGCAGCGACTTAACTCAAGCAGGATGAGTTGTCTCCCCTACAACAGTGGCAGGATCAAAATTTAGAAAGAATTCATTGATTCACATGTAGCTATTTCCACCCATTTTGTACGCATCCATTTGATTTTAAACAAAGATAGTTGGCACTCATCTAGGGCTATTATTATGCTTATAAAAGCTCAGTAGTTAGACTGGAATAAGAAATATAATACAGCCTTAAGGGCTTAAATACAGGTAATCCTCTAGTAAAGTAGAAATTCATTTTCATTACAGAGATAACTGTCATGACTGTGTGTAAATGTACTGTCCTTATCTACTTCCCATTTTACAAACTATAAAATCAGTATTTATGAAATTAATAAAACAAGTGATTAATCATTTACACCCAAGCCGGACAAAATTGGCTTTGGCAATGGTCTTAAGATATGTTAGTGTTGCAGACTGAGAGACGTTCAATTCTGGGGGTTTGCCACTTGAATGACTGGCTCAATAACCGAGTCAGTCATTCCAGTGGTTAACTGTTCAGGGGTGGTCTTCTCTTTGTAGCAAGACCCCGGACTCTGCTGAGACTAAACGAAATCAAGGATTTCTTTTTTCACGAGAGAGTTGATACTTACCTCCCTAATACTTTTGATATTGCTAAATATTGGCTTTCACTCAATAAACACTCAGATTAAAACAGTTAGGTGCCCCTACTGGGCAGGGAGTCAGAGCGTAGTCTGGCGGATGCCAGCCCCACCACCGCGCATGCGCAGACTAGCACTTCCTCTGACTAATTTATTGGCTGATACACATGCAACTATAAAGAGCCTGAAGACCGAGCCTCTGTGGGGTGGAGAGGCCGGGTCCGTATCTAGGGAGGTAAGTATCAACTCTCTCGTGAAAAAAGAAATCCTTGATTTCGTTTATTTCACATCAAGAGTATACTTACCTCCCTAATACTTTTGATATTGCCAGAATTCGACAGTGAATTCGGCGGGAGGGAGGCGAGGTCAAAAGACCAGCTCATCCCTATACGCTTTTCTGCGTTTAAGGCACTTAAACTTCTGAAACTGTATGAAAAACAGTCAGGATTTGACTAACCATCGGATAACACCCCCGATGTATGAGAGATGACCGAATGTCATATGCGCTCCCCCCCCTCCTTCCTGGGAGGAAGAGTCGAATGACCTCAATGTCCTATACGCTCTCTACGTACAAGTGCCATGTACTACAGGACAGAGACGAAAAAACTCCATTTTCGTATACTCTCAACAATGAACCACATAAATACACAAAACCATCATCATATAAATAACGGGTAACGTGACAAGACAATCAACAATGGACAACACATACACAAGACTGACCTTGTTGAAATGGCTGCTGACATCCTCTTCCCATTGGTGAAGATCGATGCAGTCCCAAATTAGTGGTTGTTTCCATAAATTAATTGTGAAATATATAAGCAATGAGGAAACCCCATCAAAAATATATATGCCTAGTTATTTTTTCAAAATCGACAAGGCGAGAGGATTAGAGGTGTCACGGAGATAATGGTCTGTAAAACTTGACTCACAGTGCCACTGAGCCACCGACATAATATCATACACAGGGACCCCATTAAATAGGGCAGTGGATGTCACTACGCCGCGGACAGTGTGAGCCTTGGCCACGTCAACCTGCTTCCCGGTGGCGGATTTATGGCAAAACTGAATGCATTCTACAATCCACCTGGAAATGGTGTCCTTAGAAGCCCTGCCATGGGGTTCAATATATGACAACCATAACGCTGACTGGTCGGTGCGCCACTCCGCCGTACGTTGTTTGTACCGGCGAAGCGCCCGGACAGGACACCATGCTTTAGAATTAGGATCATATCTAGTTAAAGCAGGCAAAATAATAGGTTGACCTGGATATTTCAACGATTGATTTTTAGCCAAGAAATTAATCCTAGGTAGCAGCTTAAGGCCTTCCCCTGAAACCACAAAACGGTCATCCTCGGCTGATAAGGCATGAATCTCACTCCTACGCCTAGCCGAGGCCGCAGCAATTAAAAACACAGTCTTCAGTGTTAATAGTTTCATAGAAATGGAACTAAGTGGTTCAAACGGCTTATCACCTAGTACTTGAAGCACTAGCGATAAACTCCAAGACGGAATCACAGGTGGATTCCTTGGTCTTAGATTGCCCATGCCTTTAATTAATACATTTAATGTATTCACTTCATCACTTCCCCTCTTAGCCAAGCAAGGAATAACAGACATTAAAGCTGACTTATAACCAGCAATAGAGTTAGGCTTGAGGCTATAGGCATCATAGAGGTGACAGAGGAAATCAGCTACTACCTGAATAGATGCATCCATTGGATCAATACATCTTTTTGAGCACCATTCTGCAAATCTGTTGATTTTATAATTATATGCTCTGGAGGTTGACCCCCTCCTGGCTTTGGCCATAAACATGGCTGCTTGCTCAGAAAAGCCCTCCTTAATTCTAGATTCCTTGACAACATCCACGCAGTCAATCTGAACATTGACGGATTGTTGTGAAGGGACTTGCCCTGGAAGATAATATCGTCCATCAGAGGCAGAGGAACCGGATTGCAGACCAGAAGGTCCAGCAGATCCGTATACCATGATCGGCTTGGCCAATCCGGGGCGATCAGAAGCACTTGGCATTCCTCTTGTCTGATTTTCTGAAGAATTTTTGGAATCAGGATTGCTGGAGGGAATGCGTATGCATACATTCTCCCCCAGCTGATAGCTAACGCATCTGTTGCGAAAGCGCTTGGATCCGGAATCGGAGAGACGTACGTCGTCATCTTCGCATTCTTCTTCGTTGCGAACAAATCGATGTTGGGTTTCCCCCAATGGTCGAACAGACGATCCGCCACACATTGATTTAGTTGCCATTCCGTGGGTAAAACACTCATCCTTTGTTCCTTTGACTGTTCCAGATTCCAAAGCCCTGATATAGTGGACTCTTCCAGGCAAGCTCCCCAGCCCTCCATCGATGCATCTGTATACACAGTCACCTGAGGGTGGGGAGGGGTTAGCATAACCCCCACCAAGAGATTCTCTGTGTCAAACCACCATTGCAGGTGATGAATCAGAGGCGCCAACACTGACACATTCGAGTCCAGCGAACCTGTACTCTGGGTCCATTGTGTCATGAGAAATAACTGGATCGGCCGCCTGCGTAAGGCGGCCTGAGGAATGACTGGTTCCAATGAAACCATCAACCCCAGCATTCTCAAGTAAACCCGTGCCAGGACATGACGACTGTCGCACACTGACTGAATTAATGAGATGAGTTTCTGAACTCTCTCCTGAGTAGGATAAACATATCCTGTCTCTAGATCGAAGAACATCCCCAGGTAAACAAACTTCTGGGATGGAGTCAGCTCTGATTTTTGGAAATTGATCATCCAGCCTAAGTCTGTGAGAGTTTTCAAAACAATCTCCAGACTGGCCGACAAACTTTCCCGGGTGTGCGCTTTCAACAGCCAGTCGTCTATGTACGTGTGGACTGCTATGCTTCTCCTGCGGAGGTATGCGGTGATCGCAAGAACCACACGGGTGAAAACCCGAGGAGCCGTGGAAATTCCGAAGGGTAGCACCCTGAATTCCCACTGTCTGCCTTGGAATGCAAATCTCAGGAAGCGACGGAAACTCCTGTGTATGGGGATGTGGAAATAAGCGTCCTTCAAATCTATCGACGCTGTCCACATTCCCCTCTCTAACCCCGCCAACACCGAGCGCACAGTCTCCATCTTGAAACTGGGCGTCTCTATGAACTTGTTCAATGGCTTGAGGTTGAGAATTGGTCTCCACCCTCCGGTGTTCTTTGTTACTAAGAACAGGGTTGAATAGAAGCCCGGACACCTCTGTGCCGGCTGAATAGCTCCTTTTTGTATGAGGGAATTTATTTCCTCCTCGATACACAACCTTTGATCTGGATCTCTCGGATTTGGAGTCCAGATCGGCACTAGAGACAGTCGCGATGGCGGGCCTGTCATCCAATCGAGATGATACCCGACTGAAAGCCATCGCAAGACTAAACGGTCCTGAGTTAACCGTTCCCACTCTTGCATGTGGTCGGCTAGTCGGCCTCCCATCGGTCCACCTAGGGATAGAGGTGGACATAAGGAGTGCAAGAGCGGCACTGTCTCCTTTGCCAGAAACACCGGCGCGGTTCTCACCGCGGTAACCGTCCCATCAGGAACGATTACCCCGCCCAGATCCTCGCGCGCCACGACCAGCACCGCGCGCACCTCGGTGCGCGGGCGGCTGCCTGGCTGACTGCGCCTGAGGAGCCTGCGCCCCCCTCGCTGCTGGCCGAATCGCACGCGGCCGAGGCCGGCGCTGCGATGGTGGTTGGCCTCTGACCTGGCCACTACCACCTCGAGCCTGCAGGGGACGATACGCAGGGGGTGCGGCGCGAACGTTGGCACGACGAAGCACCTCAAACTGTTCGCGCAGCGCCCTCTGGTTATTGACCAGAGTAACCGTCTCCTGGAGGTGTCTACATCCCTCACCTCCAAAGAGACCAGGACCTGTCATAGGCGTACGTAGTAGCCTATTGTAGAGGTCCTGGGACGGGCACAGATTATCCAAGGCAAAAGTGCGCCTTGCCCAGACACTCCTGGTCACCGCCCGCGTCATACAGTCCAGAGCCAGGTTGATACCATCCTGGATGGCTCGCTGGACTGTGACCGGACTTGGCTGGCGCGATGCGGATGCTGTTACTACCCCTTGTAACAGCTGGGAGACGTGGGACAGAGCGGCAATCGAAGCCCTCCCACTCTCCTCCGCATCACGCAACGCGGCATTTGCCGAACGCAACGCGTTCGAACATAAGACTCCCGTGTCAGAACGGGAGCCTGGCCGCGCATCCTCACCCAAAGCCGCGCGGTCATCCACGCTCGGCTTTGGTACCACACCGTACCGCTGGTAGTCCAGGGGCACGATGCGGCAACGCCTGGCCACCTCGCGCGGGGCCTTAGCGAGATGTCCACTCGACTTAATGGACGTCTCCGCCGCCTCGAACATGTCAACGACATGCTCTGCCAGCGGCAGAGAAGGCATAGCGTTAGCAGTAGGCTTACCAGCTAACCACGGCCTGTGTTCATGCTGGCTAGCCGACTGCTCCACGGGCAGATCTGGTCTAACACTCACCAACCACTGGCAAGCGTCAGACCAATCCTCCTCCGTGGCTAGTTGCGAGCGCTCTACAAGACGGGGGCCTTCGTCTTCCTCCTGAGCGCAAGCAACAGAGCTTGACGGCGGATACGCTGATATCCCTGGCAAGCCAGGGAGAGCATGCGGGCCTGATAATACCGGCATGCTAATCTCACTGGCTTGACCAGGAGCAGGCGCCGTGGTAGAGCGCGGGGCATATACCGCCCCACCACGGCCCCGGCCAGCACCAGCTACACTCTCGGCAAGCCGAGGTATGCGGTACCGCTGGCCTTCAGCGCCCAGGGCCACAGTCTGAACCGTGGATTCTACCCTGGGAGAGTAGAACCGTGGAAAAAGGCGCCTGTATTCCCCGCGAGGGGCGCACAAACGTCATATTCCATGGCCACGTCTTCAGACGGCGACCCCAACAGGTAATCCTCATCCTCCTGGCCAGAAAGATTAGACTCCGGGTCAGCAAAGAGAGCTAACCCGGACTGGCCAGGGAAGGTGCCATACGAGGTACTGGCAGCCGCGGTGTGTGGATACCCCTGGACTGATGAGCAGCCCGCGGGTTCCAGCGACGACCGTCCACGGTCCCTATTGGGCGCGGCAATAAGCCTGCTGCCAGGGCCGTGGAACACCCCCTCTAATGGGGCCACCTCTGAATCTTCAAACAACGGAAGCGTACTAAGGAAGGGTGATTCAGAGGTGGGGATTACCTGCTCCGAAGCAGATGATGAGGCCAATAAAGGATTTGGTCCAGGAAGCATGCCACGAAGCAACTCTGGAACCAAATCCTTTATTGTCCTCCTCATCTCTCCCAACATCTCGGTCCGGAAGGCCTCCATGTCCACCGCGGACGAGGCATTCCTCTTACCCTTCTTACTTACGACCTCTTTTTTCAGCTTCTTCTTCTCCTCCTCCACCTTGTCCTTCGCCTGCAAGCACAAGAATTCGGACATTAGCTCGCCCCCCCAGTGCTTACATATCTCGCAATTAAGCAAGGGACCACAGGGGCTACACTGAAAACAGAGATGAGGGCCAAACTTGTCCCTCAAAAATCGTCCACAGGATGCACAACCAGGTCTCTGAAAAAGGCCAAAGGACGAGGAGTATGAGCAAACTAGTTAAGCTTAGAAAACTCACCAACTCAAGAGAAGGAAAATGATCATAAAGATCATAATTTTTATCAGAAACCAGCTTCGGACAACTTTAATTGTAAATAAAGAGCAAGGCTGATTATGACGTCATTAATCCTATGACAGGACAAATCGATCCCCAACAAACATCCCAGTGCAAGGACGAATTGTATCTCTAACCAGAACATGTGCAGAATGGACATTTCGACTACACAAGCATCAGATAAATACTGATAACAATGGCAAATAGTGTTAATTATCTCCCTTTCTCATATCAATAATTAATACCTGACACCTTGTCTAGACAAACCATCCAACCTGATGAACTGGAGCACTCCACCACTGAACGCCTCTTAACTCTCTCCACCTCAAGGGGAAGGAATTGGATCAAGAGGGCAAAGTGAGAAGACCTTTATAATAGGCCTCCAACTCACTGGGCATAGAATTTTTGGTTAGACAACCTAACAGTATTAGTAGGAAATGGAACCCTGGTGGAGACACAAACCCTCTGCTGATGTCATGTCCATTATTTCTCCTTCACACAGACCTGTGGACATAAACACAAAGAGAGATTAGTCTTATATAGCACCTAGTTGAAATAAACCAACTAATTAAGGCGCTTATCACGTTTAGCGCGAGTCCCGGAAACACATTACAACGGGACAAAACTCGCTAATTTTACTAGAAGTCACCTGATTTAAAGGTCCAAGGCCCTCCTGTGGCGAAGTCACTCTCTCAGCCATCTTTGTCAGGGATAAACTTCTATCCAATAGTCTTAAAAAGCTTTGAAAAGAGTATGGAAAGATTCTAACATAAAAGCATGTGTTGTCTCTCAGCCAATAAATTAGCAAAGAGAAAGTGCTAGTCTGCGCATGCGCGGTGGTGGGGCTGGCATCCGCCAGACTACGCTCTGACTCCCTGCCCAGTAGGGGCACCTAACTGTTTTAATCTGAGTGTTTATTTAGTGAAAGCCAATATTTAGCAATATCAAAAGTATTAGGGAGGTAAGTATACTCTTGATGTGAAAAACTGTAGGTTATGTATTTGGAGAGATTCAGAAAATCAGAGCTCGCTAGTCGCATGTGTATAAAGATGCATAAAAAACATCTGTGAAAATGTTAGCTCTTGGAAAAAAATAATTCTCCGTGTTACATTGACAGGATATTGGAGAAAATCTTGGCATTATGCATTTCCAAAGCAAATCTAGATTTGTATCACGATCACAATGACAATGACCCCAGAAGTCTGACTGTCTTTGTGCTGCCAGTGCTGTGAACATCTTCACAGATGCTTAGTCCCAATAATTTGGCCAATTCTGAAATAAAGGCAAAATGAGCTAAGCAGAACGATCTAGCGGTAACTGTTAGTCAGCATTTTATACAAGTCAAATGGTACCTTGACTTTTGACCTCATTATCATTGTGCTTCATGTCCTTGATATATGGAGGGGCATGTGTCCACATTTTGTCCCAATAGGGTGAAGCCCTGCCGAAATATAAGACAATAGGTTGATCTAAAACAAAAACCTAAACGTAAAAAATAGTTTTATACCAAATGCACAAGGACCTTGAAGTTTGACCTTATGACCTCAATATAATTGTGCTCAATCACATTAATATTTAAGGCAGCATATGTTTAAGCTTAGTCTCAATAGGGTGAATCCATGCCGAGATATAAGATGATATTTTGATCTAAAGCAAAAACATAATCCTAAAAAAATTGTATACCAAGTTCACAGTGACCTTGAAGTTTGACCTCATAACCTCACTACCATTGTGTACCATCTCCTTGATATAATGAAGCATGTCTCTAAACTTAGTCCTAATAGGGTAAAGCCATGCCGAGATATAAGGCGATCAAAAACTTAACGAAGAGTGGACGCTGAGAAACAGACAGACAGGAAGACAAATAGACAAATGAAGAAAACAAACCACTCAATATATTGGCATAAATTCTAATTTGAAACCCGTGAAACTCACAACCCTATAGTATACTAGGAGGATGAAGACGGCACATAGACCACACTTTTGGTAAAGCAGCAGACGCATTCCTTCGCTGCATTCAGCCGAGATTTGAGCAGATTTGCTTCTCATCTCTTTCAAATAATGGAATTGGAAGGAGCCTCTGTTAACCAGCATGACATCTCTCCCGGACAGCATGATCAAGTTCAACCCGGGATAAGGCCTCAGCTCTGTTCATATATGGCAGAACCCATGTGCATCCATTAATGCAGTAGCCGCTTCTGGTCTGCAACCGATTGCAGGAGGAGTGCACCAGGCCTGACGAGTTCTGCTGTGTTTAGTCCTCTGACCAACAGCTCTGAACAACAAGACGATTGCGACTGCCGCCGACCTCTCGCCGACATGACTACCCCCATTCCCAACCACCCAATACCTGCAGCTGCTTGCATTTGCCAGCCGCTCACTCGCCGAAACAGAGCCCGCCAGCATCCCAGGGATGACAGCTGCCCCCATTCTCAGTCTTCTCCGGCTATATCTTGGCCTGCGAATAGACATTTTCTTTGAGAAAATGTAAATTGTTTTTATGTGGACTTGAGGGGCAGTGTTAATTAGGAATTCCTAAAGGCTCTATCCTTATTCTTACCCATCACAAAAAGTAGCACGGTAACTCAAGTTTATTTCTGCTATTTAGCTTTACCGCTTTATCCGTATAGCGAAAAATGCATCATAGAAGTATAGCCTTACTTATTAAAATGTTGTAGACATTGAAAACATTATAGACAAGTTTATTTATAGTGCTTTTACCAGATTTCGTGGCAAACCAAAAGCCCATAGTAAACTTATGGGTGGGGGTAGAATTAAGATATAGCCTTACTAAATGTATAGTCCCGTCTCATATTCTCATGGGTTCCATATTCTCACGCCAATATGATTTTTGCCTATAGATAAAACCCAATGCCCTCTACCCGCTGTTTCCCATGGTGACACCGTAACCAGGAAGTCAAAGACGATCGCAAACAATTTTTTCTAAAAATGTCCCGCTTATGAGTGAGTAAAATAGAAAGCTAAGATGTACAAAAAAATGTCAACATTATAATATACAAATGAACCCTACTTCCTAAGCTCAACACTAACTCACAAAAATCTAATGTATAAAACTTCTAGCTGACTAAAACACGTCGTTTGCTAATTTGTTCATGTCGGTGACATCATCAAGCCCCATGATCATTGACTCCGCCTCGCTGTTGGACGATTAAAGTGTATGGACAAAAATAAAGGTTATCAGTTATAATAAGCTCAAAAAGTCGCTATACGTCATAACACGTCATCATGTAATAATTTTAGGAGTTTTCCAATCACGCGGCTTATAGACAAACTATGGCGTGACCTACTGCATACGGTTTGAGAGAATCAAGATTTCGACCAATTTTAAAATAATTAATAGTATTTTGTTGAAGACTTGTTAACTTGGAAAGCATTCTTGATATTTTCTCTGGGTTTTGACTGCTCTAAAATATGACCACCTACAAACAAGTTCATAGTAGCAATCCACAAATAACTACTGGAGGTTGAGGAGCGAAATAATGAGACTGCAATAAGAGAAGCCAAGAAAACACACAAGTGCAAGATATAAGAAACGGTCAAGACAAATCCTCGTGTATTTTACAAATACGGCAGGAAACTTACAAGATCCCAGACTTCTGTTGACTGCCTCAAAGCAAGATGGCAAAACTTACACTAGCCATCAGGATAAGACCAACATCCTCAACTCATTCTTCGCTTCAGCTATGACGGAGGAACCCACAGGAAACACGCTCCCCATCATGCAAAAACACCACTGTAACCAAGCAATTATCGACATCGAAATACTTGAAATAGAAATCTCATCATTTATGAACAAATTTAGTGTCTAAAGCTGTTGGTGTGGACGGCATTAAGCCTAGCAAAACCCTTAGTAATTTTGTTCAATTTTTCATTTAATTGCGGAACTCTACCTCAGGACTGGCTCGATGCTAACATATATAGGTGCACTCTTAAAAGAAGGATCGAAGACCAATCCCACAAACTATAGACCAGTTTCGCTTACAAGTCGAGTCATTAAAGTTCTTGAGAGGGGAAGGTGTCCTTAATGAGGTACTTGAAAGTGTGTCTAATGATGCCGACCTGTTGGTTTGCCTTACTGACAACCTTGTCAATGTGTTCATGGAACTTCAAGTCCTTGTTGACATACACACCTAGAACCTTCTTGAGGGGCGTTTCCTCAAGCGGGACATCTTGTCCATTGGAGTCTGTCATCACATAGGTAAATGGAGAATGAGCAGAGCCTAGTGTCATGACCTTGCATTTCTGGGGATGAAAGGACATGAGTCACTTTTATTACCACTCCTCTAGGGTTTCAATATCTTGTAGAACTTCCAGATAAGCATCAATGGAAGTTACAGCTTGATATAGTTTAGTGTCATCAGCTAACCGTTTAATGCTACTGTGGATTTCTTCTGGAAGGTCATTTATAAAGATAACAAACAGGATTGGTCCGAGAACGCTTCCCTGTGGGACCTCACTAAATACGTCGGCCCATGCTGAACTTGTGTCATTTACAACAACTCTTTGTTTTCTCTCATCGAGGAAATCCGTGATCCAGCTTGATACCTTTCCAATGTGGAACAGCGTCAAAAGCTTTTTGGAAATTGAAGTATATTGTGTCGACACAGGCGTGGTCGTCCAAAAGTTTTGTCCAGGCGGCAATTACTTCTGTCATTTGTGTTACACATGACTGTCCTTGCATGAATCCATGCTGCTTTTTGGAGAAGCAATTGTTGTCCTTCATGTGCCACACAGTACAATTGATTCCATAATTTTACAACATATGGATGTTAGACTTATAGGTCAGTAATTTCCGACTGAACACTTGATACCTTTTTTGATGATGGGTGCGATATTGCTCTTCTTCCAGGATGATGAGACCTCACCTTTATCCAGTGACTGTCTGAAGATGTAGTACAGAGGCGATGCAATAGCTTGTGCAAGTTCTTTAAGTATTCTAGGGTGAAGACCGTCTGCCCAGCAGACATGTTTACTTTGAGTTGTGCCAGTTTCTTCCTTCATTGTGAAGACACTCTGGAAGTATTTGTTTAGAATGTCTGCTTTTTCGGTATCTGTTTATTTTTAAAAGCCAAGTCATCTATGTACATGTGGACTGCTATGCTTCTCCTGTGGCGGTACGCTGTTATTGCAAGGACCACCCTGGTGAAGACCGAGGAGTTGTCAAAATTCCAAAAGGGAAAACCTTGAATTCCCACTGTCGGCACTGGAATGCAAATCGTAGGAACAGGCGAAAACTCATCATCATTGGAATGTGGAAATATGCATCCTTTAAGTCTATTGATGCCGTCCACATTCCTTTCTCCAACCCTATCAACACCGTTTTTACGGTTTCCATTTTGAAACTCTGTGTATCTATGATCTTGTTCAGTGGCTTGAGGTTGAGAATTGGTCTCCACGCTCCAGTGTTCTTTGTCACTAGGAACATGGTTGAATAGAAACCCAGGCAATTTTGTGCTGGTTGAATTGATCCTTTTAGTATGAGGGAATTTATTTCCTCCTCTATACACAACCATTGATCTGGATCTCCGGGATTTTGAGTCCAGATCGATACCAGATAAAGCTGCGATGGCGGTCCTACTTCAAGCCTCTTTCTGACTTCGAGTTCTTCAATCTTAATCAGGTCGAGTACAGTAGAATATGAGACATTCTTTAGTTGGGGTATGTTACTTGTATCTTCCCATGTAAATACACTAGTGAAATATGAGTTTAGCTCACATGCCTTCTCTGCATCAGTCTTGGTTGTTGCACTGTTGTCTAGTTTTAGATCAGCGACACCTGGAGTCGTCCTCAGCTTAGATTTAACATAGCTGTAGAAGGCTTTGGGGTTGGTTTTGGATTTCTTGGCAATGTCGTTTTCAAAATCTCGCTTTGCTTTCTTTACCTCTCACTTTAATCGATTTCAGCATTTCGCATATTCTTTGTAGTGTACTTCATTTCTGGTGGCTTTGAATCTTTCAAATGCCTGTCTTTTGTTTTTCAGTTTTGTTTTGATACTACTGGTCATCCATTTGTTACTCGTTTGTTTGTACTGTGGTCCTTGTCATATTGTCTTTTGAAGAATACATTTATTGACCGATTCTGGGATTTTCATTTTTATTAGTTCCCATGTTTGTTCTGTATTTTTTCCATGTAATTCTTTGTCCAAGTGTATCTTTTCCATCATGTCTCTCATCCTGTCGTACGAACCTCTGTCGTAGATGAACTTTTTGCACTTGTTTGGGTTATTTTGTTTGTAGCAACTCAATGTGAATAGTAAGGTGGTGTGGTGGCGTCTCCCGAGCGGTGGTAGTTGTTCAATTTTGCTCACCATATTTTCTTCATTGGTTAGGATCAGGTCCAATATATTTGGTTGTTGGTTACCTCACAGGCCTTTTCATCCATCCATCCCTCTACCACATATATATATATATATATATAAATATACACAAGGTGTGAAACCTTCATCTGTGGGCACCATTGTCAGGAAGCTGATTGGTTGGTTTGTTGTCAAAATCCGCTGACATCACGTTTCTGACCACAAACCACTACAAACCAACCAATCAGCTTTCCGACAATGGTGCCCACAGATGAAGGTTTCATACCTTGTGTATATTATATATAGTAGATGGGATATGTGGTAGAGGGATGGATGGACGAAAATTCAAAGGCCTGTGGTTACCTCTGTGATGAGTGGGGTCAAGTTTGTGTTGGTACAAGAAGCTGTCTCTTACTGACTCAAGGAATAGACAAGTTGCCAGGTGGTGTGCATCGGGTGGAGAAGTGTTGTTCTTCCAACTTATTTCTGGGTGAGTGAAATCACCCACAACAAGATTGTGCCTATATGCTTGGTCTGTGGCTTGCTTGAGATTTCTGAGATGACTCATTTGTAGATGTTCTGTTTGGTGAACAATCTTGTCTATGTTCTTTAGCTTGCCTTCTACCCAAATAGACACCAATTAATTTTGATTAAATAAACAATGTAAATTAAAGTATGCACAATATTTGGGCGGTCCTAATTAATAGTTTCACTCCCGTGATGATGGATATAAGACATAAGTATACATTAAGCGTAGCAGTAGACGAAGATAGTAAGAATTTCTAGCGTGAAAAATTCAAAATGTTTTCTATTTTCGTGCTATTTTGTTTTTTCAATTTTTTCTTCAAATATACCTAATACATACACTGGAATTTTATGCCAGCAATTTTTTTCCAAGCAAGATTTTGATTTTCCATGACTTTTCCATGGCTTTGACCAAAATTATGATTTTCCATGACTTTTCCAGGCCTTGAATTTAGATTTTCAAATTCCATTACTTTCCCGGATTTCCAAGACCCGTGTGAACCCCTGTATGTAGTGGCCCCATGATGTGGGCTTTATAACTTTATTACACGTTATACTACTACTACTACTACTACTACTACTACTACTACTACTACTACTACTACTACTACTACTACTACTAGTACTACATGTAAGTATGAAGTGGGATTCATCTTTTATATTCCCAGAGTTGCAAAGTCTACATAGTCTTAGCTCTGACGGCACTTTGGGTAGATGATAGATTAATTACGAAAACTGGTGTTTATTACGAAAACTGGTGTCGCTGATTTATCTCTAAATAAACCTTTATTTTGATTGACCACGCTCCATGTTCCATTTAAACTGAAATTAATAACAATCGAATTTGAAATTGGAATATAGGGCAGCAAAAACTGTACTGCAATATAACAAAACAAGTGCTTTTCATAAGAAAATGCCATTTTTAGCAGCATGTGATCTACAGTATTGAGAAATTAAAGGTATCCTGAAGAAATAACATTGGAAAAATATGTGAAAATTTCAGTGACGATACTCTTCAAAGCCGCCATTTTTTTGTATCCGCTATTATTTGGGATTCTATTGTTTTTGGCATTTATCCTGTGTGTTGGGCACACAGTAAACAGCATAACTAGTGGTCACTTTACTCGTCATCATCATCATCATCATCATTTTACGAGGCGTAATCCCGTGGCTTGTTATTGCATCTGGAGCTGTGTTGGTATTGTATTACTAGTGCTTGTACTTTGTTTAGTTACAATTGTTTATTTGTTTGGTTGGCATTATTCATTGACATTAATCAGGACCTTGGTTGACTTTGGGAGGTGCTGTGGGCAGATGGGTTATCCCCGCGTCAGCTGAGGTGTGCCACCTACTCTCATGGTTACGCCCTTCTGCACCTAGCATTTGGGTATATTTCTAGATTGTCTTATTATTATATATCTATTAGTTGGTTATGTCATGGTTGTATATTATGTCATTTAGGTGCATATCTAGTTTTGATTTAAACACGCTGAGCGTGGGTGCCTCGACCACAACAGAAGGGAGTAAGTTCCATGTGTTAGTAATTTGGTTTGGGAAAAAATGCCTACGAATTTCTTTTCTGCAGAATTTAGTGTTGAACTTGAATGTGTGACCTCTAGTACGTGTGTTACTTGATCGGTCAAAGAATGTGTTTTTGTCAATGTTGTAATCATCATGGATAAATTTGTATGTTTTGATTAAGTCTCCATTAAGCCTTCTGTATTTTAGTGGCATGAGGTTCAAAGCCTTTAACCTGTCTGTGTAGCAGTATAGTTTCTCAAATGGGGAACACGTTTAGTGGCTCTGCACTGGACCCCTTCGATTATACAAGACCATATGCAGTTACAGTATTCCAAAATTGGTCTGACTAGTGATTAGAATAACAGGGTAAGCGTGTTTTCATCTATGTAATTGAAGGTTCTGTTAATTAGACCAACTATGCTGTTAGCCATTGATACAGTTGCATTTATATGGGTATTGAAGGAGAGGTTTTCATCTATGTGTACGTCAAGATCTTTTTCACTTGTGGATGGTACGATTTCAATGGTTTGTGACTGGCATACATGTAGTGTCTGACATATAATACTGGTTCCTAGAATTATTTGAACCAAAGTGTATTACATGTGTTTTGTCTGTATTAAAGTGTAGATGCCAAATCTGAGACCAACTACATACATTATCTATATTGTCTTGAAGGTTCACGGTGTTAGGGTTACCAAACAGGTGTGTATCATGTGCAAAGATCTTACAAGGGCAGGTTATGGAATCATGTAGATCGTTTATATACAAAAGGAAAAGTGAGGTCCCAAAACACTGCCTTGAGGCACACCACTAGTGATGGCTGTCCAGTCGGATGTTGCTTCGTTGATCTTTACACACTGTTTTCTTTTGGTTAGAAATGCTTCAGTCCAGTTAATTAGTTGCTCCTAGACCGTACATTCTCATTTTCTTTAGAAGTCTTTTGTGTGGTACTGTATCAAAAGCTTTGGAAAAATCTAAGTATATTGCATCTATAGGTTTGTTTTCATCTAGATGGGATGTTATGGTTTCCATGTACTCCAGTAACTGTGTTTTGTATGATCTGTTATGTCCGAAGCCATGTTGACAGCTGGTGAAAAGGTTGTTTGTTTCCATGTGGTTCATTATTGCATCACATACAAATGTTTCTAAAAGTTTGCAAAGTGAGCAAGTTAGACTGATGGGTCTGTAGTTGCTTAGATTACTTTTTGGGCCTTTCCTATAAATCGGACAGACATTAGGAATTTTCCAAATCTCAGGTATTAGGGCTTCTTCTAAAGAGTTGCTAAAGAGAATGCTAGGGGGTACACTGATCTCTTTTGCTAGTTCTATCAAAATTCGTATGGGTATGCCATATGGTCCATGACCTTTATTTGGGTTTAGTCTTTTTAGTTTGGCTTCAATAGTCTCTGGGCTTATAGAAATGTCTGGTAAAACAGCGTTTGTGATATTGGGGATATTTTCTGGCATGGTATTTATGTTCTCTTCTGTAAATACACTTGCAAAATAGATGTTCAAAACTTCTGCCTTTTCTATATCATTTGTACACACCTCATCGTTCGAATATTTAAGTTGGCCTACTGTTTCTTTGAGTGTTGTTTTGCTTTTGACATATTTCCAAAAGAATTTTGGTTTTTTCTTGCATTCTGTTGCTATATTTCGTTCAAATGACCGTTTGGCTTGTTTGATACATGATGTAGAATTATTCCTTGCCATTTTATATTGGTTATAATCATCAGAACTCTTTGTTTTCTTGTATTTTTTTTACAATGTGTTTTTTGCTTTAAGGGTGTGTGGCACTGGAAGTAAGCCATAGGTGTTTCTGTTTACTCAACTTGTTTGTTTTTGGGATGTGTTGATTTAGCATTGTGGTTAAGATGTTGTAAATAAGGTTCCATACTTCTGGTGTCTGAAGTTCTTGCATGTTTGTCCTGTCAATATTGTCGTCTTCCCTACGCATGTCGTTGTACCTACCTTTATTCAGCAAAGGCATGGGCAAATTTGATTCAGTTGAAACATTAAATATATAGGCATGAAGGTTTATTTGTAAAACATCGTGATCACCTTTTCCTAACGGGGCTAGATAAAATATGTCATTGACAATGTGTGTACTGTTTCCCAAAATGAGATCTAAGATATTTGATTTCTGGTGTATCCTATGTCTTGTTAGTTTTAATACAAACTGGTGGAGAAAATTGTTTCTTATGGTATTGATAAAGTTGTCACTATCATGAGTGCACGAGAGAGCAGAAGACCAGTTGATGTCTGGGAAGTTAAAGTCTCCTGTAATAAAAATGTGGTCTGGTTTTAGTTTACTAGTGTTGTTTATTAGAGTCATGAGATTTAAATTAGTGTCTCTATCACTGTTGGGACTCCTATAGATACATCCTACTAAAACATTTTCCTTATTCTGGGTAGTCCATGTACACCAAACTGACTCCTTGAAAGAATCGCCACTTAGTGTCTCACAGGGTTGGGCTTGTAGTAGTGTGTGGCTGTAGATGGCAACTCCCCTAGCTGGGTTATTATTTTAAAATAAATCATAGTTATCTAGGTGCAGTTCGCTTAATTTGGTATTTTGTGAGTACTTCAGTGATACATATAACGGCTGGAGAGGTTTCATGGACTACTGCTTTGAGTTCATTTCTTTTAATCAGCGGACTATCTGCATTGGTATAGATGCATTTGTTTGTAGGCAGAGTTTTCTGTGCAGTGGATGTCTTCCCCAATAATATATATATATATCTGCTATTACTGCTCCTTCCAATATTGTCTTCTTTTTGGAGATTTTTATTTGACTGAGGCATTGGTGTGTTCATATTTGTTTTGTGACGTTTAGAAGTAGTATTCCGTTTTGTGTATGTTTCATTTTTATTTATCCTATTATACTCTAACAGTTCCATTTCTGTAGAATGTGGCGGTTCATCTGCTAAAGGTGAAAAACGGTTTACTGAGGATGCATTTACTGTGTTTTGGGGTTTGCAGATGACTTGATACTACTAGAGGTAGAGGTTTTGGATATTATAGGGGCCCTGATAGCAAGCAAACGCTGGCCCAACGTTTACCACTATGTCGGGCCAACATAATTTTGCTCATCGGCCTAACATTGGCCAAACATTGGCAATACGTTATTGGGCCAATGTTGAGTCAATGGGCATAAATCTATAAAGATATTTAAACTAGCACACCAGAAACAATAAGCTAACAATTTAAAATTTAAAAGGTGAATATTATGCAAAATATTCACATTTTAATTTTTAAATTATTAACTTATGTTGATTTATTGTGAACTTTCCTATGCTGGCCAACATTGGCTCAACGTTGGCCCAACATTGGCAAACAAGTGATACAGCCAACATTGGACCAACATTGGGCCAACATTGTAATGCCAACTGAGATCTGCCAACCTGTTGCTAACATTGGCCAAGCATCTACATGTTATCTCGGGGTCGAGCGGAAGGCAGGGCCCATGGTTATGGTAATCAAGGTAATTATATATCTTCCAATACCAATAATCCTATTCTACCGACGCAACGACCTAAAGAATATAGAGGAATGGCGATGATGTGGACTAAAGAGATTGACCATCTGGTAAGATCACTTCCAGATTGGAGCGATAGAGGGCAGGTAGTAGAAATGAGAACTGCGGAGAATGTATTACTATACTTGTAGCCGAACCAACAACAGTTGAATCATTCAAGAACTAGATATCTATTTCAAAGAAAGAACATTTGAATTTAACTGAACAGGTCATACGTATACCAGCACATCACAAAGTCATACTGCAATTCCGCAAATGCAGTGGACTGAACTAGGAGTAGCCTGTGTATAGACAGGAACAAGCTCAGTAGCAATTCCAATAACCAATAGATTCATCTCAGCTTCCACGTCTATACTTTTGTGGTTGCATGAAGTGACACTAGCGTAGCGGAGGAGACTTGGATAGTGATGAACACAGAAAAGGAAAACAACAGCAAAAAGGCAAACCACGGCCTCCACAAGTCAGCAACAAACAAATACTAGGCGCAGCAGGGTGTAACCATGAGTGTAGGTGGCACAACACAGCTAATGCAGGGAACACCCATCTGCACCACCGTATTTCCACAAATCAATGTTAACTCTTGCCACTCTGATGTTAGAATTTTAAACTTCAAGTTAAATTAAGAGATGAACTGTGTTCATTTTTTGGCAAATTTGGTGGATGATGTTGCTGTCATAAACAGCAACATCATCAACTCAATTGTTGGAGAGTGTACACCAGTTTATGTGTTACTGACAGAGCAAAAGATAGAATATTGACATTAGAGTGTTAAGGGACAAAGTCTAAAATCTAATGCCTTCGAAGATACTTAATTAAGTAACAACAGTCAAATCATTCAAGACCAAACTAGAAATCGACTTCAAGGAAAGAACTTATGAATTAGACTGAATAAGCCATACTCCAACACAAAAAACTGTGAGGCAATAACAAGCCAATGGTGTATGCCTCGTAAAATGATGATGATGATGATGATGATGATGATGATGATGATGATGATGTATTAGCAGGGGACTGGAATGTTCAGGTCAAAGGCGGCAAGCCACAGAGAAGGGAAAGACTTCTTAAAGACTTCCTCGATGAACACGATCTGGTCCAGTCAAAAAAGTTTCCAGATGAAGCAACTTTCATTCACCCAAATGGCTATGATGCAACCAGAATATATTTCATCTTTACTACTAGAAGGCTGTCAGCAAGAATTAAGTGGATATATAGACTTGGTATGATAGCAGTCAATAGCTCAGATCATATTCCGATAACAGTATCAATAAGATTAAAATATGATCAAGCAACGGGAGACATCTATATACCTACTTTACCAAAGAGGGTTGTTTTGGCACAAAGTTGATAACAAACAATATGAAAATGGTATACGATAATTATTATCTTCATGGTGCTCATATGCGACAGCGACTATAGTATTGAACAGCAGATAGACAGGAATAATAGAGTACTGCCAGTGTTACCAAAATTGAAACCAGGCACGAAGAGTCTCTGGAATCCAGAAATTGCTCTGTTGTTAGTGAAAATAAAATTGCCTTCTATCAATATAAACAGGCTGTCAAACAACACCATGGTGACCAGTCAGTCCAGCAGCAGCATGGTGATCAATCAGTCAAATATAATGACGAGTCAGTCAAGTATGGTGAAAAGTCAGCACACTGTACGTGGTGACCAGTTAGTCCAATGTGATTACCAGTTAGTCCAGTATGGTGACCAGTCAGTCCAGTATAGTTACCAGTCCGTAAGTCAAACAGTCCACAAGCAGCATGGTGATCGGTCAAGCCAAAAGCAGCATGGTGACTTGTCAGCTCAACGGCAGCATGGTGAGCAGTCAGTCCAGCAACAGCATGGTGACCAGTCAGTCCAACAATATTATGGTGACCTGTCAATAAAATATGGTGAGCAATCAGCCATGTGTGGTAACCAGTCAGTCCAGCAGCAGCATGGTAACCATTCAGTCCAGCAGCAGTATGATGTTCAATCAATCAAATATGGTGACCAGTCAGTCCAGTATGGTGACCAGTCAGTCAAGCAACAGCATGGTGACCAGTCAGTCCAGCAACCACATGGTGACCAGTCAGTCCAGCAGCATCAAGGTGACCTGTCAGTCCAGTATGGCGATCAGTCAGTCCAGTATGGTGACCAATCAGTCCAGTGTGGTAACAAGTCATTCCAGTATGTTAACTTGTCACTCCAGTATGTTGACCAGCCAGCCAGTCAGACAGTCCCACAGCAGCATAGTGGCCAGTCAGTTCAACAACAGCATGGTGGCCCGTCAGTCCAGCAGCAGTATGATGTTCAATCAATCAAATATGGTAACCAGTCAGTCCAGTATGGTGACCAGTCAGTCCAGTGTCATGACCAGTCAGTCCAGCAACCACATGGTGACCAGTCAGTCCAACAACATCAAGGTGACCTGTCAATCCAGTATGGAGACCAGTCAGTCCAGTGTGGTAACAAGTCAGTCCAGTATGTTGACCGGTCAGTCCAGTATGATGACAAGCCAGCCAGTCAGACAGTCCCACAGCAGCATGGTGACCAGTCAGTTCAATAACAGCATGGTGACCAGTCGGTCCATCAGCAGTATTGTAACCATTCAGTCCAGCAGCAGTATGATGTTCAATCAATCAAATATGGTGACAAGTCAGTCCAGTATGATGACCAACCAGCCAGTCAGACAGTCCCACAGCAACATGGTGACCAGTCAGTTCAACAACAGCATGGTGACCAGTCAGTCCGTCAGCAGCATGGTAACCATTCAGTCCAGCATGGATTCCAATCAATAAAGTATGGTGACCAGTCAGTCCAGTATGGAGAACAGCCAGTCCAGCATGATGACCAGTCAGTCCAGCAGCCGCATGGAGACCAGTATGTCCAATATGGCGACCAGTCAGTCCAGCGGCAACGTGGTGACCTATCAATCAAGTATGGTGACTAGTCAGTTCAGCAACTGCAGGTTGACCAGTCAGTCCAGCAACAGCATGGCGACCAGTCAATCCATCGGCAAGACAAGTGTACATATTTAGACCAGAAGTCAAATAATCAGTCAAACCAGAAGTGTGGTTATCAGTTAAACCAGCAGGAGCGTGGTATCTTCTCAATCCGACAGCAACAAGATAACCAGTTAGTCCAGCAGCCTTGTGATCATAACCAGTCTTTTTAGGGCAAGGTCATCTGGCAAACATCTCAAGATAGCATCGTTGAATATCAGGAACTTAAAGGGTAACTTTATGTATACCCAGAAAGTGTGTGAGAGAGATCGAATAGACATTATAGCCCTACAAGAACATTGGCTATATGACTGTGAAAAATACTGGATGAGGAAACTACCTCCTGGTTTTCAGTATCATTCCAGATCTGTGGATGAAGGCAATCCATTACCCCCCCCCCCCCATACAGTTACCGTGTGGATACGGCGGATCAAGTATAAGCTGGAGAGACGAGCTAAATAGTATAATTGAAAGTCTACCTGATGGTTCAAATAGAACAGTCTGCATAAAGATAAACTCATCTCCTTCAGTCGTCATTATAGCAACATATGCCCCATGTAAAGGGTGTAGCAAATATAATGAGGAGTATATGGAAGTCTTAGCAGAATGGCAGGAACTACTGAACAAATATAAAGACTCCAATGATGTCCTGATATGCGGTGAATTAAATGCATCAATGAATTCAGAATATCCAGATGCAAGAGACAAACTATTAAAAGGTGTCTGCACCAAGAACCAGTTAGAATTAGTTCCAAATTATCCAGTTGGAGAAACTTTTGAATGTGCAAATGGCTCTTCCCAGATTGACTATATCATTGCATCAAACATAGGTCTCATAAAACAAGTTCAGCATGTATCAAAGGAATACGACAACTGCTCAGATCATATACCAATCACAGCTGTCATTACGGTTAAGGAAAGCGGCACGAGCAGCAATGTGCTGAAGCCAGTACAAGAAAGAAAGCTTCAGTGGGGAAAAGGTGATCTCGTTCAATATAAAGAAAATCTGGAAAGAATGTTGCATCAAAAAGATCTCTGCTCATCAAACAAATCGGTAGACGAACTTATCACTACTGTCACCATATGTATGAAGGCCAGTACTAAAGGGGCAATCCCAGAGAAGAAACCAAAGATTTCAAAGAAGGGTTGACTCTGGAACTATACACTTGCAGAAACAGCACACAGATCCAAAGAAATACATCAGCAATGGGTTCATGCAGGTAGACCTTCAAATCCAAAACATCCATCAAAGATCAAATTAAGAGAAGCTAAAAAGGAGTATCGGAGAGAACAACGACAGGCTGTAACAAGAGCATAGCAAGATACTACAAACAAGATCATGAATTCCCTACCCTCAGATCAGTCACTGTTTGCACAGCTAACACGAACTCAGAGGAAAACATCACAGAAAATTCTGTCAACAGAAGCGTTGCATGTGAATGATAAGGAGTATCATGGAAACGATATAATAGAAGGATGGGCAACTTACTTTGAAGAGCTAGGAACACCAAAGGAAAACCCTACATTTAATAAGGCATATAAAGACCAGGTTGAGGATGATATAACCAACATTAAATCTATCTGTGGTGATGATCGTCCCAGTCCAGATCCCTTCACGTGGGATGATGTCAACAGTGCCGTGAATGAGCTACACCTGAAAAAGGCCTCAGATTATGATGGACTCTCATCAGAGCACCTGAAACATGGTGGTGTCTTATTAATCCGCACTCTTCTGATACTGCATAATAGGATCATAGCTGAAGGCATATATCCAGATGCATTTAAAACTGGTCTGATTACATCAATCCATAAGAAGGCAGGAAAGCCAGTGACGATCCCAGATAATTACCGGAAAATCACAGTGACATCCATAGTGGGAAAAGTCTTTGAGAAGCTTTACCTTAAACGCATTAGACCTTTGATTTCAGAAAGCCAAAGTAATCTTCAATTTGGTTTCACACCTGGAAAATCACCATCAGTTGCAACAGTACTAATGACTGAAATTATAGCGGAATGCAGAGAAACTAAAGTGCCCTGCTATGTTGGCCTTGTGGATACACAGAAAGCCTTTGATGTTATCTGGCATTCTTCATTATTGCGTCGTCTTTACCTCCTCGGTATAACAGGGAAGCTATGGTTGATTGTGAATGAAATGTACAGAAACATGGCAGCACAAGTCAAGTGGGAGGGACATAGAAGTAGAAAGTTTGCCATCAAACAAGGCCTTCTACAAGGTGGTGTCACGTTTCCTGATTTTCATAAACGATATGAGGATCCGCTACTAAAATTACTTGAGCAAACCGCAACTGGTCTACATATTGGTTCAATATATCTGGGCTCAATAACACTATGTGATCCCAGGTGGGTCACAGGTGGGACTGAATGCTGCAACAATGCATGCAAATAAAGAACGCTATGTAAATGACATTGCAAAAAGCCAAGTGATGGTTTTCAATCAAGGCAAAGAAACAGAATATGAGTGGACACTTCTTCTTCTTTTCGTTCGCTGATCATAACACCAGTCCTGTAAGTGACTATCGACATGATCATAAGTGGACACTAAAGGAAGAAAAGATATAAACATCTGGCACTAATGAGAACAGACGACAAAAGTGGCCTAGGCAAAGAAATTATAAGAAAAGCTCGTGCAACAGCTTATTCATTGATGGGTGCTGGCTTTCATGGAATTAATGGTCTAAACCCAATTGTCAGTATAAAACTATGGTCAACATATGTAATACCATGATGTACATATGGACTGGAGGCCTTAATTATACCAAAGAAAGAAATGAGTCAGATCACTACACATGAAAGGAAACCCTTAAAGCAATTGCAATCACTGCCAAACAGTTGTGCAAATTCACTGGCATATTTACTTCTCTGTGCATTGCTGATAGAGGCACAAATAGAAAAGAAGAAGCTGACATTACTTGGTGCAATACTAAGAGTAAAGGCTCTGTCGAACAACAGTTAGCAATTCGGCAGCTCGGTAGGAAAAGAGAAGGCAGACACAGTTGGTTTCAAGATGTCGAATTGATTTTATAAAAATATCAATTACCATCAGCCCATCTGCTGCTACAAGACCCACCATGTGTATTAAACATTAAAATACAAGAATATAAGAATGCTAACAAGGGAGAAAAGCAGCAGAAAATTTAAGTGCATGATTCATCATTGTCCATCAGTCAAGTGAAGAAGGCTTCTGAAGACATTTTTTTCTTCTGGTGAAAATGATCTGGGTAGAACAAATGTCATGTTTCATGCAATAAATGCTGTTTCTTCTCTTCCTATAAGACAGTAATCTAAGCAAATACCAATACACCTAAAGGGGTATGTTGACAGGCAGGTGGCTGATATGTTAAAGATGATATTATTAAAGAAGTTCATGGCTCCTGGGCTTCTCCAAATAGTGTTGGTGAATTAGAAAGGTGGCTCAACGTTATTTTGTGTCGATTATCGACGCATTAATGAAGTCACTCAAAAAGACACACACTGTTTGCCATGTATAGATAGCTGTCTTGATGCTTTAGTGGGTGCCAAATTTTTCAGCACAATGCACTGTGCCAGTGGTACTGGCAGGTGGAGATGGATAAAGATGACCATGAGAAGACTGCGTTCACAACATGTGCTAATTTGCACCAGTTTAAAGTAATAAGCTTTGGCCTCACTAATGCACGAGCTTTTCAGAGGTTGATGGATTTAGTGTTAAGCGGATTAAGTTGGCACACTTGCTTAGTGTATCCTGATATCAACTAGAATGTGGTGGGCAAATGAAAACTTAGCAGTGTATATCGGAGAATTGAAGAAATTAGCTCATTACGCATATTCCACATATGTTGGATGCAAGGAGGCATTTGATGGCGTGGTTCTGACACATTTCCTAGCTGGCCCTGAGGCAGTTGGATACAGTCTTATCCATTTCAGCAAGTTCAGTAAATTGAGAACCGGTTAATTTGAAGGGGGCATTGGAGCTGAATGTGAGAATTTGATCAGTGGATTATACATTTGCATTCTTTGTTGCTGAACAAATCACAAATCCAATAACATTAGGGTGGAAATCTTTACATGAAATCGGACTTAAGATAGATAGTAGAAATGGAGAAATGGAGCAATGGAATGAGGTACTGAAAAAATTCCATTGCTACCAGTTTGGAGTGCATTTCGATGCGTTTGTTGATGGGTACATCATAGACCAGAAGTGATGCCCACTAGGACTGAAGTTACACTCACTACTAAGCTTGAGGCTGAAAACCCCTATGATTTAGTGCCAGCCGGATTTTCAGGAGTGCTGGAGCCCGAAATGTATACTGCCAGGACTCTGGTCTCATGATTGCTATAACAGCCAGTACAGTTCAGAGTGGACTTGCACTGGTGCACATTATAAATGTTACTCAGTCGCTAATAGAACTTGTGAAGGATACACCTTTAGGATTTTTCTATGCAACGGTCAACAGCAATGAGAAGATTGCTCATATAGGAATTTATGAATTTGTAGAGAAACGGCATGAGATTGCATTAAAGAATGGGGTGATAGAACCCAGTAAGAGTGCTTGGCACTCACCGCTAGTCTTGGTTTGGAAGAAAGATAGTAGCCTGTGATTGTGCGCTGATTGTAGGAAATTGAATATGGTAAGCCACATGGATGCATACCTAATTCCAAGGATTAATTCTTGTCTGGATGCACTCAGTGGAGCTACAGTATTCTGACTATTGGCAGGCTGGCGTGGAAGAGGAATCCAGAGACAAGACTGCATTTGCTGTGGGAAATAATTTTTATAATTTTGAGGTTATGCCTTTTGGTTTGACGAATGCTCCAGCAATGTTCCGGCGATTAATGGATTTAGTGCTGACAAGCCTGCATTGAAGTACTTGTTTAGTGTACATAGACAATATTATTTTATTTAATAAAACTGTGTTAAAACACCTGCATCTTTAGAAGAGGTATTTATGCGGTTGCGAAAGGCTGGTCTCAAGTTGCAGGCAAAGAACTGCCAATGTTCTGAGATGAAGTAGTTTTTCTGGGGCATCAAGTGTCTAAAGAATGCACAGCTCCCGATCAAAGAAATATTGAGAAAGTGCAAAACTTTCCGACAACAAGATCGATTAAGGAAACTAAGAGTTTCCTTTGTTTGGCATCTTACAACAGAAGATTTGTGACAAATTTTGCAGACCTAGCCGAGCCTCTGCTCGAAATACCTAGGAAAGATACTGATTTCTTATGGAATGAAAAGTGTAACAATGCATTCTTTACATTAAGGAATAAATTAGTAAGCTACACAATCATTGTATTTCCTGACTTCAATGAGTCATTCGTTTTGACAACATATGCTTCTGGTGTATCAGTTGGAGCTGTATTGTCTCTAAATTAGACAGGGCATGACACGGTTATAGGATATGCTAGTGCAACATTGAAGATGTCAGAGAGGAATTGGTGTGCATATGATAGAGTTTTGGGTTGTCATTTGGGCAGTGCCACATTTCCGTCCATATTTGTGTGGGAAACATTTCTCAATTTTTACAGACCATAAGCCGTTACTTAATATTAAGACATCAAGTCAGAGACTGATTTAGTCCAGTCAATTTATGCCATATTGGGGTTCAACCCGGAACAAATTGTAACATAATATATTTCATTTACATCAAGTCAAGGGATGTACCAAGAATAGCTGGAAAAAATCTATTCAAATATACATGAGGGAGGTATCTTAAAGTGCATTATTATGCAAACTAGGGTTCGCCATTGTGAAAAAAATCTTTTTCATAAAAAAAACCTTGTTATTTTCCATCCAATTTGTTCAATAAAGCTACGAATCTTATGTTTTGAAGGTCAAGGGGTATGTTAAAATATATGATACAAATCCAGATGACTCCTTATATGGAAATATCAGAATTATGTAAACATCTGCTGAGATTGTGAAACGTGGCATAAGAGCCATTGAACTGTTGTGTGATACATATCCAACTCGGGATCAGATGGGATCAGCAGCTGGTTCCATTGATTTCCTCCCAGCATCACTTCAGACTTTCCGCAGGGTATTATTTTCTGGGAAACAAATTGATATTAAGCTGGCCTCAATTGGTCAGGCTATTATGCAAGTCACAAGACCACGTGTTCTTCTCGCCCCTCTGGGGTAGAGATGCATCATCACTTTGCATCTCTCTTTCTCATCGACTCTCTTCATGTACATGGTTTCATCTGCTCATAATCAGAGGTGCAGAAATATGAACAAAATGCCACCGTCAACCACGGAACAGATTTGCCTACTCGTGACCACGACCAAGACATCCAGTTTATGGCTGACAGTGTTGACCATAACATTGTCACACTTAAACGAACTGGCACGTTTCATGGAATGGGAATGATAGCTACCATCACTCCCAGTAAAGCCATACTTATAGTCACTGTATGTTTAGAAGATATTAAAGATGTTGGTAAGATCAGCATCCCATACATAAAAACTCAATCGACGAGCTCAACCCCATAGACCTATAGATGTTGGAAATATTGATCAAACAGTCACGATTGATGTTCTATGGAAGACATCACTTTTGCTACATTCTCCAAGGCCTGCCTGGTCATGTTTGATGCAAATGATACAGGATGGCGATTTTCCAGGACAATCAGCAATAGCTTTTTTTTGCCAATTATTGACTTTGATCTCAACGATTTAACATGTCTGTATTCAACCCTGCACTTCGTTTGTGAACAAGCAAAGAGGTATTGGGTAACCCCCAATGGTCCGCCTCGACCAACCACTATGTTGGAAAGCGGTAGCCATCATCAATTCCGATCCCACTGAAAGTAACCTGAAATCTGTTGTTCCGAGGTTAGGTGGATTCCTTCTTCAAATGGGTTTCCTTGGCTGCATTGGTAATCTTATGGCTAGGTCTGGCCTGGAAGACCTTTTTGAAAGTGTTTGCAAGCAATACAGTGAAGCACACACTCACTGGTAAAGCCTTTTCAAGAGCAATCAGGGGGCAATTTGTTGGACGCAACGCTGAACACAGTACTTGTTGCGAATGCATTCAAACAATCCATTGAAATCCTTAGAACAGCACAGCTATGGCTTGAATACATGGATATGGTTGACACACTGCAGCATTTCATCAAGGCTGAATGTACTGGTAATTGGATACTTCATCTTCAGACTGTACAAGACATGTTGGCATTTCTTACTGCAGCTGGGCATAATCAGTATGCCATGCCAGCCTATGTGTATCTCCAGATGATGGATTATCTAAGAGATCAAGAGTGGAAATGACGTAATTAGAGGTGACCGATACTAGGGTGGTCTCTCAACAGATTTAGTTATCGAACAAGTCCTCAGCAGATTTATGAGTGGAAATCCTGTCATTAGAAGAAGTGACCAATACTGGGGTGGTCCTCATGTGGAATGTGAAAATGGTAGGAGGTATTACAAGAGACAGAGGAATGACAGAGACTAAACCATTAGTCTGGATTATGTCAATGTGTGGACATAAATCGTGCCATGTAACAATTGACAGGTATATCATTTTCCACAAGTGAACAGCGGAGGGGCCTGTTAATGTCCAGGCAGACAAGAGATATCAAGGACACATGTGTGCTGCTTGGAGTATTAAAGGAGTGCAACCCTTAGATTCATCTCTCTGCACAATACTGCGAGCATAGCAGTGGCAACAAAATCAGTCAATGTTGATACTGCATGACAAGTATGAAAAGACAAATTATGTGCCATGAAACGGCAAAATGTGCAGGACAACATATTTCATCGCAAGGATCAAGCTGGTACATTAGCTACAAAAACAGCCGTCAATGTCCATAGAGAGATGGTACAGATTGATCCACAACTGCCATTTTAGCGACTTGCAGTCTTTGCCGTGAATCACAAACTTGAAGATCCTGGGTCACACTTCAAGTATGAACTGTGCACTTATCCTCCATCCCTTTTCGACTCATCATTGCTACCAAGAAAGGAAAACAAGCCTGTGCTTGCTGATACAATATGGACCATTGTCCAAAAAATCATGCAGAATTATATCACCAAAGAGAAGAGGGGCCAGTGTTTCATTTACTTGAGCAGTCATCTGAGGAGTTGACAGGTATCATGGAGGGGCTTTATTACCTTGGCCAAATGGACTTGAATTCCAGCTCATTTGCCAGCTGTATGTTGACTACATCAACAAAAGGTACACACATGCAACTGCTGTGTTTGACGGATATGATAATGGTCCATCAATAAAGGATGGAACCAATCAGAGACGCTCAGATTGGCCCTACACTGAACTTCGCAAGGCAAATGGTGAGCATGTCCAAAAAGGAAGAATTCCTTGGCTACAAAACCAATAAGCAAAGGTTTATAAACCTGCTACGTGAAACACTAAAGCAATCCGGCTGCAGAACAGTTCATGCAAACGGAGATGTAGATGTGTTCTTTGTGCAAACTGCTATTGAGTGCAAAATCAGTCGGAACTGTCCTTGTTGAGGATGATACTGGCCTTTTAATCCTTCTAGGCTATCATGCAGATATTGCATCAAATGCATTATCATTCACACCAGAGACAAAGAAGACCTCGTCGAAAAGGCGTTACTGGGACATAAAAAAATACCAAATCAGCTTTAGGCATTCCACTTTCCTCCACACTGTTGTTTGTTCACACAATGCTGGGCTGTGATACAACTTCACATCTCTATAGTATTGGGAAGTGTAGTTCTAAAGGTTATTGGAAATCCACATTTATCACAGCTTTATCACAGCTTGCTGAGAAGATGACAGACTCTGACTGTCAGCGAGAGGACACATTGGATGGTGGGGAGAAAGCTCTTGTCATCATCTACAATAGCTCTGAGGAAGACACACTGGACAGTCTGTGATACAAATGCTTTTGTGAGGTGGTGAAGAGCTCCAAATATGTTGAACCACATGGATTACCCCCAGCACATGCAGCTGCTCAATAGCACAGCTTGGGTAAGTATTATCGAATTCAAGTTTAGAAAGGTTGCCATGAGGAACTAGATCCGGTGAATTTTGGGTGGAAAATATGTGATGACTTGCTACTGTAAGTCAGGATGCAACACGCCAACACCAGCAAATGTACATGCAAAAAGCATGGACTGGAATGCTCATATTCATATGGACAGTGCAAAGGAATTACGTGTAGCAATTCACCAGAGGTTGATTATAACGATGATGAATGAGTACTACAAACAGGCATGCAGGAGATTGAAATATCGGTTTCATTTGCACAATTACTATTGACAAACAAATATGAGACATAGGTTCCAACTGAAAGATGCCAAGATCCAGGGTTTTTGTTGACCAACAAATAATTGGATAGGACACCTTGTCGGATTACTTTTCGTGAGTCATTGCAGTGATACAAGTGTAAATAATTGTTATTTTTGGCAAGGGCAAAAGTGAATCTGTAAATATTTCTATAAAGCAGTAAAAAGAAGCATTTGACATGGACATTAATGCATGCAAATGAATTCTTGACCTTCAAAATATAGTATTGGAAACTTGATGTTATCGCTCATAAAAAAAGAAGAGGACAATTCGTTTGCTGACTGCCTATTCAGGTCAGCACTCAATGAGGTGAATGCATGGAATAATGAGACTAGTAATAATGTTAGTCTTGAGTTGGACATTCCAGAGAATGTCTGTTTCAAAATGGCAGAAGAACAAGATAATGATCCTGTGTTAAAAGTGGTCAAAGATGGTTTAATGCATGCAAAGCCAGCGCGCTGCAAGTCTGGAGGTCAAACACAAAAAGAGGTTGATTGACTATGTAAACAGAATCATAGGTTAGTCATACAAGATGGTATTCTGCATCATCATCGGTGGTATGGCAATGATGAGCTACACTTACAACTGGTGATCCCAAAGGAGTGTATTCCTGTTATGCTTCAGCAAATGCACAACAGTATTGCAGGTGGTTATCTTGGCACTGACAAGACATAGGCGAAGATTCAGTTAAAATATTTCTGGTATGGGATGTAAACCGATGTTAAGAAGTTGTGTGCAGGGTCTGAAGATTGTGCCACAGCTAAAACGTTACCACCTAAGTCGAGAGCACCATTAGTACCAGATCAACCATCTCATTCATTTGAACATCTGGCTATGGATATAGTAGGACATTTGCCAATAACTCTGAATGGTAATATGTTTATATTGGTTGTATCTGATTACTTTACGAAATGGCCCGAGGCCTTTGCATTGGCGAACCACAAAGCAGATACAGTGGCAAGGGTCCTGGTCGACGAAATCTTCTGTCGTTATGGAGCTTGCCTCAAGCTTAATACTGATCAAGGCAAAGACTTTGATTCAACATTGATACATGAGATCAGCAAACTACTGGATATAAATAAGACCCGGACCACAGTATATCACCCTCAATCGGATGGATTGGTGAAATGATTGAATCACACTCTCATAGAGATGCATAAAACAGTCGACAGTGACATTAAAAAAGATTGGGATGAACATCTTCCAAAGATCTTGTTGGCATATCATTCAAGTGTTCATTCTATGACCAAGTTCACTCCATCTTTACTGATGTTTGGAAGGGAGTCACACCTGTCCATAGACCTCATGTTTGTTGGGGTGGAAGAGAGGTATGCGTCGACGAAGAGTTATGCAACTAAAACAAAGGAATTGCTTCAGTCATCTTACGAGATGGTTGTGAAAAATACGGAAGCCGCTCTTAAGAGTTGGAAAACCATATATGACAAGAGTGTGGGCACCTCAATTGAGGCTGGCGACAAAGTTATGATTTACACTCCAGCCTGCAAGAAAGTCCTCTCAACGAAGCTTTTAAAGTGCTGGGATGGTCCTTGGACAGTTACTAAGATCTCGGATGTTCTATATCGAGAACGAAATGATGGCAGTCAAAGGGGGTCATTAGTCCATTATAATAGATTGCCTAAATGTGGTGATGCTTTTGACAAGTGATGACCCGCAGCAGATGCTGGTTTGATCGATGGAAATCTGCAGGAACTTACTGATAGTGTTTCGTGTGTAGGCCCAGAAGCTGAGTCAGCCCAGCATAGTCATCTATGGCCAGGAATCTTGGATTCACTATGCTCACATAGCGGCATCTTACGTGGAAAGGTATTGACAGACTCTGAACAGCCCGAAACAACAGTGAATAATCATGTTCCACTCAGTAGTGACCTCGACACTCAAGCCCTAGATGACCCTGGAGATGAAACAGTAATTAACCTTTAGCTGACACTTGGAGGGCACAAACTACTCGATATGGCTGTTCTACAGCTAGGCCTGTACGCCTGTGCGATTTATTAATTTTTTAATGTTTTTAAGGCGTTGTGAATATGTTTACTGTCATTGTAAACAAGTTATTTCTCAAGACGCTTAATTAATAGAAATTGTAATTGCTGTTAGTGATTAATGTCACGTCTGTATCCTGTATATATTAGAGATGCAATTCATACAGTGAGTTGTCATCGCCTCTATCCAAAACGATGCTCTACTAGGCGCTGATTTTCGCAGTGCCAGCGAAACCGTAATACACTGCCACCAACAAGAACTCGACATGCATGGCCATCGTATGCCCTTGGGACTGGAGTCATACAATGTACGACACGTGTGCATTGATATTGCCTTCTACAGCCACTGTTGAGCCGGGCCGAGAGGAAATTCTTTGGGCCACTGTACAACACCTTTGCCAACCTACACACACGGCCATGTTAGAACCTGACCTTGGATACATGCTAGCCTCACAATGCATTAGTCCGCGTATGTTAGTAGACATTACCAACAAAGATCAGATACCTTTTAGGGTATTTAATGGCACAACATTCGCTGTGGCCATTTGGTGGAAGTGATCTTGGTGGAAACACACACACACACACACGCACGCACGCACGCACGCACGCACACACGCACACACACACGCACACACGCACACACACGCACACACACACACACACACACATGATTTGTACTTGTGTACCACAATTGGCCTAACTAAAGTATATAAACACCAGGTTTCTCATCGGGTGATTTAGCTTTAACATGCAGAGATGGCCTGGTCCAGTTTGGAAAAATGCTGTATGGACTATGCAATGGCCCAGGCACTTTTGAGCGTCTGATGGAGCATGTCTTGACCAAATTACAGTGGCAGATCCGCTTATGCTATCTTGATGACGTGATTGTCTTTGGCTCTTCTTTGAGCAGACCGTGGCCAATATGAACGAGGTGTTAGAACGGTTTCGTAATGCCAACTTAAAGCTCAACCATAAGAAGCGCCATTTCTTTCAGAAAAAGGTTGAATTCCTGGACCATGTCATACCCGCCGATGGAGTGGCACACACAACCAGAGAAAACGTGTGTGGTGGCTGAATGGAAGACTCATATAACAGTAACCAACAAGAGGAGCTTCCTCGGCCTCTGTCAATACTATCGCCAATATATTCGCTACTTTAGTGAGATTGCAGCACCTTTGTTCCAAATAATTGAAAAGGTCCGACCCTTCGATTGGATGAGTGAGTGTGAGGAGGCTTTCAAGGCGCTGAAAGCACAACTAACCACCGCACCAATTCTTGCCCACCAAAACCATAATCTCGATTCCATCCTGGACACAGACACCTCTGCTTTTGCCATTGGCGCCATTCTATCCCAAGTCACAGATGGAACTGAGCAGGTATTTGGTTATGGATCGTGCACCCTACATAATGCCGAAAAGTGTTACGCGACCACTGAGCCATAATTATTGGGGGCAGTATACTTTACAGAGCATTATAAACACTTTCTGTATGGGCGCCCATTTATCCTACGTGCAGACTACAACTGTCTACGATGGCTCAGGAATTTGAAGAACCCTGAGTGTCAGATAGAGAGGTGGCGGGAATCCCTGCAGGCCTATAACCTTACGGTAATTCATCGACCCGGCAAACTGCATGGTAATGCCGATGCCCTGAGCGGAGATGGACTCAAGTGTGAAAGTGAAGTGGCTGAAACCGTAACACATGACTTACAGCCAAACCCCATCTTTCCAGAAATGCGTTGCGAGGAGTGAAATATGGCTGAGCTCGCCAATGAACAGGCAACAGAAGCGCACACAAACACATATAGGTGTTGATCCAGGAGGGGGTCCGCCCTTCCAAGGAATCGGTTAGTCCCTTGTCGACCTCGGCAAAGTATTATCACCAACGATGTGCAGAATGCCAGGTGCACGATGACATTCTGTATATCAACAACCGCATTATTGTCCCAGAGGATTCCCGAGTCATGTCTCTAGAACAACTACATGACAAGGCTGGACATCTAGCCATCGGACGAGCAACAGAACGAATCAAAAACCGATTCCATTGGATCAATATCCGTGACAGCCTAAAAGCATGAGTGGCCAAATGCATATGCTGATAACGACGTACCTCCTGGCCGTTACAAATTAGAATCGTGGGCGCGCCATGGGAGCGAGTGGCTATCAATGTGCTCAGGCCCTTAAACACGGCGGATGAGGACAATAAATACATTATCGTGCTCCAAGATTATTTCTCGAAGTGGGTAGAGGCATTCGCTTTGCTGGACCAAGAGGCGGCCAGTGTGGCTGATGTACTGGTCAGCAATGACTTCTGCCATTTCGGCATGCCCTATGAGTTACACGCCTATCATCCGCATGGTGACAGGATGGTAGCGGTTTAATAGAACCCTGCTGGTCATGTTGACTAAGGAAATGCACCTTGATTGTCACGATTGGGATCTTCAGCTCCCTTATGTTCTCATGGCATACCACACTTCTGTACATTCCAGCACAGGCTTCAGCCCTGCTCGGTTAATGTTAGGTCACGAGTTAGCCTCACCCTTGAATCTAGCCATTTCAAGGATCCCGGGAGAAATGAACTCATCGTCTCTCTATGTTGAACTCATGCACCAAAGGATAGAATAGGCCCATGAGCTTGTCAGAGACTAAAAAAAGCATCCGCTTTTGTTTCTACGAGAATTCTTAATACTTACCAGATGTACTATTATGATAATGTCTATTATCTAGTCCAGCTCAAAATAAACAATTAAAACTCCGCACTCTCCTGGTCCTGCCCATACTGTGTCCGGGAATTACCATAGCCGCAGTTACCGAGTCAATTCCCAATCATAGTCAGATTCGTCTTATATTTGCCTTGACAAACAGCGAAAGCAGCTCAGCCTCACATCAGCAGGGCGGCCGAGACAGGGCCATAGTACATCTGGTAAGTATTAAGAATTCTCGTAGAAACAAAAGCGGATGCTTTTTTGATTCTACTTCGAATAATACTTACCAGATGCACTATTATGATAAACTCCGGATTTCGACAGCCAGGAAATACCGGTGGGAGGAGGTGAGTCTCGAACCAGCACTCATCTACCATCCAACAGAGAAGGTTGTGAAGAGACTAGAACCCTGGCATATGCTTGGGTTCTGCCATCTGACTCATAGAGTGCTAAACTTCCATGTCTATACTGCGCTGCCCCCCCCCCCCCTCTTTTGTCCGCACAAAATTCAGAGGGCTGTCAATGGGGATGCAACACCAACCAGACCCGTGTCAGGCCCAAGTCTCAGCTAGGGAAGTCCAGTAGAGTGCAAAGAAGCTACTACAACTTCTAATTCTGAAAAAATATCAGTATATCGATTAGATTTTCAAATTGGAATGAGTCTAATGTCTGTTTGAGAGGATAAGTATACTCTTATACTAGACTATTTACCTAAGCAGTCTGGTATTTCGACAGTAAGTAAATATATTTATAGTCACTTAATTAATGCAAACACTCACCATTTTGAGTGCTTGATCTTTTCTTGTTCATCACAGGAGCTCGGCCCAATCCACGGTCGTACTCAAGTCATGTGCATAGCCATTGCTCGGTGTAAGTGGAAGACTTTGTGATGTGTGCGAAGTAGTGGTCGGATGTGGCTTCGTTTAGATTCGATAAATTGGCGACAGCTACCATATTTAGTGCGCTGGAGATGTTGCGAAGGTAGAAATCAGTGAATGACGACTCGGTATGCCATTGTGCTACAGACATCACCTCCTCTAATGAGACACCCTTATAAAGGGCCGATGATGCTGCTAGTGCTCGGACCTGATGGGCATTCGCACGATCAATCTGCTTTCCTGTAGCGATTTTGTGCGACATCTGAATAGCGTCGACTATCCAATGAGAAATGGTATCTTTCGAGGTGCATAAATGAAGAGCTTTGAGACATAACCAGAGATTTTGGGTCATCTCTCCACTCCTCAGTACGTTTTTTATACATTTTCAGACATCTGACAGGACACCAAGCAGAAGAGTTTGGGTCATGTCTAGATAAACTCGGCAAATTGATCGGCTGTCTTGGATATTTAAGTGACTGATTCTTTGCCAGGAAACAAAGATGTGGAAGTAGTCTTAAACCGTCACCCGTGACGACAAAACGGTCTTGTTCGGCAGAAAGCGCATGCATTTCGCTTCACCTTCTCGCCAACGCTGCTGCAACCAAGAAAACTGATTTAATAGTTAACAGTTTAATGTCTATAGATCTAATTGGTTCAAAGGGAGCATACCCTAAAACCTGTAGAACAAGAGATAGATTCCATGCTGGGATAGGAATTGGCTGTCTAGGTCGCAGATTGTTCATTCCTTTAATAACTTCATTCAAGGTGTCATTCTCCACTCCTTCAATGGCCAGACTGGGAATGACTGAAGCTAATGCAGACTTATATGCTGCTAGGGTTGAAGGTACAAGGTTGTCAACTTCGTATAAATGACAGATAAAATCTGCTACGTGTTGAACAGATGCAGAAAAGGGATTGATATCTCTTCCCTTACACCACTCTGCAAATTTGTTGATTCTATAATCATATGTTTTCGTGGTTGAACCTCTTCTGGCTGAAGCAACAAACTTCGCTGCTTGCTCAGAAAAGCCACCCTCAATTGCACACTGCTTGATAACATCCATGCAGTCAATTTGAACATTTCTGGTCTGTCGTGAAGGTACAGACCCTTGTTCTGAGAGATTAGATCTCTTCTGTCTGGAAGAGGGATTGGATTGCAGACCAGAAGGTCCAGCAGATCCGTAAACCATGATCGGCCTAGCCAATAAGGCGCGATCAGTAGCACTTGGCACATTCCCTCTCTTATCTTTGCCAGAACTTTTGGGATGAGAATTGTTGGCGGATACGCATATGAGTACATTCCCTTCCAACTTATCGCCAGTGCGTCTACTGCTAGAGCTAGCGGGTCCGGGATCGGTGACACGTAAGTGACCATCTTTGCGTTTTGCTTCATCGCAAACAGGTCGACATTTGGCTTGCCCCAATGTTTGAATAGAACCTCCGCTACCGACTGGTTGAGCTGCCATTCCGTCGGATGACAAACCGTCCTTCGACTGAGAGCATCCGCTAGGATGTTCAATCTTACTGGAGTGTGTGCTGCCCGAAGAATAACATTCCTCTCTTGGCACCACAGCAGAAGGTTCCAAATCATCATACACAACTCTGGTAATCTCGTCCCGCCTTGGCGGTTCAAATAAGACACCACTGTTGAGTTGTTTGTCCTTATTAGGACAATCTTGTCTTGAATTAGACTCTCGAACTTTCGAAGTGCCAATACCACCGCTAATAGTTTGAGAACATTGATATGTTTCTGCGCATTGGTCCGATCCCATTCCCCTGACTGATCGTCCCATAC
Source organism: Chaetoderma sp. LZ-2023a (assembly GCA_034401795.1). Taxonomy (NCBI): domain Eukaryota; kingdom Metazoa; phylum Mollusca; class Caudofoveata; order Chaetodermatida; family Chaetodermatidae; genus Chaetoderma; species Chaetoderma sp. LZ-2023a. The sequence continues at coordinate 58,896,709 of CM067364.1, read as the reverse complement.
TGCTCCCCAACCCGTCGTCGATGCATCTGTGAAGATGGACATCTGAGGTTGAGGAGGCTGTAGAGGAACACCTCGCAGGAGATTCTGTTCTGATAACCACCACTGAAGGTGGAATATCAATGGTTCTTTCACTGGTATCCTCAGAGATAACGGATCCGTTCTCTGAGACCAGAATGACATTAGATACATCTGAATTGGCCTGCGCCTGAGTGCCGCATATGGAACCACCTTCTCCAGAGATACTAGTAAACCCAGTATTCTGAGAAATTGACGCGCCATCAGATAGGCTCCTAGAGAAACCGACTCCAAAACTGCAATCATGCTCTTGACTCTGCTCTCCGCCGTAAAAGCTACGCCATCCCTGAGATTGAAAAAGATTCCCAGATAAACAAACCCCTGGATGGAGTCAATTCTGATTTCTCTAGATTCACAATCCATCCTAGATCCTTTAATAAGGCTAGGACTACCTGCAGATTGTTGCGCAGAGTGACTGGGTTCCCCGCCTTTAGCAGCCAGTCATGTATGTAAGTATGAACAGCTCTGTTTCTCATGCAAAGATAAGAAGTCATGGCGAGAACCACTTTGGTGAAGACCCTCGGTGCCGTGGTCAGGCCGAATGGAAGCGCATTGAATTCCCAAACATTGTCTTGGAATGCAAAGCGAAGGTATTTCTGAAAAGGAATTGACATTGGAATATGAAAATAAGCATCTTTCGACACTGCCCACGTGCCTTTTTTCAGCCCTGTCATTACCGCTGCTACAGTCTCCATCCAAAATTTGGGAGAAAGAATAAATTTGTTCAATGGTTTGAGATTGAGAATTGGTCTCCATCCTCCGGTATGTTTCGGAATGAGGAACATCATCGAATAGAAGCCTAGAGATGACTGATTGCGGACTAGATGAATCGCATTCTTCTGATGAAGTGATTCTATTTCTGACCAAATGGCATATAGACGATCGGATTCCCTTGGAACAGGAGTCCATATTGGAGTCGATGTTAACGGAACTAACGATTGATGGATGAGCCAGTCCGGTCTGTAGCCGTTTCTTATCCACTGACAGACTAAACAATCTCGCACGACCTGTTCCCATTGGCTTAAGAACAGTTGAAGTCTGCCTCCGACTGAAGGAATCTGCAAACAGCTGGCGGTCAAGATTGCACGTGAAGACGCTAAATCTCTTGGGTGAAGATTCTCGACTCCATTCGTTCCTGACGTCACTGGAACTGGTTCCGGTGGAATCCCGTCAGGACCGACCCCCACGGCCGCCCCGCGGCTTCTTGGAATATGACGGTCCGGAACCACTGCCACGGTTATCCTTACGGTAACCGCCGCGGCCCGAACTGCCACCCTTCCTGTCATCTTCATACGGCCTCTTATTAGAAGATTTGTATGAAGATGAATGGCCAGGTCCTTGAGAGCCGGATGGCCGATGAGCATCATGACCTGAAGGATGGAAGGGCGATCGTGGACGCTGTCTCTGCTGCTCCTGGCGATGTTGCCTGTAGGACTGCTGCGGCTGTGTCCTCTTAGTCGACTTCCACGACTTCCTGCTCTGCAACCATTGACGCAACCTTGGAGAGAGCTTGTCGTGCCGAGCCGCCGAACAAGCCTGGACTGATGAAAGGCGCAGACGACAACGCAGCCCTCATCTCCGGTCCTTGTTCTACGCAATCGAGAACCATTCTCTGTCACTCTGCCAATGTCCTGGTGATCACCCTGGCCAGGAAATCTTGAGACAGGCGCATGGTGTCCCGAATATCTCCGGGAGCAGCCTCTGGCACCTGCCCACCCTCTGCCATGCAGTTCAGCATACCCTGCAGGAGGGTACATCCATGCGAGAGCGCAGCCATGGCTGCCCTCGCCGCATCTTCAATGAGCGTAAGCTCATTAAACGGATCTTTATTGGTTTGGGAAACCAAAGGACGAGAACGCCCCTTAGACTTCCCAGCCAGCGGCCTGTTCAGCGCCTCTTGCTCTCCGATGGAAAGCCATGGAATCCGGGCATACTGATGGTAGGCCTGCTCCGGAAAATGGACCCTACTCCTTACCCCCTTCGGGGCTTTGGGCAGTGCATACTCCGGCTGAACCAGATGGTATGCCGCAACTTCCAGCATGTCGGAAGTCTGCGTGTCCAACGGGAGTGTTGGCATGGTAGAAGAGCCACTTGACATTGCGCTAGCTGAGATCCAAGATCAGATGCCAACCCGAGATGGTCGGACATCCAGCCAAGGACTTGCACTCATTCAGCTTCGGTGCAGAAAACGGATTCGTCCATTAAATAACTTCCGTTCTCATCTTCCCTCTCTCCCTTGGATGACCGACGATCGATGCTGAGAGCTATGGGATGCACCTCTACCAACATAGAGCGCATCCATAGCCCAACTACCCGCGGCACCGGTGTCCAACGAATCGCCGAACACGGATTCCCCGCAGTCCATCGGCTCCAGCATGGGAGGCGGGACCACGACCGCTTTGCCTACGACAGGCGTTGGCATTCCGATAGGCGCCGCACCTAACGCCGCCGGGATGCCGGTAGGAACTGCAGAACACGGCTCCACCGACACCTCAGGTTGCACAAAACCCGGATGCAAGATGCCCGACGGAACGTCGACATCACCATCTGCTTGGCAAACCCGTACAAACCCCGAGGGAGACCCCTGGGAAGTACTGGGCATAGCCGTCATCGAAATATCCGGCATGCCGGAATCTTCCATAAGTAGATCTTCCTCCTCCACTGTCGGCTCTTGAGCCAAGGACAGAGAAGGGGCAGGTGCTTGTCCCTCCGCAGAACTAGCCGGACCACCTAAAGGTTGCCCTGCACCAGCCTGCATCGACGGGACCGTGGACTGCAATGAGTCGAACATTGCCTTGAACTGGGCCGCCCATATGCCCAGTGCTGAATCCATGCGAGTATTCAGACGACCTTCCAGTCCTCTCAACGGCGCCTGATCCAGCTTGGCCGCCTTGTCCCTCGCGATCCTCTCCAAGCACGCACGTCGATCACGATCAAATTCTGCCACCATCTCCGACGACCACTTGGCGCACACATCACATGGGCTTCCCACTTTACACTTTGCGCAAGCTACACAGTGATGACCAGAGTATTTACGCTTCATGAACCTGTTGCACTTTTGACAGAGCTTGTCCTGGTTCTTGGCTTTCTGCGAACACAAAGAAGAATTAAAACGCTGCACATGACTGATGACGAGCAATATGCACAATAGACTTGATAGTAAAATTGAATTACCAGGAAAACATTAACTTTCTCTCAATTAATGATAATCAAGCCTCAGGCAGGAAATATTTGAAACTTTTTGAAGTGAAAATTAAAAACACAACTTGGAAGTTAACTAACGTTAAAACAGCCAAGAATTTAAATGCTGATCGCTACAAACACCTTCGACAATGAAGAGAGAGCTAAAAATCGGCATAAATAGAGTGCATAGATACGCGAATCCAAGCGGAATAAACATCATGGATGCCACCATCTTGGCTAAGAGCGCATCCATCTTAGAAAGAACTGAGTCGCAGAGAGAAAGAACCGAGTACCCGGATTAACACTAATAAGCTAACGGGTACCGAGCGACTCCAACAATGGCTACCATTTTAGAATAATGTGCCAATTTAAGGAAATTTCAAACAGTCATTATGGCACGAATGTATAAATTCTAGATTGATACAACCTGCCCCTGTGATGATTTCCCTTTATCCTCCATGATGCCACAGAAGATGCACTCCAAACAACGCTTGAACCCAAGTCAAATTGAAAATTTACGAGCTATAAAAAACGTGACTTGACAAAGTCGCAAAATAGACGAATCTGACTGTGATTGGGAATTGACTCGGTACCTGCGGCTATGGTAATTCCCGGACACAGTATGGGCAGGACCAGGAGAGTGCGGAGTTTTAATTGTTTATTTTGAGCTAGACTAGATAATAGACATTATCATAATAGTGCATCTGGTAAGTATTATTCGAAGTAGAAGCCCTTTTCACTGGGCACCGGCAGCAGAAAACCTAGAGTGATCGCCATGTACATGGAAACCCGTATGAGGCTGGAAAGATGGTTTGGGTTCGCAATACCAGACGTTCTGCAAATGTACCTAGTAAGCTGAGTTACCAGTGGAAAGGTCCCTATGTGGTAGTAAATAAGAAATCAGACGTGACCTACCTCATCCGTGCTCCGGATGGCCTGACCTCAGTCATCCACTTTGATCGACTTAAGCCATGTGTTGGTGCTGATCCAGAGCTTCCAGCAAGGTGGTACATATAACAGCTAGCATGGAAGTGAGTGGGTCTGATGAACCCTTGGCAGGTTGTCTTGAGCAGGTGAACCGGGAAACTCCATGCCAATCCACCCCTGTCCAAATCCGCCCATCTCCCAAACAAACTCTCCCACTCGGCATAGCAACTCCCTTCCAAATGGCATCCACTCCATATCATGCCGTACCAACTCCCTTCCAAATGACACCCCCACCAACCACACTGTATTCGGACATCACATTTTCCATTTCCCTCACACTCCACTCAATGTCAGAGACCAGTGATGCCTCTGATATGAGAGAACTTACATCCAGCCAATCTTTTGGCAACTGGTGGTGGTCGAGCAAGTGATCTGATTAGTAAGTTCTCAAACCGCTTGTTCCCTGTGCGTCGAAAGTGTGAGACTGCGCTGACCATTGTGTAATGGAAGACTACACCCAATATTCCAATGATAACCCCCATCCTATGTCAACCCCCTTCCCCATGAGCGATCAAGACAATCATCTATAGATAACATCATCTACCTCAACACCACTTGCCTTTTAAGGCTTCATTATTAACCGTTCATGATGCGCGAGAACCGCCAAGCACACTTGTCAGAAGTACACCCCCTGACAGGACACTAGTATGCATTTACACGACAACTACACAATAGGAACCACCCTCCTATGTCATCAAGTGACCAGCCATCAACCTACCCATATCCCGTACACCACACTGGGTATGACATTAAGCAAAGCATTCCTTCACAAGTACTATCTACATTGCCCACACATAAAAATAGCCATCATCAAGAAGTAGTGTGGTTAAACTGGAGAATTAGCCCCTGCTTTACACTACATCATCAACCAGCTATCTATCAACTCATATTTCCCCTACACCAGTCATTACTACAGACAAAGATAACAACATTCACCAACATTCGCCGATTCGCCAACATTTTCAGATTACCCAACAATCGCCGACTCGCCCACATTCATCATATCGCCAACAACAAATCGCCAAGTCACCAACCCTCGCCGATTCGCCAACACTCGCCGATTCACTAACCCTCACCAATTCGTCAACACTCGCCGAGTCACCAACACTCGACGAGTCGCCAGCACTCGCCGATTCACCAACCCTCGCCAATTCGCCAACACATGTCGATTCGCCGAGTCGCAAACACTTGCTGATTCACAAACCCTCACCGAGTCAACAACACTCACTGATTCGCCGAGTCAACAACGCTCACCAATCCACTGAGTCACCAACAATCGGCGATTCGCAACACATGCCCACAGTAACAGCGAACCATATACGGTGAGGTTAAAAGCAACAAATATCATTGTCAATCCATGCCAAGAAAGGACATTCAAGCACACACACACGCATCCACGCACAGATATCTAACAAAACCCCGTCAGATTGATCAAATGTGTACAAACGAGGCGCTGCTGGCATCTTGTTTTTAAGGCCTCACTGTCTACACACCTTCCACTGGAGTCTTTGTGGAATTGTTGGCTCACTTTGATCTTCTCAGTGTGATACAGGGTTTGGAGCTTCAGAACATAGTGGTACTCTTCATCACTGACTTGTCCATCCGCTAGAACCTTACTGACTGATAGCCTGTATGGTGCTCTCTGCTAGTAGTACATACACAGTATGCTTTTCGAGCTTCCTCATGACCAGCATTTCATATCACACCTACTGAAGCACAGTCGGCCGCCACACATTCACTGGAATCAATCACACCCACTGTGAGACTGTTGTGGCAAGTTCTGTCATACTTTTCATCCTCATTGATGAAATTTTGCATGATAGTGTTGATCTTCTGCAGTCACCATCAGTGGTCTGGGCCAATGTCCTCAGGTGACAGGCCAACATATTGTTGAGACTGGTTTCATCACTCTGATTTGGCCATGGTGTACATGGGGGCTTAAAGTGGTCTCATCATCTATAGGATCTGCCGATGATTCGCCATCGTATTCTGCTTGAAGAACCTGACTAACCATGTCAGCTTTTAGTGTGAAGACGTATTCCTTAGACACCAGCTATCCAGCACCTTTGCTGGAGCTAGTAGATTTCAAAGCCATGACGTCTGGAGCCTTGTCTTGTCTCTTTGATAATAAACACACCTTGTTGGGATTTCTTGTGATTATACAAAATGAGGTTGTATCATTTTACTCCCTGACATACTACTGCTTGACATGATGATTTATCAAGGTAAATGCAAACATAATTTTTCTCCGAATTAGATTTCAAAGCCACATCCATGCATAAAAACAGTAGAAAGTGTATGGAAATAATAAATCTGTATCATAATGGCACATTATGCTAGAAGGATTTGCTTACTGAAGATTTTCAAAATAAAAGCTTACACAAAATTTCAGTTAAGTATTTTGTTTATTTCTATAAATTCTTCATCTATGTACATATATAATTCGTTATCAATATAGCATATTTCTTGAGTAATTCAATATTCATACATAATATAATATTTATCATAACTATCATAATACATTTCAAATTCTTAACTATTCTGAAGATGGATCTAGCTCTTTATATATATATATATATATATATATATATATATATATATATATATATATATATATATATATATATATATATATATATATATATATATATATATATATATAAACACACATACACACACACACACACACACACACACACACACACACACACACACACACACACACACACACGAGTGATATATTGTATATTAGAATATATGAGATAAAGTTTATACAAAGCTTATTTGCACATTGCCTGCGGTGGTACATCTAGAATAAATGCCTCTCATTGTTTAATATTACTATGCGACCATAGTTTGGGTTTCTCATTTGAGTGACATTTTCTCAAATGTGAGGTATTTTTTGTAAAAATAATGGAGGGATCCGATCAGTCACTCAAGTATATGTTGCCATAATCAATTACATCACTGATAGGCTGATGTCACAATCAAAATACATAATAAATGACTATCTAGATCTGACATGAACATTGAATTGTGCGTTAAGTGTACAAATTGTATGTCATTACTATTTGATCAAAATTCTGTTGACTATTTCGAAACTGATTTGACTGGGTTCTGTTACTGCCTATGGCGGCAACATCACCCAGTCAAATCAGTTTCAAAATATTCAACAGCCTACCTGCATAGTTACATTGAAATTGGGAATCTGGGTATTCAGGGTTCAAAGTATATAAATCGATTCCAACACACTTAGATAGAAATGGGTGGTGCATAGCTATAAATGGATGCCTCTATTAATCAATGAAATTTAAGCATTTCAGAAGATAAAATAAGATCAGAAATTTAATGCCTGTATGTATTGAATGAAAATTGTGGCATTGTTATAAGCCAATTACAATGTATAAACAAATCCTGATAATGCATGTTACTGGGCCGCTACTGGATTAATACTATTAGTTACACCAGTGTTTAACCGTGGATACAGGCTGTTACCACACGCGCAAACGTTGTGTTTATATTTCCCAGAGCATAGTGAGGGAAATACATTTTAAATATATTTGTTTGCACGTGTGGTAACAGCCTGTGCCCCGGCAGGACACTGGTGTAAAAAAATGTATTAACCCTCAGACGTCAGCGAGAGAGTAAGAAAGAGAGAGAGAGAGAGAGAGAGATTTTATCTTATCTTAACTTAAACATTGCCAATTTTCAACACTTATGACGTCATTTTCATAATGCATCAACACTTATGACATCATGACCTTCATCATTGGCTATTGTTATGTCATAGTTAATCTGCGCATTAAGACTAAAACACGATTTTCGTGCGGGGGATACCGTGTAGTATTGCCCTCACGTGAGGGAAATACAAGATCATACATCACTGATCTTAGCCAATCAAATAACAGCATATGGTCATGTGACATTACTGAGGGTAATAATAGGCCGTATTGGCCCAGTACCTGTCCAGTAACATGCAGCCTTAGTGGAACACTTTCATTTTCGGTATACATATACCGAAAATGAGTGCTCCACTAAGACTGCATGTTACTCCTGAATGGATGTCAATAGTCACTCCTACTGGACACTCAATAAAAGGGAGGCTGACAGACAAGCTATCTGACTATTGACATCCATTCAAGAGAGACATGTTTGTACATTCAACATGCAATATATAATGCAAACAATACGCTGGTGAATATGTTGAAAGTAATTTGTCAGGAAGTTCGGAGGCCATGATTAGAGATTACAGTTAAATTATTTTCAAAATATTCAACAATGACTATCTACACAAGTTTACAATATAAAGATAAATGAATATATTCCAATAACATAGAGTATATATTTTCATTTTAATAATTGCTATGATATATCATACAAATGTTAAAACTTCAAATTATGTACATTATAAGTAGCATAAGATTTAAATTGAATTATCACGTAAATTAATTATTAAAATAAACAGGACTTTGTTTTACCTCCCAAAGCTGCCTATCAGAATTTGGATTAGTACATGTCCAGGAGGAGGTCTACGTCATGGATCAAAGCTGTCAATCAAAAGATGCTATATGTCAGCGTCTTGTCGGAGGACGATGATGAGATGTTTAGTCAGTATAAGACCATGAGACATGTTTTGTCGGAGAAAGATGACGCGACCAGTTTTGTCAGATGATGAGAAATGTTTTGTCGGAGAAAGATGACGAGACATATTTTGTCAGAGAAAGATGATGTGACATGTTTTGTCAGAGAAAGATGATGTGACATGTTTTGTTGGAGAAAGATGATGTGACATGTTTTGTCAGAGAAAGATGATGTGACATGTTTTGTCAGAGAAAGATGATGTGACATGTTTTGTTGGAGAAAGATGATGTGACATGTTTTGTTGGAGGAAGATGATAAGACATGTTTTGTCGGAGGAAGATGATAAGACATACTAATCTGGGACAAATCAAGGTTGTGCAAAATATGAGTTAATGGAGTACCTGGTGTTATAATGAGTGTGCAACATTCACTATGACCGAGCACCGGTCCTCTTGAGAATGCTGGGTTTGATGGTCTCTCTAGAGCCAGTCATTCCACAGACAAGATCGAAGTTATTCCAAGCTTGAATAAAATCTTAGGATTTTTATAGGAATAGCAATGCAATGTTCCTAACCTATAACATTGACAGAGGGAAATCCTGGGAATGTTAGGAATATCCTGGGCATGTTAGGAAAATCCCGGGAATCTTAGCAAAATTGTTGAAGTCACATTCCCAGGCATGCACATATCCTAGGATTTTTTAGGATTTCTCGGATTATTTGCTTTGCAAAAATCCTGGGTCCCAGAAATTTCTTTCAGACACTCCCCGCCATAAAGTCTGGAATATCCTAGGAATCATAGGAATTACCAGTTAAAAATTCCAAGGAATCCTATGTCTAAGGAGTTTAACAATTAACCTTGGTATCAAGATTCAAGATTATTTATTTGATGCTTAATATATAATATACATATATCACAATTGGGCAGCTCATCAAAAGTATAGCCTATTGATCAATGGACCCTCTACACATAAAACAAGACATTGCAATATACATGGTGATAATGGAAAATTCTTGTTTTAGCTATGCCCCACCCATCTCTAGCTAAGCTCCATCCACACCTCGATCGTGTTGGGATCGATCGATCTCTGAACACCCTGACTATAAATTTCTAAAACACTACACAGGTAAGCTGTTGAATATTTTGAAACTAATTTGACTGGGTGATGTTGCTGCAGCGCCCAGTCAAATTAGTTTCAAAACATGTTAACACATAAACAGCATGTTTATTAAATAGCAAAGAATTACAAAGCCATACAATTTATACAATGTGTCAGACTACTTGAGATTTGATGACGGTCTGTATGGAACCTTTTGTGAGCTGATTATAACGCCATATGAGGTCAAATGACGGATGGATACTCTGGAAAGGTGAATTGATACAACATACACAAGGTAATAAGTGTCAATGTATACATAAATAACATTACGGTGCAACATAGATCTTTGTACCATATTGTGCTGTAATAGCCTACGTAGTGAATCTTTCTATGATTGTGTCTTTTAGATTCTATCCAGGATATGTATTCTTATATGGGTGTTTAAATATGGTACACTGGGAGTGGGGAAGAGAGGGGGGGGGGTTGTTCCACAATAACACAGCAGTGTTAGAGTGAGGTAGTTGTTGATCATGTTGGTGGTTGTGTCTTAAAGAGTCTTGTAGTAGTAGAGCGCCACAGACTCTGGAAAATATGAACAGATCTCAATGAAACAAAATCATGACACTTAGTTTCCACTTAATAATTTCAGTGAACAAATTTTCAAGTTTAGGTTCAAAATTCTTTGGGATCTGCCCTAGCCAATATTTTAACAATCTATTAGCTTTTCACTATCCATCTGATATGGCCACTGAAAAAGCAATTTCAATTGTAGGTTCAGAAATCATCGAGATTTGACACGGACAAGAAATTTTGACTCATTTTATATGTTTCATGGGGTATAACTGTCATATCTTAACCCTTACCAATCTGTAGTAAAAAATTTAGATTTTCAAACCTTGGATGCGTGTAAATTATTTAATAGAAATTAAAAAACATACAAGTTAGTTGACAATCAGATTTATGCAACTAAAAGACTAACTTTGTGCCAGGTGAGCTAAAGTTGTTTAAACCTTTAATGGTCAAGAAAATTTTAATCTTTTCTTATTGAGTGTCCTTCAACAGGCTGAGAGAATAATGTTTTTGAAAATTTATCACTAGAATGACTGGCTCGGTTAACGAGCCAGTCATTCCAGTGGTAAATTTTCAAAAATTGTGTTCTCTTGGCCTGTAAGTGGATGATCCACAAGACAATAGCAGAGACCGGTTTTGGCCGGTATGACCATTAAAGGGTTAACTCGTACCACTCTGATGGCACTAGTCTATAGATTACCATGTCAATAGCAAAGAACCTGGTGTACATTTCTCAACAATTTTGGTGGATGATGTTGCTGTCTTCGACGGCACCATCTTCTACCAAATTTGTTAAAAAATGTACACCAGTTCATCTTTTAATTTAATTTGAAAATTAAACAATCTTACATCAGTGTAGTAAGAGTTAAGATACAATTATTTTGCACACTATAACGTGTATGTATCAAGATATAGTTTTGCGCAAATGATTTAATTATCAATATTGAATTGCTGAACCTGGGGGCCCTCAAAATATAGTCATAGTGTTGCTGCACCTCTGAGTAGTGGCATAAAATGGTAAATGTGAACGATGAAGTAGTATTTCCCTGTGGGTGTCGGATGTCGCATCCTACATTTCAAATCTTATTGTGCCAAACGGCATAAACAACTACATTTATAAAGGTAAAATAAGAAGACATTTTTAGATAAACTGACATATAATTGTTATTTTATAGCCATAATGTGGTTGAAGTTAAGACGTACGGTGAGACTATATCAAGAACATTAATTTTAATCTATAGATGCCAGGTTTGGTATAGTTAATACATCTTGATCTTGAATGACAACATACGAAAGTGATAACAAAATCAAAGCATCGTCAAATGACATGTGAATTTCTATCCGAAGTTACTTATGTATGTATAGAATTAACACAAGTCCCATTATTTATTTTCTATAGCTAGAAATGGGTGTGGCATAACTAGAAGATGATCCACTTATAGACTAGGTCCAGCTTATATATCAACTTTCTCATGATCTGAGCCAAATAAATTGACATGAAAATGATATCCTATGGTAGCAACAGCGCCCCATTAAATTAGTTTCAAAATATTCTACAAAATGTTTATTAAATAGTAGACATAAAATTTGTACAACTGGACTGACTATTAAGCATTTAAGATGGACTAAATCGCGCCATTCATTACATAATTGTGCCCTGTAGGTGGGGCTTAGAATACACCTTCCGTATCCTCTGCGTGTCGTAAGAATCGACTAAAGGAGGTAAGGGTGAGGTAACCTTGACAGAAACCTCGAGTGCTGAAGACGGAGGTTCCAGGCCGCACGGCGCACTCTAATAAACCATGGATCCACACACTTAACGCTTATGATCATGTCGATAGTCACTTACAGGATTGGCGGTATGATCAGCGAACGAAAAGAAGAAGATTACATAATTGATTATGGCGTCCGTCTACGTGTGATGTTCTTGATTATGACATTATATAATTGATAGCTAAACTTCATGGCAGCAACAGCACCCAGTTTAAATAGTTTCAAAATATTCAAGTTTACCTGTATAGTTTTCTGGAAATTGAGATTCAGAGAGTGCTGGGATCGATCAATTCCAACAAAGGCTAAGTGTGGTTGGAGCTGAGCTAGAGATGGGTGGGGCATAACTAAAACTGGATTGGTCATACAAAATTGATGAGCTTTATATTAAAATTTAGTCAGATATTTTGTTTTACACTTTATAAAATAACATTACAATCAGCATTGTTACATCACTGCATGCACCATACATCACTAGAGTGGAAATCTACTGCGTGATAATACAATGCACCATACATCACTAGTGTGGGAATCTACTGAGTGATGATACAATACACAGAATGGTTTAATCAATGCTGCACACATCACTAGTGTGGGAAGCTACTGAGTGATAACACAATGGACAGAATGAGTGATGATACAAGACACAGAATGGTTTAATCAATGCTGCATACATCACTAGTGTGGGAAGCTACTGAGTGATAACACAATGGACAGAATGAGTGATAATACAATAGACAGAATGGTGTAATCAATGCACCATACATTACTAGTGTGGGAATCTACTGTGATAATACAATGGACAGAATGGTTTAATCAATGCACATGGATATATCACTAGTGTGGGAATCTACTGAGTGATAGCACAATGGACAGAATGGTTTAACCAATGCACCATACATCACTAGTGTGGGAATCTACTGAGTGATCACACAATGGGGAGAATGATTTAATCAATGCACATGCATACATCATTAGTGTGGGAATCTACTGAGTGATAATACAATGGACAGAATGGTTTAATCAATGCACCATACACCACTAGGGTGGGAATCTACTGAGTGATAATACAATGGACAGAATGGTTTAATCAATGCACCATACATCACTAGTGTGGGAATCTACTCAGTGATAATACAATGGACAGAATGGTTTAATCAATGCACACGCATACATCATTAGTGTGGGAATCTACTGAGTGATAATACAATGGACAGAATTGTTTAATCAATGCTCCATACATCATTAGTGCGTGAATCTACTCAGTGATAATACAATGGACAGAATGGTTTAATCAATGCACACGCATACATCATTAGTGTGTGAATCTACTGAGTGATAATACAATGGACAGAATGGTTTAATCAATGCTCCATACATCACTAGTGTGTGAATCTACTCAGTGATAATACAATGGACAGAATGGTTTAATCAATGCAGGGAAAGAAATGTCCATTTGCCCCATTTCCCGGGGCAATCAGAATTTTAAAATGACAACTAAGCTTTAGCTGTTAATGGTACACTGGGCAACCATGATAAATACTCAGACTAATAATACTATGTTTTTGATACCTACTGACAAACTCATTTCATTTTAAGCCATTTATTTATTTAATTATTAGAAAGAGTAAACAGTATGGTTAATGCCATTTCTGAGTAATTGTGGCCATTCTTCAGAATTTACTGGACAAAATAATTGTGATTCTAATTTCTCTGGTTGTTTAGCTTAAGGTATAAGGGCAACTTTAATTTTATGGCGGGCAACCTGAATATACATGAAATGGCATCAAAGGCTGCCCTGTGCGTGACTAGATCTTTTTATTTATTTCTAACCCTGCAATGCACCATACATCACTAGTGTGGGAATCTACTGAGTGACAATACAATGGACAGAATGGTTTAATCAATACACCATATATCACTAGTGTGGGAATCTACGGAGTAATAATACAATGGACAGAATGGTTTAATCAATGCACCATACATCACTAGTGTGGGAATCTACTGAGTGATAATGCAATGGACAGAATGGTATAATCAATGCTCCATACGTCACTAGTGTGAGAATCTACTGAGTGATAATGCAATGGACAGAATGGTCTAATCAATGCTCCATACGTCACTAGTGTGGGAATCTACTGAGTGATAATGCAATGGACAGAATGGTCTAATCAATGCTCCATACGTCACTAGTGTGGGAATCTACTGAGTGATAATGCAATGGACAGAATGGTTTAATTAATGCTCCATACGTCACTAGTGTGGAAATATACTGCATGATAATACAAGAGGGCCAAGGGGTCTGTTTTGCTCACCTGGAACATAGGCATTTAAACTAGAAAGGCAATTGGCTATAAGTAGAACCCTAAGGAGTTGACCAGGAATGTACCATGAAGATAGTGGCCATGTTTCTTTATGTATCAACTTCCCTTCAACAAACCTGAATGGCCCTTATTCCCTAATCATATCTACCAAATTTTGGAACGATCTGTTCAACGGTTCTGGAGTTGTTTTTTACGAACACCAGGTCATCCAAAATGGTAACCCAATCAAGTTCTCTTGAAGAAACTTGGTGCCATAGGTGATTTAGAATGAGATTTGAATCGATCGCCTAAGTGGTTTCGGAGAAGATTTTTAAAGACTGTCTAAAAATCGGCCCATTTATTCTAGAGAAGACAGTAAAAAATGTCCTACTGCTTTAACATGGGAGCTTTTGGCGGAAAAATTATCCAAGATGGGCATTAAACCGGTTATCCGACAGTTTCAGCATAGCCAAAAACCTAGATAAAACTATTTTCGGCTTCTCTTAAATAAAGAAATCCAAAATGGCCACCAACCATGCTACATATTGATTGGTCCGCAGTTGTCATGTTTTTTAAGAATCAGCTTCCCTTGAACACACTTCAATGCCCCTTAGTCCCTAATCATATCTCCCAATTTCGGCCCGATCCATTCAGGGGTTTTAAAGAAGTTGTTTCTGCGAAAACTAGGTCATCCAAGATGGCCACCAAACTATTTGGCCAATCAAGTTCCCATGAACATCATTCATTCAGCTCTTGCCCTAGATGATATTTCAAGAGTTTAGAATCGATCAACCAAGCGGTTTCAGAGATTTTTAAGGACATTTCTAAAACTTGGCCAAAATCCAAGATGGCCACAGGCCAAATTGACTGATTTGCTTAAATCGGCCTGGTGGCTATTGAGAAGTTATATAAAGGAAAAGTTGATGGACGGATGGACGACAGGCATCCGATGGACGGTCTCCATGACATCTATCTATCTATCTATCTATCTATCTATTTATCTATCTATCTATCTATCTATCTATCTATCTATCTATCTATCTATCATCTGCCGTGCGTTTAGCCATCTTTGAGTTTCCCTTTAACTATGTCATTATATACACTGTAGAAATTAACTGATGTATGTAAATTTGTAGAGAAGCGAGGCTCCAGTTCCATCAGAATAAAACCGCATGTGGAAGCCATTGCTGTTTAATGCTATCACTGCTGGTTGTGACTGAAAAAATGGAGACAAAACAATTAAATATATAGATATACATTGCAAGAAAATGTTATAATGTCCTATTGTGGTACATTATGTCAGTGTCATAATACTAGTTATACATTGTGTTTTGCATGGTGCACAGGTTTGTATCACGTGTACCAACATAGTAGTTTAGCCCCCCCCCTGCTATCACATAAACAACAAACCATCAGATATGGTTAACACTGCTACGCCAGTGAAAACAATGTTTCGCTGTCACGGATTACATACAATAGTATTTTCTTGGCTTGCAATTGTCCATTTGCACGCCAAGAAAATACTATTGTTGAAAATATACCAATAACCAAGCCTGTCATTCAAGTGGTAAATTAAAAAAAATTATATTCTCTTGGCCTGCAAGCAGACATTCAAAAAGCAAATATCTTAATTTTCCTGACAAAATTTAGCCAGCAAAGGGCTAAATGAAATTACCATAACATTACGTAGAAATATTTGTCTACTTGAAAGAAAACATTCTGCCGACAATCACATTTACATATTGCAAATATTAGCAAAGTTTTATTTAATCATTGAGATACAGATACGGGAATGTGACAGGATGTGAATGATATGGAATCTATAAACTATAATCTATCAGTACAATACAACATTTGAGATGAGAATAGCATCTCTTTAAATATGCTAATTTATTGACGAGCCATATGTTATCACAATGGGGCTGTGCAGTACAAAAGAATCAGGAATTTCACACTGTGTATATAGTTCCCATATGGGAATATCAGCATGACTGAGGGAGATTTTACTGAATCATTATCTAGACCAATCAAAGAAGAGCAATATTAGGTGACTTCACTAAGGGTAATATTGTTATTTATCAACTAAGATCAAGTTCGACTCCTAACCATAGTTAGCTATAGCTAACTAGATTCCCAGTCGAACTTCAAATAGTTAACTAGCTAGTCAACTATAGTCAACTGAGCACCCGAGCTCAGTTTGTATGGTTAGTGCGATATTTGCGTCAATTTCAGAATGGCGGACACTGATCTCTTGCCACGAATAAATGCATATAACGCTTGGACATTTTAATATGATCAATAAAAAATCATTTAAAACCAGAGATAATAGCATGTTGCATTCCAGTTGGTAATTATATTTTGTTGTATATTTGTCAGAACTGGCAGTAGTTCCGTGTGACAGCAATACTGAAAAGATATTTAACAATGGCCTGGAAATGGCCAGAAAATTTGAAGTAATAGCTTATGTGAAAATAGAATCTCACACTCGATACCATTTTGTATCAAATTTAGCACACTCATTTGTGAGATCTCATTTGGATCTCACTAAAGCCAGTGTTCCAAATTTTACTAAACTCGTGTGATAACTTTGATACGAAATGTCAACTTGTGTGGCATCATCTATATATTGTCTTAGAGCTCAGTGCATGATGTAATGGTATGGTATAATATCTTATGATGTGGTCATTCGGTCACTCACATGATGGTATAATATCTATGATATTAAGTCACTGACATGGTATAATATCTTATGATGTGGTCATTATGTCAGTGTCATAATGGTATATCTTATTATGTGGTCATTTGCTCCGTGTCATAATGGTATAATATCTTATGATGCGGTCATTCGGTCAGTGTCATAATGGTATAATATCTTATGATGCGGGCATTAGGTCAGTGATCTAATGGTAGAATAACTTATGATGTGGTCATTCGGTAAGTGACATAATTTTTGGGTATAATATCTTATGTGGTTATTCGGGCAGTGATATAAATTAAGGGTATAATATCTTATGATGTGATCATTCGGTCAGTGACATAATGGTATAATATCTTACGATGTGGTCATTAGGTCAGTGTTATAACTTCATTAGGTCAGTGACATAATGCAATGTGATATTCCTATAATATCTTATGATGTGATCATTCGGTCAGTGACATAATGGTATAATATCTTACGATGTGGTCATTAGGTCAGTGTTATAACTTCATTAGGTCAGTGACATAATGTGATATTGCTATAATATCTTACGATGTGGTCATTAGGTCAGTGTTATAACTTCATTAGGTCAGTGACATAATGTGATATTGCTATAATATCTTACGATGTGGTCATTAGGTCAGTGTTATAACTTCATTAGGTCAGTGACATAATGTGATATTGCTATAATATCTTACGATGTGGTCATTAGGTCAGTGTTATAACTTCATTAGGTCAGTGACATAATGTGATATTGCTATAATATCTTACGATGTGGTCATTAGGTCAGTGTTATAACTTCATTAGGTCAGTGACATAATGTGATATTGCTATAATATCTTACGATGTGGTCATTAGGTCAGTGTTATAACTTCATTAGGTCAGTGACATAATGTGATATTGCTATAATATCTTACGATGTGGTCATTATGTCAGTGTTATAACTTCATTAGGTCAGTGACATAATGTGATATTGCTATAATATCTTACGATGTGGTCATTAGGTCAGTGTTATAACTTCATTAGGTCAGTGACATAATGTGATATTGCTATAATATCTTACGATGTGGTCATTAGGTCAGTGTTATAACTTCATTAGGTCAGTGACATAATGTGATATTGCTATAATATCTTACGATGTGGTCATTAGGCCAGTGTTATAACTTCATTAGGTCAGTGACATAATGTGATATTGCTATAATATCTTACGATGTGGTCATTAGGTCAGTGTTATAACTTCATTAGGTCAGTGACATAATGTGATATTGCTATAATATCTTACGATGTGGTCATTAGGTCAGTGTTATAACTTCATTAGGTCAGTGACATAATGTGATATTGCTATAATATCTTACGATGTGGTCATTAGGTCAGTGACATAATGTGATATTTCTATAATATCTTACGATGTGGTCATTAGGTCAGTGACATAATGTGATATTGCTATAATATCTTACGATGTGGTCATTAGGTCAGTGTTATAACTTCATTAGGTCAGTGACATAATGTGATATTGCTATAATATCTTACGATGTGGTCATTAGGTCAGTGTTATAACTTCATTAGGTCAGTGACATAATGTGATATTGCTATAATATCTTATGATGTGGTCATTAGGTCAGTGTTATAACTTCATTAGGTCAGTGACATAATGTGATATTGCTATAATATCTTACGATGTGGTCATTAGGTCAGTGTTATAACTTCATTAGGTCAGTGACATAATGTGATATTGCTATAATATCTTATGATGTGGTCATTAGGTCAGTGTTATAACTTCATTAGGTCAGTGACATAATGTGATATTGCTATAATATCTTACGATGTGGTCATTAGGTCAGTGACATAATGTGATATTGCTATAATATCTTACGATGTGGTCATTAGGTCAGTGACATAATGTGATATTGCTATAATATCTTACGATGTGGTCATTAGGTCAGTGTTATAACTTCATTAGGTCAGTGACATAATGTGATATTGCTATAATATCTTACGATGTGGTCATTAGGTCAGTGTTATAACTTCATTAGGTCAGTGACATAATGTGATATTGCTATAATATCTTATGATGTGGTCATTAGGTCAGTGTTATAACTTCATTAGGTCAGTGACATAATGTGATATTGCTATAATATCTTACGATGTGGTCATTAGGTCAGTGTTATAACTTCATTAGGTCAGTGACATAATGTGATATTGCTATAATATCTTATGATGTGGTCATTAGGTCAGTGTTATAACTTCATTAGGTCAGTGACATAATGTGATATTGCTATAATATCTTATGATGTGGTCATTAGGTCAGTGTTATAACTTCATTAGGTCAGTGACATAATGTGATATTGCTATAATATCTTACGATGTGGTCATTAGGTCAGTGTTATAACTTCATTAGGTCAGTGACATAATGTGATATTGCTATAATATCTTACGATGTGGTCATTAGGTCAGTGTTATAACTTCATTAGGTCAGTGACATAATGTGATATTGCTATAATATCTTACGATGTGGTCATTAGGTCAGTGACATAATGTGATATTGCTATAATATCTTACGATGTGGTCATTAGGTCAGTGACATAATGTGATATTGCTATAATATCTTATGATGTGGTCATTAGGTCAGTGTTATAACTTCATTAGGTCAGTGACATGATGTGATATTGCTATAATATCTTACGATGTGGTCATTAGGTCAGTGTTATAACTTCATTAGGTCAGTGACATAATGTGATATTGCTATAATATCTTATGATGTGGTCATTAGGTCAGTGTTATAACTTCATTAGGTCAGTGACATAATGTGATATTGCTATAATATCTTACGATGTGGTCATTAGGTCAGTGTTATAACTTCATTAGGTCAGTGACATAATGTGATATTGCTATAATATCTTATGATGTGGTCATTAGGTCAGTGTTATAACTTCATTAGGTCAGTGACATAATGTGATATTGCTATAATATCTTACGATGTGGTCATTAGGTCAGTGACATAATGTGATATTGCTATAATATCTTACGATGTGGTCATTAGGTCAGTGACATAATGTGATATTGCTATAATATCTTACGATGTGGTCATTAGGTCAGTGTTATAACTTCATTAGGTCAGTGACATAATGTGATATTGCTATAATATCTTACGATGTGGTCATTAGGTCAGTGTTATAACTTCATTAGGTCAGTGACATAATGTGATATTGCTATAATATCTTACGATGTGGTCATTAGGTCAGTGTTATAACTTCATTAGGTCAGTGACATAATGTGATATTGCTATAATATCTTATGATGTGGTCATTAGGTCAGTGTTATAACTTCATTAGGTCAGTGACATAATGTGATATTGCTATAATATCTTACGATGTGGTCATTAGGTCAGTGTTATAACTTCATTAGGTCAGTGACATAATGTGATATTGCTATAATATCTTATGATGTGGTCATTAGGTCAGTGTTATAACTTCATTAGGTCAGTGACATAATGTGATATTGCTATAATATCTTACGATGTGGTCATTAGGTCAGTGTTATAACTTCATTAGGTCAGTGACATAATGTGATATTGCTATAATATCTTACGATGTGGTCATTAGGTCAGTGTTATAACTTCATTAGGTCAGTGACATAATGTGATATTGCTATAATATCTTATGATGTGGTCATTAGGTCAGTGTTATAACTTCATTAGGTCAGTGACATAATGTGATATTGCTATAATATCTTACGATGTGGTCATTAGGTCAGTGTTATAACTTCATTAGGTCAGTGACATAATGTGATATTGCTATAATATCTTATGATGTGGTCATTAGGTCAGTGTTATAACTTCATTAGGTCAGTGACATAATGTGATATTGCTATAATATCTTATGATGTGGTCATTAG
>CM067364.1:58388049-58870549 GCA_034401795.1 Chaetoderma sp. LZ-2023a | reverse complement strand
TTTATGTTGGTCGCTTACATTACAATATAACCAGTCATATATGATACATTTTCTCGCCAGATTTAGAAATCAAAGGCAAATATTTCATAAATTTAGCCAATAATTGTCTACTACTCAGTGCTAGCATAGAATTTCATTGATAGCATTAATATTGTCAACTTGTTGCATAGCTATGAACAGCATATTTCCGGCCAAAATTTTGGCGAATTCGTCGTGGCCGATTTTGAATCATTACGCAGTTACTGTGATCATGCCGACAAATAAGATTTAATCAGAAATATTTATTAGAAGAATAGGATATATCTGTGTTTATAAATTTTAAAAACAGATTAACACATGACAGAAACTGGTTGTATAATGAAAATATATTCGAAGTGCAGCGATTGTTTTGTTACCAGTTTTCGTTCACAAGTCTTTCAATTTCACAGCGGCTTATATACAAAAACAAAATTTTCAAGCCGATTTGGGTCGAATTTAGGGGTCCGGATGATACATGCTAGTGGACTATCTTTGGGTATGGATAGTATCCAAAAAATCAGCTGGCATTCAATATCATTACCTAACTAAGAATGTTGCATGAGCATAGGCCTAGATATGCTTTCTCTCCAAGAAGGAAAGAAAGTTAGTAAAGATACTAAAGTACATCTCTCACCAATATCTGACATGTATAAATGATTGTTATATATTCAAAAGAAATGTTGTTAACAGGATTGAAGCTATATTCACATCTCTTAGAGAGGTTTCAAGTTCAGATTTCCCACTCAGGTGTCAATATTCTATCTTTTAAAGACCAAGGAAACTGATGGGCATTTTTCAATAATTTAGATGGACGATGTTGCTGTCTACACCTTCCACCAAATTTGTTGAAAAAATAAACATCTTTTAATTTAATTTGAAAATTTAAAATTTTTACATCAGAGTGATAAAGGGTAAACGATACTATATGATGCACAAAAGGTAAACTAATTATTCATACACCACGAGACCCGTCCACTCAACTAACGGTTTCCCACTTTTGATGCTCATGTGGTACGTATGATAAAAACACTTACGTAGATTTAACACTGTTTTGGAAACTTAAGATATATTTGACACGTATATTTCATACTTACGTATATCTCACACTTACGTATATTTGACGATGTATAAGCAATATCAAATCCAGCATACGCAACGGAACCATCAGTTTTAAAATTCAAAAAGAGTGAATTTCCAGATGCAAAAATCGGAGATGGTAACGCTGCTCCACACAGCGTTGTTATCACGGGAGCAGAACTGTCCGAGCCATTGTGGACCTATAATAGACACACAGTGACAAATAAATATGACATGACCGATTAAACAGCTTAAATCTGTTAACGGATGATTTCACTTTCACAAATATGTACAAATCGTATGGGTTTTTTTTATGAATTTACAATTGAAGAAATATTTTGTTGAATAATTTGAAAGTAATTTGATTGGGAGCTGTTGCTGCCATAGATCTGTATAGTTACTGTGAAATTTAGATTCTGTGAATTCAGGTTTCAAAGTTTCAACTCGATTCCAGATGATGCATAAAGTGGGTGCCAAGCCTTGTATAAAGCGGGAAGAGCTTATATAGACCCATCTAGCAGTATACCAAGTAAATGTTGAATATATACTTGCTGAATCGCTTCCCACTAACTTAACTGAAACTCTTTATTCTGTAAACCAGCAACAACATCCAGTGAAATTATTGTCACGATATTGAGACACGTCATAATTAGTTAGTTGTCCAAAAGGCATGTTTCTTGGAATTCAAAATGATAATCTAGTCAAGTATGTTAAGCCCTAAACCCTCATATCAGCCAAAAATTACTTCTGCAGTCGTCTTGAGAAATGTCGATTTGTAGCCCAAGAGAAAACTATTTTTGAAAATTTACCACTGGAATGACTGGCTCGATAACCGAGCCAGTCATTCCAGTGGTAAAATTTTTAAAATAGTCTTCTCTTGGTCTGCAAATAGAGATTTGTTATGACAAAATTAATTTAAAAAAAGAAATTTGAGTGTTAAAGGGTTAATGAATAGTAATTAGCACATACCCGAAGGTGATCGAACCTACAGCTACTATGGCGCTCAATGGTGAAGACTTGGAAATACAAAGCCACATATGTACCCGGTGGCGTGACGATAGAGATGTTACAGTTCAATCTGTGACGATAAACACTGGGCCAACCAGGACTCCGAAACTGTCCACTACTGCCCGTCAAACTCTGATTACAATCTGTTCAGAAGGTTAAAAGGATGGACGGACTGTCACTGCACATACACTTCAATAATAATCAATATTTCACCCAACTCAATGCATGGGATAAAGTTGGACGAGGCCGACGTCATTCCTGTACCATTAACTGCATGCCTGCTAAATTTCTGCAGACTACATTTTCCATGGGGGTTTAACTCTGAATATGCTGAATATTTTGAATACAATTTGACTGAAGGTTGTTGGTGGATAATCCACCAACAACTTTCAGTCAAATTGTTTTCAAAATATTAAGCAGGTCCAGAGTTATTGGCCATTGAAATTATTGTCTATACATGGCTGGCAGCAGTCCTACAATGGAATCACCTGGAGTAGGTACCATATTAAAAAAATGCTCTAACCCTTGAATTTAAGTTTTCAATTTCAAGACAACTATGTAGAAAAGTTGTTGAATATTTTGAAAATAATTCAACTGGAACCTGTTATTTGCTGTCATATACAACAACAGGTCCCAATCAAATTAGTTTCAAAATATTCAACAGAACATTCCCTACATTCCTAAGAATGCATCATTTCTGGTCTCTGTAATGGTCTAGTGGAATGTCCATTTACAGGTCAAGAGAATATATTTTTTGGAAATTTACCACTGGAAAGACTGGCTCAAAGGTGTGTGCTTGCGTGCATGCATGCGTGTGTGTGTGTGCATGTGTATGTGTGTACTTGTGTGTGTGTGCTTGCATGAGTGTGTATGCGAGTGCGGTTATGTGTCTCAAATCCCACATATTTTGCTAATTTTCATAGAAATTATGGCGGTAGGGAGATAGATGTTAACTTTTAAGACATCGTTTATAGACATAATTACATTCATATAGGTAATCTGTTTTCTGTTAGAAATCGATTAGCAAGTTGCTGGCAGGCTGTCAGATATTGAGCAAAAGCAGGTTTAAATTTCTTATTAACCCAGAATGTCTAAGCGAGTCAGTGTATTTTCTGTCACAGATACTTTAACCCTTTAACACACATATTAACCAAAAATGGCTTCTACTGTAGTCTTGAGAAATGTCCATTTGCAGACCAAGAGATTATTTTTTGAAAATTTACCACTGGAATGATTGGATCAATAACCGAGACAGTGATTCCAATGGTAATTTCTCAAAAATACTTTTCTCTAGGTCTGCAAAAGGAAATTTTTTAAGAAAACAAATTCGAGGGTTAAAGTGTTAAGCGTTCGATGGAGATAATCCTTCGTGTTGAACAATAGTCAAGCAAGAAATTGGCAAAGCAAGCAGATGAATGACAACAAGAGCAATCAGAGATTTCAGACCCTCACATTCCCATCTTTGTCACATTGTAAAAAGATTTTGGATTATTTGGACTTTTTTTTTTGGGGGGGGGGGGGATTTTTCAGAAGCTTTCGGACCACAAACAAACATTGAGCCAAATCAGACCAGTAGTCTCTAATTTATCCACAGAGTCTGTACCCGGCCAACATCTGGAAATCCTCTTGCATGACAAGTTCCGTCGTTGTGATAAAATACACAGGCCGACTGACCGACCGACTGACGGATGGACAGCAAGACAGACAGACAGACAGACAGACAGACAGACAGAGACAGGCTAATAAAAAGATAGCTGAATGCTGGCATACTGGGATGATTATGTGTCGGACCAGAGACCTATCAATGGCTAAATTTTATCAAGAAAAGTCAAATATTTACTTATTGAATTATCTTTTGCAGACCAAGAGAGGGTGATTTAAAATTTGTTTGCTGAAATGACTGCCTCGCTTATCAGTGGTAAATTTACAAAAATGTATACAATGCAATTGTCATACTTGATATTTAGGATGAAAATGATATAATTTAATTTTATCTTGCGATTTGGAACACAAATAATCCAAAGCAATAACCTAAATCACAGATTTCTTTTTTCATGAGAGAGTAGTTATACATACCTCCCTAACACTCTATGATATTTCCTAAATATCAACCTAGACTCAATAACCCCCGGTTAAACAAGAACGCTGAAGCGTACAAAGTCTCGCCTGTAAAGGCATGGATGGTATTGATTGGCAAAGCAAACTTGGCACGGTTTGTAATACACATATTCAGTAACGCACCAACAAACAAGTGTAACAGCACGGTTTGTAATACACATATTCAGTAACGCACCAACAAATAAGTGTAACCAATCGAACATACACATTTTTTTTACCAAACTGTAGATAGTCTGATCTTTATCCAAATGAAACTAGTAATGATGCAGATAGTACTATTGCATAGTATATAATTCTGCTGTAAAATTTGCTTGATATCTGGTGAGCCACTGTTGAAAATGAGTGATCGATAAAAAACTACAACAAAACAAACATGAAAAAAGTTCAAAGTCCAAAACCTTGAAAAAAGTAGTAAAAATTGCCGAAAATTACATCCCTGACCATATGTGTAATCATACTGAACGTTTCAAGTCTCTCTGTGAAATGGTCTAGGAGTTGTGGTACAATCGATGGGTGCCAACTTTTGACCCCACCCCCTACCCTCAGTTTGACCTAAGATCAAAATAATTTCATATACTGTAGTCTACTCATCATTGGCTTCAAAATGATATGTGACATGACCATCTTTGGAAAATTCTTTATTTTTTACCCCACATTTCCCACCCCCAGGGCAGTCACACAAAAATTCCACAAGAGTTATCAGAAGATAGCAAACAACTTATCTGTACTTTATATTAATTGTACATCACAGGACATGATGGACCACAGGATATAAATTTTGAAATTTGACAATCAACATGCCAATTCAAAATACCCATGTACTACCCATCTGGCAAGCATAGTTTGGAGACTGAACCATAAAGCCTTCTGCCAAGGAGTAACCTGAAGTCATTACTCATTGTAACGACAACTGGCATCCTGGGGCTAACTGAAAGGCAAATGCTCTAAACATAAGCAAAGTTCATAGTCTGAAAAAAGAAAAAACATTTTCAGAAACAATCAGCATAATACACATTTGGATGTGAAATGGTCTAGAAGTTGCATTACAATCGATTGGTGCCCACTTTTGATGCCGGCCCCTACCCTCAGTTTGACCCAAGATCAAAATAATTCCCTGTACTGTAGACTACTTATCATTGGCTTGAAAATGATATGCGACATGACAAGCTTTAGAAACTTTTTATTTTTTACCACACATTTCCCACCCCAAGGGCTGTACCCCTGGGGTCATACCAAAATTCCAAGTGTCCTGCATATTGCTGGCCCTATGGGCAATCATTCCCAAAGTTTCAAGTTTCTATCTGAAATGGTCTAGGAGTTGGATTACAATCAATTGGTGCCCACTTTTGAAATTTGGACCCTCAGTTTGACCCAGGATCAAAATAGTTCCTTGTACTGTAGATTACTTATCATTGGCTTGAAAATGATATGCGACATGACAACCCTTGGAAAGATTTAATTTTTTACCCCACATTTCCCACCCCTAGGGCTCTGCCCCTGGGGTCATGTCAATATTTCAAAAGTGCCATGCACATCCCTGTTCATATGTGCAATCATCCCCAAAGTTTTAAGTTTTTATCTGAAATGGTCTAGGAGGAGTTGCATTACAATCGATAATTACTGGCTATTTTGACTCATGGACACAGCCGCAAGGTTTCAGGTTTCAAAAGCAAGTCTTTGCTGATTAAATTGTCATTTAAAAAAACCTTAACCAAAACATAACCTAAAATTATCAGAGTCCAAACAGGCAAAAAAAATATTGAAGAAATTTGAAAATCAATTTGCTTTTGATGTGAGCTAGTCATAAGCATGGTATAGAACATCGTACTAACTATGCTGTTCGAGGCCGTATTTGCAAACCCACGATTTCTCGCTATGTTCGCCGCCGATTTTCAGGTATCAAATTAGATATCTGCCTACTTCAATCTCACTATAAATCTAAAAATAGAGGCTTAGCTTCATGCCAACATCGATGGAGAGCTTGCAAGACACGAATGTCAATCTATATGATTGACAGTATATTAGTATGATTATAATAATCGAGCAATTTTATTAGGTGGTAGTTGACCGAGCTCATTTTTTAAGCTTTGCGGACCTAGCACAGACATCAAAAGCCTGGAAACACAGGACTCGACATGGGAGCGTTAGTGGGAGGGCGAGACCGTGTGATAGGACGATGGGTATAGAACAAATCTGTGAAGTGTTATTCAAATCTGATAACCCCTTGTTGGTGAAAATGTCGTTTTTAAAAAACATTTTGAAACTTGGTGTGTCTATGAACTTGTTAAATGGCTTGAGGTTGAAAATTGGTCTCCCCCATCCAGTGCTCTTTGTCACTAGAAACACAGTTGAAGCCAGGGCAATTTGGTGCTGGTTGAATTTCTCCATTTTTTATGAGGGAAATTATCTCTTCCACCATACATAACCGCTGATCTGGATCTCTTGGAATTTGAGTCCAGATCGGAAGCAGAGAGAGAGAGAGAGCAGAGATGGTGAGCCTATCGCCCAGTCGGGCTGGTACCCGGCTGAAAGCCGTCGCAAGACTACATGGTCCTGGGTTAACCACTCCCACTCCTGCTTGTGGAGTGCCAATCGATCTCCCACTGATCCACCTAGGAAGAGAGGTGGACATAAGCAGTGCAAGAGTGGGACTGTCTCTGGTTCTAGCATTGGTGTGGTTCCCGTGGAAATCGGCCCATCAGGCACGATTACCACGACCAGATCCCTGCGCACCATGGCACGCGCTGAGGTGTGCGGGCGGCTGCCTGGCTGGCTGCGGCTGAGGAGCCGGCGGCCACCCACCACCTCCACTGCAGGCCGGTGCTGGTGTGGCCATGGCCTATGATGTGCCAGTGGCTGGCGCTGCGCGAACACGCTCCCTAAGGAGCACCTCAAATTGCTCGCGTAGTGCCCTCTGATTGTTGACTAGTGTGCTGTCTCTTGGAGACCCCCAAAGAGATCATGACCTGACATAAGCATCCACAGCAGCCTGCTGTACAAGTCCTGGGATGGGCACAAATTGTCTAGTGCAAAAGTGTTCCTCGCCCTGACACTTCTAGTCATCGCCTGCGTCATGCAGTCCAGAGCCAGGTTAATACCATCCTGGATGGCTCTCTGAAATGAGATGGGGCTTGCTTGGCATGAGGCAGATGCTGTTACTACACCCTGTAACAACTGGGAGACATGCGAGACCACCGCTATGGATGCTCTAGAGTTCTCCTCTGCATCACACAACGCAGTGTTTGCTGAGCGCAGCGTTCCCATGTTAGAACCTGGCCACGTGTCTTTGCCAAGAGATGCGCGATCATCAGCGCTCGGCTTTGGCACTGTACAGTACTTCTGGTATTGACCAGCAATGATACGACAACGCTTTGCCACCTTGTGGGAGAGGGGGGGGGGGCTTCGCAAGCCGTCCATTTGGTTTAATAGACGTCTCTGCCGCCGTGAACTGATATCAACTATATGTTCGGCAGAGATGGCATAGCGGTATTTGCTGGCTTTCCAGCCAACCACGGGCATTGATGCGGCTGGCTTACGGACTATTCCACATTGAGTTCTGGCTTGACGTTTACCAGCCATTGGCACGTGTCAGACCAGTCCTCCTCTGTGGCCACCTGGGAGTGCTCAACAAGGCATGGGCCTTCGTGATCCTCTACAGCACTCTCAGGTGTGAACGTGGCTGGAGCCATGGATACACCTGGCAAGCCTGTGGACCTGAGAGACCAGGCACGCTTTGCGCCATGGCCAAGGAGCCGGTGCCATGGAAGCGTGTGGGGTGTAATTCACCACAACATGGCCCGGACCAGCCGCCACTGCTGCCATATACGGTAACGGCGGACATCCGCTCCAACCCGGCCCACCCCTTGAACCGTGAAACCTAGCCCTGCAGGAGTAGATCCATGGAAAAGTTTGCCTGTGCTCCCAGCGAGGAGTGCATGTTCATCCATTTCCATGTCCACAGCTTCAACAGGTGAGCCTAGCAGAAAATCCTCTTCGTCCTGGCCATGATAGATTACCTCTTGGCTAGCAAAGAGTGCTAACCTGGGCTGGCCAGGGAAGGTACCATAAGAGGAAGCAGTACCTCTAGGGTGCGGACTCACCAGGCGTGAACCTGGGTCCAGCGGCCCCGCCCCAAGATCAACTGATGAGGCAAGCCTCCAGCTGGGATCATTTAGGCCTGCTCCAGGATCCATTGGCAAGGCGGTGGGCCTTCCAAGATCTACCGAAGCCACCACTGATTCTGGAACATTTTTGGACCACGGACCACAACAGACCCCAGAATCAGCGGTGGTGATTTTCTGCTCGAGGGCAGATGAAGAAGACAATAAAACACCCAGCTCAGGGAGGATGCTGCGAAGCAGCTCTGGAACCAGATCTTTTATTGTCTTTTTCATCTCCCCATCATCCCTAAACCGAACGACTCCATTTCCGAGGAAACAGAGGCCTTTCTCTTGCCCTTTCCACTTACATTCTTTTTTCATACACTTCTCCTCCTTAGACGCCTTATCCTTCACCTGTAATGACAAGAATTCAGAAAATAAGTACACCCCCCCCAAATGTTTACAGACATCACATTTTAATAATGGATCACAAGGTGAACATTTAACACACAGGTGAGGAGCAAACTTATAATAAGCTTGCTACAAGCGGCAAAAGAAGGCGTCTGAAAAAAGTGATAAGACAACGACAATGAGTTAGTTTCATTTAAATATATAAAATTAAATAAACTAACCCCGAATTCACCTACAGGCCATAACAGGATGGGTGAGAAAAGATGAACAGAGTACCTCAAGGAGGACATTAATAATAATAATAATAACATGGCTGATTATGACATCATAATTTCCATAAATAGAAACAGACAAACAACATCCAGGTATAAGACGAATTGTATTCAAATACAAGAGCATACTAAACAGTAAATGAACACAGTAATAGCCCATGATAATGATACAGATGAACAGTATGACAAAAAATATTAGCAGCAAATAATCACAAATATTTCTAAAAATATTAGAGTGCCACATAGCATAACTAGAGTACCTGCGTCTTTAGCAAAGGCATACTACCACATCCTGCTCTTGAAAATTCCACCAGACGAACCACTCCTCTTCACCACTCACTTACTTATAAAGGGAGGGTGAGACCAGAGGGCAGAATGACAAGTTCGCTCTTATGGGAGCTAATCACCCAGGGCACAGTCTTTTTTCCTAACATTTTATATGGAAAAGGAGGAGACAAACAGGCACCTGTGGACACAAACATAGAGAGATTAATATTTTATGACATCGGATAATAATATAACAGTTTTCTGGGCGCCTATCATGTCTATACCGGGTCATGGAAAAAGGTATCACCGCATAATTAAGATGTAATTAAGACGAAAATTGTACTAGAAATCACCTGATAACTCAGTCCAGCAACAGCCTCAGATGGATTATGATGGTCAGACATGTCTAACACCTCTTAAAACAATTTTCCAAAGATAATTGAGCAAAAATTTAGCAAGCAAAACAAGTCAACAAGCATGTGGTTCAGGCCAATAGTTAAGAATGAGTCAGTGTTAGTCTGCGCACGCACGAGGTTGGGGCCAGCATCCGGCAGACTGTCACCTGGCTACCTGCCCAGTAGGGGCACCTTTCTTTTTAAATTGTGGGTTATACAAGAGTGAATGTCGATATTTAGTAGGAAACATCATAGAGTGTTAGGCAGGTAAGTATATATCTTGAAGAGAAAAGGTGGAGACGAACCCTCTTAGATGTGTACAAACCTCCTGACAGGAACCTATGGACGCAAACATAGAGAGTTTAGTATGTTATGGCGCCAAATAATAATATACCAGTTTTCTGGGCGCCTATTACGTCTATACCATGTCAAGGAAATAGGTGACACAGCGTAATTAAGTCAGAAATTTACGAAATTGTAATAGAGATCACCTGGTAATTTGGTCCTGGTGAAGCCTCAGGCTTTCCACAAGGGTCAGACATGTCCAACATGCTCCAAAACAATTTCAAAAGAGATAATTGAGCAAAAACAAGCAAGAACTTTTAGTAAACAAGCATGTGTTTCAGGCCAATAGTTAGGAATGAGGCAGTGTCAGTCTGCGCATGCGCGAGGTTGGGGCCAGCATCTGGCAGACTGACAGCCGACTCCCTGCCTAGTAGGGGCACCTTTCTTTTTTAATCTGGGGTTATTGAGTCTAAGTTGATACTTAGGAAATAGCATAGTGTTAGGGAGGTCATTATATCTCTGGAAGTGAAATTTTCTCTTACTTGATATTTGATATGTGAAAATGACCCCTTGACCTTGCAAGACAGCGGCAGATCTGTAGATAATCATGAGGGTATCTGACTGGGAATCAAACTGTTGTGTGACAGTACCGCAGGAAACCAACTGGCGACCACGCCTTCTCTGAAAGTGAAGCACTATGTTTTGTAATCTACACACATACAACATCACAGATCAGCTCCACTAAAGACTTTACAACAATAAATCTACTATTTTGAAACCAATTTGACTGGAAATCTTTGGTGCCTAAGGCAACAACAGGCTCCATTCAACCTATTTTATATACATGATTTAACAGCTCTTCTGTCTCACTGCCTTGAAGTTAATATGAATTCCAAGCCATGCATTATAATTGTTCTGGGAGAAAATCCATTTTTGTCATTGACAAGAACAGCTTATTTCAGAGACATTAACGGACCGTACCAATTTATCCACCCATAGGATGATGTCATAATTAATTACTGCATGAAGACTAATTTGCCATAGGCAGCAACAGCACCCAGTACAATTAATTACAATATATTCAACAACTAAAATGGATATTTTCCAGGAAATTGATAGTCAGGGCATTCAGGGATCGATCAATCACAACACGACAAAGTGTGGGTAGAGCTTAGCTAGTGACGGGTGGGGCATAGATAAAACTGGAAAGGTCCATTATCTAGGCCAACTTCAATTTCTGTAAGCAGGTCACCATTACTTACACCTGGAGCTCGTTCAATATGGAAACCTTTGCGGAGCACTCTCTGAGGGATTCGCAGAGCGGATAACAGTTTCTCTTACTGAATTATATGTTTTTTCAGAGCACTCTGCTATTTCACGAAACATGTTTGGATGTAGAGCTGTGCGATATACCAATCTCACACCGTAAACCAGTTCAATATGGTGATGATTTGCAAACTTCTGTAATCATGCTCAAACCGAACAAGAGGCCCAAGGGCCTATGACACTCACCTGCATCATTAGCATTTGAAACATTTGCATTTAAATATACACGATTCTTTACATTAAACAAGATGGCCACCAGAAAAATTGACCAATCAAAATTCTGAATGAATGTTATGGAGCCTATCACCGTAGAATACATCTAACCAAATTTGGTTGAAATATGTGAAGGTGCTATGGAGGAGCAGCATGTTGATCATTTCCGGTAAAGCTTTCACAAAATCTAAGATTTTCACCCAAAACATTTATGAATCAAAATTCCGAATGGAAATTCTGGAGCCCATCACCACAGCATCCTTTCCGCCAAATTTGGTTGAAATCACTCAAAATGGTAAGGAGAAGAAGCATTTGGACAATTTCCGATACATTTTTCATAAAATCTCAGATTTTCACCCAAAAAATTGATCAATCAAAATTCTGAATAGATGTTCTAGAGCTTACTACCATAGAATCAATCTAGCCAAATATGGTTGAAATATGTCAAGCAACTAAGGAGGAGTAGCATTTTGACCATTTCTGGTATTTTTTTCATAAAATCTCAGATTTTCACCCAAAAAATTGATCAATCAAAATTCAGAATATAAGTTCTAGAGCTTACCACCATTGAATCCATCTAGCCAAATTTGGTTGAAATATGTCAAGCAGCTAAGGAGTAGCATTTTGACCATTTCCGGTTTTAAAATTTTCACCCAAAAAATTGCTCAATCAAAATTCTGAAAAAAAGCGTCTGGAGAGTACCACCATAGGATCCTTTTAGACAAATTTGGTTGAAATCGATCAAATCATTAAGAAGAAGAAGCGATTTGACGGATGGATGGACGACGGGCAGACGACGGACAGACGCCATGGCATAAGCTCACTTGGTCTTTCAGGCCAGGTGAGCTAAAAACTGAGTTTAATACAATTCTCGGTTTAGGCAATACAAATTAATCTTCTTTTACTTATAAATATTGCTATTACAAGTCGGCCCCTGCAGTGGTCTTGAGAATTGTCAATTTTCAGACCTAAAGAAGTATATATTTTAAAGATTTTACCATTGAAATGACTGGATAGATAACGAAACCAGCACTTCAGTGGTAAATTTTCAAAAATAATATTCCTTTGTCTGCAAATTGACATTTTCCAGCTGATAACCATAATTTTATTGAACAAATTTGTCCATTAAAGGGTTAAAATGCAAACCCATTTGAACACACAAAAGTCAACATTTCCGTTATTTTTTATTACCACTAAATTGTTTATGATGACTGGCACTCTGTAAACTAAACGAAATCATGGATTTCGTTTTTTCACGAGAGAGTAGTTATATTTACCTCCCTAACACTCTATGATATTTCCTAAATATCGACCTTCACTCAATGACCCCAGTTTTAAAAAGAAAGGTAGACAGGTGACAGTCTGCTGGAGGACGGCCCCAACCTCGTGCATGCGCATACTGACACTGCTTCAGCTTGAACTATTGGCCGACACATGCAACTTACAAGCCTGAAGACCGAGCCTCTGTGGGGCGGAGGGGCCGGGTCCGTATTAGGGAGGTAAGTATGAACTCTCTCGTGAAAAACGAAATCCGTGATTTCGTTTATTTCACTTCAAGAGTATACTTACCTCCCTAATACTCCTTGATATTGCCATAATTCGACAGGGAATTCGGCGGGAGGGAGGCGAGGTCAAAAGACCAGCTCTTCCCTATACGCTTTTCTGCGTTTAAGGCACTTAAACTTCTGAAACTGTGTGAAAACACAGTCAGAATTTGAAAAAACATCGGCTATCACAAACCGATGGATGAGAGATGACCGAATGTCATATGCGCGACCCCCCCCCCCCTTCCTGGGAGGGAGACTCGAATGACCTCAATGTCCCATATGCTCTCTACGTACAAGTGCCATGTACTATAGGACAGAGACGAAAAAGCTCCATTTTCGTATACTCTCAATGATGAACCACATAAAAACACATACCATCACCATTTTAATAACAAAGGGTCACGTGACAATACAATTAACAATGAACAACACATAAACAAGACTGACCTTGTTGAACTTGGCTGCTGACATCATCTTCCCAGTGGTGAAGGCTGATGCAGTCCCAAAAAGTGGTTGTTCCCATTAATTAATTGTGATATATACCAGCAATGAGGAAGCCTCATCAAAAAAGTACACCTGATTATCTTTTCAAAATCGATAGGCGAGAGGATTAGAGGTGTCATGGAGATAATGGTCTGTAAAACTTGACTCACAGTGCCACTGAGCAACTGACATAATGTCATCCACAGGGACCCCATTAAATAGGGCAGTGGAAGTCACTACGCCCCGGACACTGTGAGCCTTGGCAATGTCAACTTGCTTATCGGTGGCGGATTTATGACAAAACTGAATACATTCTACAATCCACCTGGAAATGGTGTCCTTAGACGCCCTGCCATGGGGTTCAATATATGACAACCATAACGCTGACTGGTCCGTCCGCCACTCCTGAGTACGTTGTTCGTACCGGATCAGCGCTCGGACGGGACACCATGCTTTAGAATTAGGATCATATCTAGTTAAAGCTGGCAAGAAAATAGGTTGACCTGGATATTTCAAAGACTGATTTTTAGCCAAGAAATTAATCCTAGTTAGAAGCTTAAGGCCTTCCCCTGTAACCACGAAATAGTCATCCTCGGCTGATAAGGCATGAATTTCACTCCTACGCCTAGCCGAGGCCGCGGCAATTAAAAATACAGTTTTAAGAGTCAACATTTTCATAGAAATGGAACTAAGTGGATCAAAAGGCTTATCGCCTAGTACCTGAAGCACTAGAGATAAACTCCAAGATGGAATCACCGGGGGATTCCTTGCTCTTAGATTGCCCATGCCTTTAATTAACACATTTAATGTACTTACTTCATCACTTCCCCTATTAGCCAAGCAAGGGATAACTGTCATTAAAGCTGATTTATAACCAGCAATAGAGTTAGGTTTGAGGCTATAGGCATCATACAGGTGACAGAAGAAATCAGCTACTACCTGAATAGATGAATCCATTGGATCAATACATCTTTTTGAGCACCATTCTGCAAATCTGTTGATTTTATAATTATATGCTCTGGAGGTTGACCCCCTCCTGGCTTTGGCCATAAACATGGCTGCTTGCTCAGAAAAGCCCTCCTTAATTCTAGATTCCTTGACAACATCCACGCAGTCAATCTGAACATTGACGGATTGTTGTGAATGGCCTTGCCCTGGAAGATAATGTCGTCCATCAGAGGCAGAGGAACCGGATTGCAGACCAGAAGGTCCAGCAGATCCGTATACCATGATCGGCTTGGCCAATTTGGGGCGATCAGAAGCACTTGGCACTCCTCCGTCTGACTTTCTGAAGAATTTTTGGAATCAGGATTGCTGGATGGAATGCGTCTGCATACATTCCCACCCAGCTGATAGCTAATGCATCTGTTGCGAAAGCGCTTGGATCTGGAATTGGAGAGACGTACGTCGTCATCTTCGCATTCTTCTTCGTTGCGAACAAATCGATGTTGGGTGTCCCCCAATGGTCGAACAGACGATCTGCCACACATTGATTTAGTTGCCATTCCGTCGGTAAAACACTCATGCTTCGGCTCAAAGAGTCTGCTAGCAGATTTAACCTTCCCGGAATATGAACTGCTTTCAAGGTAATCCTGTGATCCAGGCACCAACAAAGCAGTCTCCATGTCATCATACAGAGACTGGGCGACTTCGTTCCGCCCTGGCGGTTTATGTAAGTCACTACTGTTGAGTTGTCTGATCGAATAAGAACAATCTTGCCCTGAACTTTCTGTAAGAAATGTTCCAGGCCCAGGACTACTGCTCTTAACTCCAGTAGATTGATATGTTCCTTTGACTGTTCCAGATTCCAAAGCCCTGATATTGTGGATTCTTCCAGGCAAGCTCCCCACCCCTCCATCGAGGCATCTGTATACACAGTTACTTGAGGGTGAGGAGGGGTTAGCATAACCCCCGCCAAGAGATTATCTGTCTTCAACCACCATTGCAGGTGGTGAATTAGAGGCTCCAACACTGACACATTCGAGTCCAGTGAACCTGTACTCTGGGTCCATTGTGTCATGAGAAATAACTGGATCGGCCGCCTGCGTAAGGCCGCCTGAGGAATGACTGGTTCCAGAGAAACCATCAACCCCAGCATTCTCAAGTAAACCCGTGCCAGGACATGACGACTGTTGCACACTGACTGTATTACTGAGATGAGTAATTGAACCCTCTCCTGAGTAGGATAAACATATATCCTGTCTCTAGATCGAAGAACATCCCCAGGTAAACAAACTTCTGGGATGGAGTCAGCTCTGATTTTTGGAAATTGATTATCCAGCCTAAGTCTGTGAGAGTCTTCAAAACAATCTCCAGATTGGCTGATAAACTTTCCTGGGTGTTGGGTGCTTTTAACAGCCAGTCGTCTATGTACGCGTGGACTGCTATGCTTCTCCTGCGGAGGTATGCTGTAATCGCAAGAACCACTCTGGTGAAAACCCGAGGAGCCGTGGAAATTCCGAAGGGGAACACCCTGAATTCCCACTGTCTGCCCTGGAATGCAAATCTCAGGAAGCGACGGAAACTCCTCGCTATGGGGATGTGGAAATAAGCATCCTTCAAATCTATTGAAGCTGTCCACATTCCCCTCTCCAACCCCGCCAACACCGACTTCACAGTCTCCATCTTGAAACTGGGTGTCTCTATGACCTTGTTCAAAGCATTGAGGTTGAGAATTGGCCTCCACCCTCCGGTGTTTTTTGTCACTAAGAACACGGTTGAATAGAAGCCCGGACACTTCTGTGCCGGCTGAATTGCTCCTTTTTGTATGACGGAGTTTATTTCCTCCTCTATACACAACCTTTGATCTCGATCTCTCTGGATTTGAGTCCAGATTGGCACCAGAGACAGTTGCGATGGTGGGCCTGTCATCCAATCGGGATGATACCCGACTGAAAGCCATCGCAAGACTAAACGGTCCTGAGTCAACCGTTCCCACTCTTGCTTGTGGCGGGCCAACCGGCCCCCCACCAGACTACCTAGGGAGAGAGGTGAACATAAGGCATGCAAGAGCGGCACTGTCTCCTTTGCCAGAAACACTGGAGTGGTTCTCACTGTGGTAACCGGCCCATCAGGCATGATTACCACAACCAGATCCTCGCGCACCACGACCAGCACCACGCGCACGTCGCCTGCGCCCCCCTCACTGCTGGCCGAATCGCACGCGGCCGAGGCCGACGCTGCGATGGTGGCTGGCCTCTGACATGGCTACCTCCACCTCAAGCCTGCAGGGGATGGTATGCAGGGGTGCAGCGCGAACGCGCTCCATACGGAGCACCTCAAACTGTTCGCGCAGCGCCCTCTGGTTGTTGACCAGAGTGACCGTCTCCTGGACGTGCCTACATCCCTCACCTCCAAAGAGACCAGGACCTGCCATAGGCATATGCAGAAGCCTATTGTGCAGGTCCTGGGATGGGCACAGGTTATCTAACGCAAACGTGCGCCTCGCCTGGACACTTCTGATCACCGCCCGAGTCATACAATCCAGAGCCAGGTTGATACCATCCTGGATGGCTCTCTGGACTGTGATCAGGCTCGGCTGGCATGATGTGGATGCTGTCACTACCCCCTGCAACAGCTGGGAGACATGAGAAAGTGCCGCAATAGACGCCCTCCCACTCTCCTCCGCATCACGCTACGTGACATTGGCCGAATGCAGCGCGTTCGAACACAAGGCTCCCATGTCAGAACGGGAGCCTGGCCACGTATCCTCACCTAAAGCCGTGCGGTCATCCATGCTGAGCTTAGGTACCACACCGTACCTCTGGTAGTCCACAGGTACAATGCGACAGCGCCTTGCAACCTCGCGAGGGGCCTTCGCGACACGCCCATTCGCCTTGATGGACGTCTCCGCCGCCGAGAACATATCAACGATATGCTCTGCTAGCGGCAGAGATGGCATGGTGCTAACAGTCGACTTTCCAGCTAACCATGGCCGGTGGTCTCGCTGGCTAGCCGACTGCTCCACGGGCAGGTCTGGCCTGTCGCTTATCAGCCATTGACAAGCGTCAGACCAATCCTCCTCCATGGCTAACTGCGAAAGCTCTACTAGAAAAGGGCCTTCGTCTTCCTCCTGAGCTAATGCAGTCGAGCTTGAAATTAGATATGCTGACACTCCTGGCAAGCCAGAGAAAGCATGCAGGCCCAAAAGAGCAGGCATGTTAATCTGACTGGCTTGTCCAGGAGCAGGCGCCGTGGTAGAGCGTGGGGCAGTTACCGCCACACCATGGCCCCGGCCAGCACCAGCAACACTCTCGGCAAGCCGAGGTATGCGGAATAACTGACCATCAGATCCAACCAGGGCCACCTTCTGAGCCGTGAATTCTACTCCTGTGTGAGTAGAACCGTGGATCATGTCACCTGTATTCCCCGCGAGGGGTGCACAGACGTCAAAATCCATGGCCACGGCATCAGAAGGGGAACCCAGCAGATAATCCTCTTCTTCCTGGCCAGAAAGATTAGACTCCGGGTCAGCAAAGAGAGCTAACCCGGACTGGCCAGGAAAGGTGCCATAGGAGGTACTGGCACCTGCGGCGTGCGGATACCCCTGGGCTGATAAGCAGCCAGCTGGCGTGGCAAGCCTGCTGCCAATGTCCTGGAACGCCCCCTCTAATGGGGCCACCTCTGAATCATCGAAAACTGGTAACGGCCTAAGGAAAGTCGATTCAGAGGCGGGGATTATCTGCTCCGAAGCAGATGATGAGGACAACAAAGGATTTGGTCCAGGAAGCATGCCATGGAGCAACTCTGGTACCAAATCCTTTATTGTCCTCTTCATCTCTCCCAACATCTCACTACGGAAGGCCTCCATCTCCACTGAGGACGAAGCTTTCCTCTTACCATTTTTTCCTACAACCTCTCGTTTCATCTTCCTCTCCTCCTCCACAACCTTGTCCTTTGACTGTAAGCACAAAATCTCTTTCATTAGTTCACCCCCCCCCCCCCCCCACTGCTTACACACATCACAATTAAGTAATGGCCCGCAGGGGCTACATTGGAAACACAGGGGAATAAAATTCTCCTTCAAGTGACCACAGGAGGGGCAAGCAGGTCTCTGAGACAGGACAGAAGACGAGGACAATGAGTATTTTAGTTAAGGTTAGAAAACTCAAAACCAAAAATAAAAGAGAGGGAAAAATGATTTTTATAAAGATCACTATCCATATGAGAAACCAGCGTTGGGCAAAACTTTAATTGTTAATAAAGAGCAAGGCTGATTATGACGTCATAATTTCAAGACATAAATTAAATCGATCCGAAACAAACATCCAGGTGTAAGGACGAATTGTATTCATATCCAGAACATCTAACTATGAAGGATAGTTATTCAGACTACACAAACATCAGATACACAATGATAATAGTGGCAAATTTTAGTTTACATAATTATCATCACCTTATATCATTAACTAGAATACCTGACTCTTTGTATAGACAAACCATCCAATCTGATGAACTGGAACACTCCACCAAGATTATGACCTCTTAACTTTCTCCACCTTAGGGGGGAGGAATTGGATCAAGAGAGCAAAGTGAGAAGACCTTGAGAACTACCAGGCCGATTTCAAGACTTTTTGATTAGATAACCTAACAGTATTAGTAGGAAATGGAACCATGGTGGAGAGAAACAAACCCTCTGTTGATGTGATGTCCCATACATATCCAGACAGATACCTGTGGACATAAACACAAAGAGAGATTAGCATTATATAGCGCCATGTTGACATAAAACAACTATACTAGGCACTTATCACGATAAACGCGAGTCCTGGAAACACATTACATTGGGAAAAACTCGCTAATTATAATAGAAGTCACCTGATGGATAGATCCTGGGCCTTCCTCTGGCGAAGTAATCCTGTCTGCCATCTTAATCAGGGGTTATAAACTTCTATAAACACTCAAAAGACTTAGAAAAACACTTGAGAAAAGCTCTAGCACAAAAACATGTGTAGACCCTCTGCCAATAAATTAGTAAAGAGGAAGTGCTAGTCTGCGCATGCGTGGTGGTGGGGCTGGCATCCACCGGACTGCACTCTGACTCCCTGCCCAGTAGGGGCACCTAACTGTTTTTATTCTGAGTGTTTATTGAGTGAAAGCCGATATTTAGCAATATCAAAGAGTATTAGGGAGGTAAGTATACTCTTGAAGTGAAATCTCTTGTGCCCAAAACGTGTTTTTTATGGACAGTGAGGGTGACAAGAACAAGTGAGAGGATATGACAATCTGTATTGAAGATGAGCACCCACTTCTTTACCCCACACCCCACCCCAACGCTCACTCC
The DNA here is from genome assembly GCA_034401795.1 of Chaetoderma sp. LZ-2023a. Taxonomy (NCBI): domain Eukaryota; kingdom Metazoa; phylum Mollusca; class Caudofoveata; order Chaetodermatida; family Chaetodermatidae; genus Chaetoderma; species Chaetoderma sp. LZ-2023a. The sequence goes on along the minus strand of CM067364.1, from coordinate 58,850,746 downwards.
TACAGGCTGAACTGCCAACACAGCCAACACTCACACCACCAAGCTTCCATGATATTCTAGAGAAAAAGTTGAAACTCAAGAAAACAACTATGCCGCCACCATCTCTTGATCCCGCTCTAGAATCTTTTATCAGATTGGTACATTATGATTTCAACAAGCATATCCACTATAGGGTAACCATGGGAAACCTAAACCATCTTGAAGTCAATGCTTTAAACAATCTCAAAAGCAACCACGATATAGTGGTCAAAAGAGACGATAAAGGGCAGGCCACAGTAATCCAATCTAGACAGGACTACATTGCAGAAGCCTAGACAGTTAACGGACACTAAGTTCTACCAAAAACTAGAATCTGACCCTACCGCCAGACACACGGAACTGGTTCGAATAAGACTAGACCAATTAGTCAGGGACAAAGAGATAGACGTATCTACCGCCACAGGCTAATCCCCAACCCACCTATCACCACCAGCTTCTACCTCCTTCCCAAAATCCATAGGAGTAAAAAGGACAGTCTCAAACCAGGTAGACCCATCATCAGTGGTATAGGCTACCCTACTGAACTAATCAGTAGTTTTGTAGATGAGCATATCAAAGTCCACGTTACAAAAATCCGTTCGTATGTCAAAGACACAACAGATTTCATTAAAAAATTGGAATCATATGGTGAGCTTAAAATAAACTCTTTCCTAGTCAACATCCCAAATAGAGAAGGTATTCGTGCAGTAGCAGTGTTTTAGAAAAAACACAGCCTCCCAGGCACCTTTTCTATCAGAGGACTCTGCAACCGTCTCAAATTGGTGTTAGAATGCAACAGTTTTGAGTTTAATGGAGAGCACTACCTCCAAATCGGAGGGACAGCAATGGGCAGCAAAGCAGCACGCACCTATGCGTGCATTTTTATGAGTGTCCTAGAGGAACGCCTACTACAAGACGCACCATCATCACCAGCACTCTATGTTAGATACATAGATGACATCTTTATGATATGGGAGCATGGACATATCGCCCTCCTGGATAATGAACGCCTCCTACCACAATATCAAATTCACAATGGAATCATCAAACCAATGTGTCTCCTTTCTGGACACCATAGTCCAGATCTCACCAACTAACAACATCACGTTCGACCTGTACACCAAACCCACAGACATGCATGGATACCTCCACTATGATTCTGCACACTCCAACGCATGCAAAGATGCCAGCCCATATGGACAGTTCCTTAGATTAAGGAGAATATGCTCATCAACAGAAGATTTCGAGAAAACCGGCCTCACAATGCAAAACCACTATACTGCCAGAGATTACCCACTAAAAATCCTACAAAAATCTCGCCAAACGGCCCGCTCGAAGGAGCGACATTCCCTAATTAACCCTGCTCCCAAGCCAATAACTTCCAAAAGAAATCAGAGACAAATCTTCATTTGTGAATTCAACCGCACAGAGATGATGTTAAAAGACACAATTGTCAAATATTGGCCAATTCTACAGGGCACTGAGTGCTGCAGACTGGCCTTCGCAGAAACACCATTGTTTTGCTTAAAAAAGAACAAAGCAATAAAAGACACCATAGTTAGGGCAAAATGACCAGACCCAGACCACAACAACACAGTCATCCACCGCAACCCCCTCCTCCCATGTGAAACCAAGAATTGCAACATCTGCAACAAGAGGCCCAAGGGACCTGTGTCGCTCACCTGGAGCACCATCAATTTTTGTCAAAATTGTTGGTGGGTGGTCTATCAGTCTTTTAAATGAGTTGTGGACATTTCTGCAAGTGCAATATGGCCGCCAAACACACTACATTTTGTTTGCCTAACGGTGCCCATGTTTTTTTGATGAATCAACTTCCTTTGAACAAATTTTAATGGCCCAAATTTCGGCCCAATCCCTTCAGTGGTTCTGGAAGAGTAATTTTTGTGAAAACCAGGTCATCCAAGATGGTTGCCGAACCATTTGGTCAATCAAGTCCTCTTGAACAAACTTGGCTTACCTCTTGGCCTAGATGAAGATTCCCCAAGTGGTTTCTGAGATTTTTAAAGACATTTCCTGAAATCGGCCAAAATCCAAAATGGCCACTGGGAAAATTGGCTGATCGGGTTCATTTGAACAAACTTCGATCCTTATGCCCTAAGGATGCTTTCTGCCAAATATAATTGAAATCGGCCTGGTAGTTCTCAAGAAGATATTTTAAATTTCCCATTGCTTTAGCATGGGAGCTTTTGACGAGAAAATTATCCAGATGGCCACCAAACCGTTTATCCGACACTTTCGAAAATTGCAAATTTGAGCTCAGAATACCCAAAAACATATATAGAACCAATTTTGGCCTCAAAATCCATCAAATAAAAAAATCCAATATGTCCGCCAAACACGCTACATTTTGATTGGCCCACGGCGGCCATGTTTTTTGACGGAGCAACTTCCCTTGAACAAACTTTAATGCCCCTTAGTCCCTAATCATATCTCCCAAATTTTGGCCTGATCCATTCAGCGGTTCTGGAGAAGTTGTTTTCGGGAAAACTAGGTCATCCAAGATGGCTGCCGAACCATTCGGTCAATCAAGTCGTCTTAAACAAGCTTGGCTTACCTCTTTGCCTAGATAAGGTTTCATAAGTCTTGAATCGATTCCCCAAGCAGTTTCGGAGAACAAGATTTTTAAAGACATTTCTAAAAATCGGCCGAAATCCAAGATGGCCACCGGCCAAATTGGCCGATCGGCTTCGTTGGAACAAAATGAAATCTCTATGCCATAAGGATGCTTTCTGCCAAATATAATTCAAATCGGCCCAGTAGTTCTCGAGACATTTTAAATTTCCCATTGCTTTAGTATGGGAGCATTTGGTGGGAAAATGATCCAAGATGGCTGCGAAACCATTTATCCGACAGTTTCGAAAATTGCAAATTTGAGATCAGAATACCCTAAAACCTATATAAAACGAATTTCGGCCTCAAAATCCATCAAATAAAAAAATCCAATATGGCTGCCAAACACACTATATTTTTATTGGTCCACCGTGGCCATGTTTTCGGACGAATCAACTTCTCTTGAGCAAACATTAATCGCCCTTAGTTCCTAATTATATATTACAAATTTCAGCCTGATCGCTTCAGCTGTTCTGGGGAAGAAGTCGTTTTTGTGAAAACTAGATCATCCAAGATGGCCGCTGAACCATTTGGTCAATCAAGTTCCCTTGAACAAACTTGATTCAGCGCTTACCCTAGATCATATTTCGTGAGTTTGGAATCAATCCCTCAAATGGTTTCGGAGAACGAGATTTTTAAAGACATTTCTAAAAATTGGCCGAAATCCAAGATGGTCGCCGGCCAAATTGGCCGATCGGGTTCGTTTGAACAAACTTGAATCTCTATGCCTTAAGGATGCTTCATGTCAAATATAACTGAAATCGGCCAAGCAGTTCTCGAGAAGATATTTTAATAGTCTGGGAGCTTTTTTTGGGGAAAATGATCCAAGATGGCTGCCAAACCGTTTATCCAACAGTTTCGAAAATTGTAAATTTGAGATCAGAATACCAAAAAACCTACATAAAACCAATTTCAGCCTCAAAATCCATCAAATAAAAAAATCCAATATGGCCGCCAAACATGCTATATTTTGATTGGCCCACGGCGGCCATGTTTTTTGACGGATCAACTTCCCTTGAACAAACATTTACTGGCCCTTAGTCCCTAATCATATAGGCCAAATTTCGGCCTGATCCCTTCGGCGGTTCTGGAGAAATTATTTTCGCTAAAACTAGGTCAACCAAGATGGCTGCCAAACTCTTTGACCAATTAAGTTCCCTTGAACAAATTTGGTTGAGCTCTTGCCCTAGATCATATTTCATGAGGTTTCCTTCAATCTCTTAAGCGGTTTCGGAGAAGACTTAAAGCCATTTCTAAAAATGGGCCAAAATCCAAGATGGCCGCCAGCTTAATTGACCGAGCGGCTTCATTTGAACAAACTTGGATCCCTATGCTTCCTGCCAAATATTGAAATTGGCCCAGCGGCTCTTGAGAAGAAGACGTTTAAAGGAAAAGTTGATGGACGGAAGGATGGACGACGGATGGACGATGGACACACAACGGACGGTCGCCATACCATAAGCTCACTTGGCCTTTCAGGTCAGGCGAGCTAAAAACTGTAGGTGTAGTCGCAGTTCAGAAATCCATCCTGAAATTTCCTATACATTCTCTATGTGAATTTTTTGGCCACGAAAAGGTGGGTAGCTCAAAAACCATTGAGCAGATAAAAAATAAAAATCGGCCTAAATCCAAGATGGCCGCCGGACAAATTGGCCGATCGGGTTCATTTGAACAAACTTAGATCTCTATGCCCTATGAATACTTCCTCCCACATATAATTGAAATCGGCCCAATGGTTCTTGAGAAGTCGTTTAAAGAATTCCCCATTGCTTTACCATGGGAGCCTTTGGCGGGAAAACAAACCAAGATGGCAGCCAAAGCATTTATCCGACAGTCTCGAAAGTGACATATTTGAACTCGCCACACTGATAAGCATAAATAAAGCAATTTTCGCCATCAAAATACATCAAATACAAAAAAGCCAATATGACCAACAAACGCCAAATTTTGATTGGTTGATGGCAGCCATGTTTTTTAACGTACGAACTTCCCTTGAACAAACTTGAATGGACCTTGGTCCCTAAGCATATTTACCAAATTTCAGACCTATCCCTTCATCGGTTCGGGAGAAGAAGTCATTTTCGCGAAAACTAAGTCATCCCAGATGGCCGCCAGGTAAATAGGCCAATCAGGTTGCCTTGAACAAACTTGGGTCTATGGGTGCAATAGATGATATGTTATGAGTTTTGAATCAATTTCTCCAGCGGTTTCGGAGAAGATTTCTTAAAGTGTTTCAAAAAATCTGCTATTTTGGCCGGTGGCCATCTTGGATTTTGGCCGATCGGCTTCATTTGAACAAACTTGAATCTCTATGCCCTAGGGATGCTTCCTGCCAAATGTAATTGAACTAGGCCCAATGGTTCTTGAGAAGAAGTCGTTTTAAAGGAAAAGTTGATGCCCGGACGGTCGCCACGACATAAGCTCACTTGGCCTTTCAGGCCAGGTGAACTAAAAATATGGTTACGTCAAGATTTTTCTCCAGTAAGCACACAGGCCTCTCCTATAGGGCCAAAATTATAGGAAACTGCAGAACATGCAATGTAGTTTACCTCCTGAGCTGTACTCACTGTGGCAAACAATATGTAGGAGAAACCATGAGACCTTTCAAGATCAGGATTCAGGCGCACCTACGCTCCATTACAAACCTCTACAAACATGAAAGATACGACATACCAGTATCACGCCATTTCAATAGACCCGGACATTACAGAAATGACATGCAATACAGGATCATACAAGTCCTATCATCGGATCCAACAGATCCAAACTCAACGGTGTGAAGGAGGCAAAAGGAATGTCATTGGATCCACCAACTCCACACTATGGAACCGATAGGAATAAATTTAGCGGTGTAGGAACTCTTGTAGAATGTACCAGGTGCCCCCCCCCCTGATACATTCAACGTAGGAATTACCAAATCTATGTTGGGTTCCCCCAGTAATCGGACAGACGATCCTCCACACATTGATTTAGTTGCCATTACATGGGCAAAACACTGGTCCTTCAGCTCAATGAGTCTGCTAGCAGATTTAGCCTTCCCGGAATATGAACTGCCTTCAAGGTGATCATATGATCTAGACACCAGCAAAGCAGTTTCCAAGTCATCATACAGAGACTGGGTGACTTCGCTCCACCCTGCCGGTTTATGTAAGTCATTACTGTTGAGGTGTCTGATTGAACTAGAAGAATCTTGCCCTGAACCTTCTTTAAGAAATGTTCCAGGCTCAGAACTACTGCTCGTAATTCCAGTAGATTTATATGTTCCTCTGACTGATCCAGATTCCAAAGCTCTAATACAGTGGCTTCTTCCAGGCAAGCCCCACCCCATCCCTCCATTGATGCATCTGTGTACATCGCTATTTGAGGGTGGAGATTTTTCTCTCTTTATCCCCGTTAAAAGTGGTGAATAAGAGGTTCCAACACTGACACCTATGAGTCCAGGGAACCTGTCCTCTGGGTCCACTGTGTCATGAGAAATAACTGGATAGGCTGCCTGTGGAATGACAGGTTCCAGAGAAACCATCAGCCCCAGCATTCTCAAGTAGGCCGGTGCCAGGACATGATGACTGTTGCACACTGACTGTATTACTGAGATGAGTATTTCTACTCTCTCTTGAGTAGGATAAACATACCCTAGCTCTAGATCGAAGAACATGCCCAGATAAACAAATTTCTGGGATGGTGTCAGCTCTGATTTTTGAAAGTTGATTATCCAGCCTAGATCTGTAAGAGTTTTCAAAACTATCTTCAGATTTGCTGATAGACTTTCTTGATTGTGTGCTTTTAACAGCCAGTCATCTATGTACGTGTGGACTGCTATGCTTCTCCTGTGGAGGTCTGACGTCATAGCTTGGACCACTCGAGTGAAGACCCGTGGAGCTGTCGATATACCAAATGAGAGAACCCTGAATTCCCATTGGCAGCCCTGAAATGAAAATATCAGGAACCAACGAAAGCTCTTCGCAATGGAAATGTGAAAATAGGCATCTTTTAAATCTATTGATGCTGTCCACGTTCCCTTCCTCAATCCTGCTAGCACCGTTCTTACAGTTTCCATTTTGAAACTGGGGTGTGAGGATAAACCTGTTGAGAGGTTTGAGGTTGAGAATTGGTCTCCACCCGCCAGTGCTTTTTGTCACTAGGAACACGGTTGAATAGTAACCCGGACATTTTTGTTCAGGTTGAATTGCATGTTTTTGTATGAGGGATTGAATTTCTTCCTCTATACACAACAGCTGATCTGGATCTTGTGGATTCTGACTCCAGATCAGAAACAGAGACAGGCGTGATAGCTGGTTTGATATCCTGTCGGGATGGTAACCGACTGAAAGCCATCACAAGAGTGAGCGGTCCTGAGTAACCCGCTCCCACTTTTGCATGTGGAAGGCCAGACGGCCTCCCATGGGTGCACCTAAGGATTGAGGTGGACCCGAGAAGTGTCAGAGCTACACTGTCTCTGGTGGCTGTAATAGCAGCACTGGTGTGACCCTTGTGGGTGTGGACCCATCAGGCTCGGCTCCCATGAACAGAACACCGCACTCCTCTGCCAGCGCGTGTTACACTGGAGGAGCCTGCACTCCCCCATAGCTGGCTTATGCTGGCGTTGCTGTGGACAATACTACGTAGGTGGTTGTCCTCTGACAAGGCCACCACCACCTCTAGCGCTGCTCAAACACACTCCCTGTGGAGCACTTCAAACTGCTCACATCTTGCTAGAGGTGCAGGCATCCTTCACCTCAAAACAACCCTAGACCTGTCATCGGCAGTCCGAAGAAGCCAAGTGTACAGGTCCTGCGAGGGGCACAAATTGTCAAGGGCAAATGTGCGTGCGCCTCACCCGTAAACTCCCCGGTTACCGATCGCGTCATACAATTCAGAGCCAAGTTAATGCTGCCCTAAATGGCTCTCTAGACTGAAAGAGGAGATGCTTGGCGGGCCACAGATGCTGCTTCTAACCCCTGTAGCAGCCGGGAAACATGCGAGAGAGCCGAGATGGCTCCTCTCGTACTGTCCTCTGTGTCTAGCGCACAAGGGTCCCATGTCAGACTGGGACCCTGAATGCGTGTCTTCACCCAAAGCCACATGGTAATCCGGTCAAGATCAGAATTGATACAGCAGTGCCGTGCCACCTCGCGAGGGGCCTTCACAAGGCGTCCATTCGGCTGAATGGATGTCTCTACCGCAGCGAACATATCCACGATATGCTATGCATATGGGAGATGGCATGGTGTTCGTCACCAGCTTCCCTCCCAGCCACGTTCACTGGTCCCGCTGGGAAGCCGGTGGATTCACTTGGAGTTCCGGCTTGATGCTCACCAGCTATTGGCAAGCATCCAGCCAGTCCTCCTCGGTGGCCAACTATGAATGCTTGATGAGCCTAGGGCCTTCGTTATCCTCAACCACATTCACTGGTGGGGTAACAGCTGGAGCTGGAGATACTCCTGGATATCCAGGGAAGCCATACACACCAGCAATTCCAGGAGCTAGATCTACGGCATCATGGGGGCTACATGCATGATGTCATAGTCTGCCAAGCCGAGGGATATGGTATGGACAGCCATCAGCTCCTAGCCGTTGAGCCGTGAAACCTACTCCCGAAGAAATAGTTCCATGGAAAAGGTCACCCATGCGTCCCCTGTGGGGGGGGGGGGGGGGGCAGATGGATTTCCATTTCTGTGGCCATCGGCTCATCGGTAGGCCATAACAGAGTGTCCTCTTCTTTCTGTCCAGAAAGATTAGATGCCAAGCTTTAAACGAAATCAAGGATTTCTTTTTTCACGAGAGAGTTGATACTTACCTCCCTAATACTTTTGATATTGCTAAATATTGGCTTTCACTCAATAAACACTCAGATTAAAACAGTTAGGTGCCCCTACTGGGCAGGGAGTCAGAGCGTAGTCTGGCGGATGCCAGCCCCACCACCGCGCATGCGCAGACTAGCACTTCCTCTGACAAATTTATTGGCTGATACACATGCAACTACAAAGAGCCTGAAGACCGAGCCTCTGTGGGGTGGAGAGGCCGGGTCCGTATCTAGGGAGGTAAGTATCAACTCTCTCGTGAAAAAAGAAATCCTTGATTTCGTTTATTTCACATCAAGAGTATACTTACCTCCCTAATACTTTTGATATTGCCAGAATTCGACAGTGAATTCGGCGGGAGGGAGGCGAGGTCAAAAGACCAGCTCATCCCTATACGCTTTTCTGCGTTTAAGGCACTTAAACTTCTGAAACTGTATGAAAAAACAGTCAGGATTTGACTAACCATCGGATAACACCCCCGATGTATGAGAGATGACCGAATGTCATATGCGCTCCCCCCCTCCTTCCTGGGAGGAAGAGTCGAATGACCTCAATGTCCTATACGCTCTCTACGTACAAGTGCCATGTACTACAGGACAGAGACGAAAAAACTCCATTTTCGTATACTCTCAACAATGAACCACATAAATACACAAAACCATCATCATATTAATAACGGGTAACGTGACAAGACAATCAACAATGGACAACACATACACAAGACTGACCTTGTTGAAATGGCTGCTGACATCCTCTTCCCATTGGTGAAGAACGATGCAGTCCCAAATTAGTGGTTGTTTCCATAAATTAATTGTGAAATATATAAGCAATGAGGAAACCCCATCAAAAATATATGCCTAGTTATTTTTTCAAAATCGACAAGGCGAGAGGATTAGAGGTGTCACGGAGATAATGGTCTGTAAAACTTGACTCACAGTGCCACTGAGCCACCGACATAATATCATCCACAGGGACCCCATTAAATAGGGCAGTGGATGTCACTACGCCGCGGACACTGTGAGCCTTGGCCACGTCAACCTGCTTCCCGGTGGCGGATTTATGGCAAAACTGAATGCATTCTACAATCCACCTGGAAATGGTGTCCTTAGAAGCCCTGCCATGGGGTTCAATATATGACAACCATAACGCCGACTGGTCGGTGCGCCACTCCGCCGTACGTTGTTTGTACCGGCGAAGCGCCCGGACAGGACACCATGCTTTAGAATTAGGATCATATCTAGTTAAAGCAGGTAAAACAATAGGTTGACCTGGATATTTCAACGACTGATTTTTAGCCAAGAAATTAATCCTAGGTAGCAGCTTAAGGCCTTCCCCTGAAACCACAAAACGGTCATCCTCGGCTGATAAGGCATGAATTTCACTCCTACGCCTAGCCGAGGCCACAGCAATTAAAAACACAGTCTTCAGTGTTAATAGTTTCATAGAAATGGAACTAAGTGGTTCAAACGGCTTATCACCTAGTACTTGAAGCACTAGCGATAAACTCCAAGACGGAATCACAGGTGGATTCCTTGGTCTTAGATTGCCCATGCCTTTAATTAATACATTTAATGTATTTACTTCATCACTTCCCCTCTTAGTCAAGCAAGGAATAACAGACATTAAAGCTGACTTATAACCAGCAATAGAGTTAGGCTTGAGGCTATAGGCATCATACAGGTGACAGAGGAAATCAGCTACTACCTGAATAGATGAATCCATTGGATCAATACATCTTTTTGAGCACCATTCTGCAAATCTGTTGATTTTATAATTATATGCTCTGGAGGTTGACCCCCTCCTGGCTTTGGCCATAAACATGGCTGCTTGCTCAGAAAAGCCCTCCTTAATTCTAGATTCCTTGACAACATCCACGCAGTCAATCTGAACATTGACGGATTGTTGTGAAGGGCCTTGCCCTGGAAGATAATATCGTCCATCAGAGGCAGAGGAACCGGATTGCAGACCAGAAGGTCCAGCAGATCCGTATACCATGATCGGCTTGGCCAATCCGGGGCGATCAGAAGCACTTGGCATTCCTCTTGTCTGATTTTCTGAAGAATTTTTGGAATCAGGATTGCTGGAGGGAATGCGTATGCATACATTCTCCCCCAGCTGATAGCTAACGCATCTGTTGCGAAAGCGCTTGGATCCGGAATCGGAGAGACGTACGTCGTCATCTTCGCATTCTTCTTCGTTGCGAACAAATCGATGTTGGGTTTCCCCCAATGGTCGAACAGACGATCCGCCACACATTGATTTAGTTGCCATTCCGTGGGTAAAACACTCATCCTTCGGCTCAATGAGTCTGCTAGCAGATTTAACCTTCCCGGAATATGAACTGCTTTCAAGGTAATCTGGTGTTCCAGGCACCAACAAAGCAGTCTCCATGTCATCATACAGAGACTGGGCGACTTCGTTCCGCCCTGGCGGTTTATGTAAGTCACAACTGTTGAGTTGTCTGAACGAATAAGAACAATCTTGCCCTGAACTTTCTGTAAGAAATGTTCCAGGCCCAGGACTACTGCTCTTAGCTCCAGTAGATTTATATGTTCCTTTGACTGTTCCAGATTCCAAAGCCCTGATATCGTGGATTCTTCCAGGCAAGCTCCCCAGCCCTCCATCGATGCATCTGTATACACAGTCACCTGAGGGTGGGGAGGGGTTAGCATAACCCCCACCAAGAGATTCTCTGTGTCCAACCACCATTGCAGGTGATGAATCAGAGGCGCCAACACTGACACATTCGAGTCCAGCGAACCTGTACTCTGGGTCCATTGTGTCATGAGAAATAACTGGATCGGCCGCCTGCGTAAGGCGGCCTGAGGAATGACTGGTTCCAATGAAACCATCAACCCCAGCATTCTCAAGTAAACCCGTGCCAGGACATGACGACTGTCGCACACTGACTGAATTAATGAGATGAGTTTCTGACCTCTCTCCTGAGTAGGATAAACATATCCTGTCTCTAGATCGAAGAACATCCCCAGGTAAACAAACTTCTGGGATGGAGTCAGCTCTGATTTTGGGAAATTGATCATCCAGCCTAAGTCTGTGAGAGTTTTCAAAACAATCTCCAGACTGGCCGATAAACTTTCCCTGGTGTGTGCTTTCAACAGCCAGTCGTCTATGTACGTGTGGACTGCTATGCTTCTCCTGCGGAGGTATGCGGTGATCACAAGAACCACACGGGTGAAAACCAGAGGAGCCGTGGAAATTCCGATGGGTAGCACCCTGAATTCCCACTGTCTGCCCTGGAATGCAAATCTCAGGAAGCGACGGAAACTCCTGTGTATGGGGATGTGGAAATAAGCGTCCTTCAAATCTATCGACGCTGTCCAAATTCCCCTCTCTAACCCCGCCAACACCGAGCGCACAGTCTCCATCTTGAAACTGGGCGTCTCTATGAACTTGTTCAATGGCTTGAGGTTGAGAATTGGTCTCCACCCTCCGGTGTTCTTTGTTACTAAGAACAGGGTTGAATAGAAGCCCGGACACCTCTGTGCCAGCTGAATAGCTCCTTTTTGTATGAGGGAATTTATTTCCTCCTCGATACACAACCTTTGATCTGGATCTCTCGGATTTGGAGTCCAGATCGGCACTAGAGACAGTCGCGATGGCGGGCCTGTCATCCAATCGGGATGATACCCGACTGAAAGCCATCGCAAGACTAAACGGTCCTGAGTTAACCGTTCCCACTCTTGCATGTGGTCGGCTAGCCGGCCTCCCACCGGTCCACCTAGGGATAGAGGTGGACATAAGGAGTGCAAGAGCGGCACTGTCTCCTTTGCCAGAAACACCGGCGTGGTTCTCACCGCGGTAACCGTCCCATCAGGAACGATTACCCCGCCCAGATCCTCGCGCGCCACGACCAGCACCGCGCGCACCTCGGTGCGCGGGCGGCTGCCTGGCTGACTGCGCCTGAGGAGCCTGCGCCCCCTCGCTGCTGGCCGAATCGCACGCGGCCGAGGCCGACGCTGCGATGGTGGTTGGCCTCTGACCTGGCCACTACGACCTCGAGCCTGCAGGGGACGATACGCAGGGGGTGCGGCGCGAACGTTGGCACGACGAAGCACCTCAAACTGCTCGCGCAGCGCCCTCTGGTTATTGACCAGAGTAACCGTCACCTGGAGGTGCCTACATCCCTCACCTCCAAAGAGACCAGGACCTGTCATAGGCGTACGTAGTAGCCTATTGTAGAGGTCCTGGGACGGGCACAGATTATCCAAGGCAAAAGTGCGCCTTGCCCGGACACTCCTGGTCACCGCCCGCGTCATACAGTCCAGAGCCAGGTTGATACCATCCTGGATGGCTCGCTGGACTGTGACCGGACTTGGCTGGCGTGATGCGGATGCTGTTACTACCCCTTGTAACAGCTGGGAGACGTGGGACAGAGCGGCAATCGAAGCCCTCCCACTCTCCTCCGCATCACGCAACGCGGTATTTGCTGAACGCAACGCTTTCGAACACAAGACTCCCGTGTCAGAACGGGAGCCTGGCCGCGCATCCTCACCCAAAGCCGCGCGGTCATCCACGCTCGGCTTAGGTACCACACCATACCGCTGGTAGTCCAGGGGCACGATGCGGCAACGCCTGGCCACCTCGCGCGGGGCCTTAGCGAGACGTCCACTCGACTTAATGGACGTCTCCGCCGCCTCGAACATGTCAACGACATGCTCTGCCAGTGGCAGAGAAGGCATAGCGTTAGCAGTAGGCTTACCAGCTAACCACGGCCTGTGATCACGCTGGCTAGCCGACTGCTCCACGGGCAGATCTGGTCTAACACTCACCAACCACTGGCAAGCGTCAGACCAATCCTCCTCCGTGGCTAGCTGCGAGCGCTCTACAAGACGGGGGCCTTCGTCTTCCTCCTGAGCGCAAGCAACAGAGCTTGACGGCGGATACGCTGATATCATGCGGGCCTGACAATACCGACATGCTAATCTCACTGGCTTGACCAGGAGCAGGCGCCGTGGTAGAGCGCGGGGCATATACCGCCCCACCACGGCCCCGGCCAGCACCAGCGACACTCTCGGCAAGCCGAGGTATGCGGTAACGCTGGCCTTCAGCGCCCAGGGCCACAGTCTGAACCGTGGATTCTATCCCTGGGAGAGTAGAACCGTGGAATAAGGCGCCTGTATTCCCCGCGAGGGGTGCACAGACGTCATAATCCATGGCCACGTCCTCAGACGGCGACCCCAACAGGTAATCCTCATCCTCCTGGCCAGACAGATTAGACTCCGGGTCAGCAAAGAGAGCTAACCCGGACTGGCCAGGGAAGGTGCCATACGAGGTACTGGCACCCGCGGTGTGCGGATACCCCTTGACTGATAAGCAGCCCACGGGTTCCAGCGACAACCGTCCACGGTCCCTATTGGGCGCGGCAATAAGCCTGCTGCCAGGGTCGTGGAACGCCCCCTCTAATGGGGCCACCTCTGAATCTTCAAACAACGGAAGCGTACTAAGGAACGGTGATTCAGAGGTGGGGATTACCTGCTCCGAAGCAGATGATGAGGCCAATAAAGGATTTGGTCCAGGAAGCATGCCACGAAGCAACTCTGGAACCAAATCCTTTATTGTCCTCCTCATCTCTCCCAACATCTCGGTCCGGAAGGCCTCCATGTCCACCGCGGACGAGGCCTTCCTCTTACCCTTCTTACTTACAACCTCTTTTTTCAGCTTCTTCTTCTCCTCCTCCACCACCTTGTCCTTCGCCTGCAAGCACAAGAATTCGGACATTAGCTCGCCCCCCCAGTGCTTACATATCTCGCAATTAAGCAAGGGACCACACGGGCTACACTGAAAACAGAGATGAGGACCAAACTTGTCCCTCAAAAATCGTCCACAGGACGCACAACCAGGTCTCTGAAAAAGGCCAAAGGACGAGGAGTATGAGCAATCTAGTTAAGCTTAGAAACTCACCAACTCAAGAGAAGGAAATGATCATAAAGATCATAATTTATCAGAAAACCAGCTTCGGACAACTTTAATTGTTAATAAAGAGCAAGGCTAATTATGACGTCATTAATCCTATGACAGGAAAAAATCGATCCCCAACAAACATCCCAGTGCAAGGACGAATTGTATCTCTAACCAGAACATGTGCAGAATGGACATTTCGACTACACAACCATCAGATATATACTGATAACAATGGCAAATACTGTTAATTATCTCCCTTTCTCTAAATAATTAACATCACCTCATATCAATAATTAGATACCTGACACCTTGTCTAGACAAACCATCCAACCTGATGAACTGGAGCACTCCACCAACTGAACGCCTCTTAACTCTCTCCACCTCTAGGGGAAGGAATTGGATCAAGAGGGCAAAGTGAGAAGACCTTTATAATAGGCCTCCAACTCACTGGACATAGAATTTTTGGTTAGATAACCTAACAGTATTAGTAGGAAATGGAACCATGGTGGAGAGACACAAACCCTCTGCTGATGTGATGTCCATTATATTTCTTCACACAGACCTGTGGACATAAACACAAAGAGAGATTAGTCTTATATAGCACCTAGTTGAAATAAACCAACTAAACAAGGCGCTTATCACGTTTAGCGCGAGTCCCGGAAACACATTACAAAGGGACAAAAATTGCTAATTTTACTAGAAGTCACCTGATTTAAAGGTCCTGGGCCCTCCTCTGGTGAAGTCACTCTTCCTGCCATCTTTATCAGGGATAAACACTTCTTAACTTTCACAAAAACACTTAGAATTGAGCCACGAAAAGCACTAGCACAAAAGCATGTGTAGACTCTCTGCCAATAAATTAGCAAAGAGGAAGTGCTAGTCTGCGCATGCGCGGTGGTGGGGCTGGCATCCGCCAGACTACGCTCTGACTCCCTGCCCAGTAGGGGCACCTAACTGTTTTAATCTGAGTGTTTATTGAGTGAAAGCCAATATTTAGCAATATCAAAAGTATTAGGGAGGTAAGTATACTCTTGATGTGAAAGAAAAAGGATCAAACTCGGTCTGGGCAGGAGAGATATCGCATGAGGTGCTGATACCTTTAGCCTTAGGCTGCTCTAGAACGTTCATTAAGCGAACGCCAGAGGCCATGGCTTTCGCTCTCCCGGGTCCACGGGTGAGGCAAGCCTCAGCGCCAGATCCACGGGAGCCATCTCTGGGTCTTTTACATCAAAAACTGGCATCCTAAGAGAACCAGACCCAGAGATGGGAACACTGTCCTGGATCAAATGAGGAAGACAATGATGAACTTGAACTGGGAAGCAAGCTGCGAAGCAACTCCGGGACACGATCCGTGATTGTCTTCTTCATTTCTCCCATCATCTCCAGATGGAAGGCCTCCATGTCTGGCATGGATACCTTCAACCTCTTACCACAAGACTCCTTGTCAAGTCGCGTCTTCTCATCTGCCGCCCGGCCCTTTACCTGCTGATTTATGAAATCAGTAAAAACCTCCGCCAGCCATGACTCACACACATGGAAATTTAGCAAAGGCCTACACATACTGCACCTAGTGCAGTCATGAGGGAAATAGAGGGCCTTCACGAATCGGTGGCAGGAAGGGCATTTGTTTTCAATAACCCTCTGAAAGACACAAACGGAAACAATTAGTTTTTTGTTATGATGAACCAAAAAAACAATTGCAGAAGGCAAACGGAAAACTTAGACAAGATAAGTTAGGCCTATAGACAAAAACTATGAACTTGACTAGCGGTAAACAAATCCTAAAAACTTTTTATTCTTCTTCATGAAGACAAGGGAGACAATGTGAGTGAAGGTCAATATTTAGGAAATATCATAGTGTTAGGGAGGTAAGTATATCTCTTGAAGCGAAATTTCCAATATTTTGAAACTAATATGACTGCAAGATGCATCTCTTGTTTGCAGCAGCATATCCCAGTCAAATCATACGTGATGATATTTATAAAATTGTAAATGAATGACATTCTATTGCTTTTTCGTATTCAGTGTTAACATAACCTAATTGGGTATAAGATGTTGTCAATCTTTGGTTATTGTGAACATAATGGACCTAACACCCTGACAATCCATTTCCAGAAAACTACACAGATAAGCTGTTGACTATTTTGAAACCAATCTTCCCAAGGCAGCAACAGCACCCAGTCAAGTTAGTTTCAAAATATTCAACAGCATGTTTATTAAATAGCAAAGAATTACAAAGACATACAATTCATACGTGTCGGACAATTTGAGATTTCATGACAGTCTATATGGAACCCTTTGTGATGTAATGATTGTGATGTCATCATACATGCACTGAGCTGATTATGACATCACACGAGGTCAGATTAAGGATCGATACTCTGGAAAGGTGAATTGAAGCTTGTTCAGCGTGTAGGCTAATTGATGAGTCTCATGCAATGTAATAAATAATTCAATTATCACAATTCTGTAAAAACACATCATTACCTATATCTAAAACTAATTGTTCAAACCTTCTGCTAAGGGGCCTAGGTAGTCCACATCGCGAGTTCTGAGAGATTTTTAATTTGTCGTAATTCAGATACAAAATAAACATGTTTATTTCTGCTGTATTTCTGTGCGAGGGTGTTATCACAACAAAGGTGCTTAGATAACGCTTTAAAGGGCTTAATTCAATAGGCGTATCCTCTAACCATGCCTCTCCCCACCCCCACCCCACCCCATTGTAATAGATAAAAATCATCATTACCGGGATATCTAGCCAATGTAAACGATACGCTTGTCATTAGAATGTTAAAATGAGAGTATGTATGTATGTATGTATGTATTTTTATTTTATTGACGCACTGGCAACGTGCGGCTTCAATTTCCATGTGCTAACTTAGCCGACAGTGATGCACCCGTTAGTTTAATTTGTTGATCACCATCTCCCGGTCGGGGGATCGAACCGCCATTCTGAAACTCCGCATAGCATCAGCAACCAGGCATCTTTCCACTGGACCACCGCACCAAGACTATAAGTCAAGGATTGGCCGACCAGCTTTCACATGTCTGATATACTGACACACTGACGATTCATATGGGACTATCTGTGGATGCATCTGTCACAATCAATCCTAGGCTTTTATGCCTATTGTACTCTGACTCCAGCACGGCTCTGGCAGTATATGTATTTTTATTTTATTGACGCACTGGCAATGTGCGGCTTCAATTTCCATGTGCTAACTTAGCCGACAGTGATGCACCCGTTAATTTAATTTGTTGATCACCATCTCCCGGTCGGGGGATCGAACCGCCATTCTGCAACTCCGCATAGCATCAGCAACCAGGCATCTTTCCACTGGACCACCGCACCAAGACTATAAGTCAAGGATTGGCCGACCAGCTTTCACATGTCTGATATACTGACACACTGACGATTCATATGGGACTATCTGTGGATGCATCTGTCACAATCAATCCTAGGCTTTTATGCCTATTGTACTCTGACTCCAGCACGGCTCTGGCAGTATATGTATTTTTATTTTATTGACGCACTGGCAACGTGCGGCTTCAATTTCCATGTGCTAACTTAGCCGACAGTGATGCACCCGTTAGTTTAATTTGTTGATCACCATCTCCCGGTCGGGGGATCGAACCGCCATTCTGCAACTCCGCATAGCATCAGCAACCAGGCATCTTTCCACTGGACCACCGCACCAAGACTATAAGTCAAGGATTGGCCGACCAGCTTTCACATGTCTGATATACTGACACACTGACGATTCATATGGGACTATCTGTGGATGCATCTGTCACAATCAATCCTAGGCTTTTACGCCTATTGTACTCTGACTCCAGCACGGCTCTGGCAGTATATGTATTTTTATTTTATTGACGCACTGGCAACGTGCGGCTTCAATTTCCATGTGCTAACTTAGCCGACAGTGATGCACCCGTTAGTTTAATTTGTTGATCACCATCTCCCGGTCGGGGGATCGAACCGCCATTCTGAAACTCCGCATAGCATCAGCAACCAGGCATCTTTCCACTGGACCACCGCACCAAGACTATAAGTCAAGGATTGGCCGACCAGCTTTCACATGTCTGATATACTGACACACTGACGATTCATATGGGACTATCTGTGGATGCATCTGTCACAATCAATCCTAGGCTTTTATGCCTATTGTACTCTGACTCCAGCACGGCTCTGGCAGTATATGTATTTTTATTTTATTGACGCACTGGCAATGTGCGGCTTCAATTTCCATGTGCTAACTTAGCCGACAGTGATGCACCCGTTAGTTTAATTTGTTGATCACCATCTCCCGGTCGGGGGATCGAACCGCCATTCTGCAACTCCGCATAGCATCAGCAACCAGGCATCTTTCCACTGGACCACCGCACCAAGACTATAAGTCAAGGATTGGCCGACCAGCTTTCACATGTCTGATATACTGACACACTGACGATTCATATGGGACTATCTGTGGATGCATCTGTCACAATCAATCCTAGGCTTTTACGCCTATTGTACTCTGACTCCAGCACGGCTCTGGCAGTATATGTATTTTTATTTTATTGACGCACTGGCAACGTGCGGCTTCAATTTCCATGTGCTAACTTAGCCGACAGTGATGCACCCGTTAGTTTAATTTGTTGATCACCATCTCCCGGTCGGGGGATCGAACCGCCATTCTGCAACTCCGCATAGCATCAGCAACCAGGCATCTTTCCACTGGACCACCGCACCAAGACTATAAGTCAAGGATTGGCCGACCAGCTTTCACATGTCTGATATACTGACACACTGACGATTCATATGGGACTATCTGTGGATGCATCTGTCACAATCAATCCTAGGCTTTTACGCCTATTGTACTCTGACTCCAGCACGGCTCTGGCAGTATATGTATTTTTATTTTATTGACGCACTGGCAACGTGCGGCTTCAATTTCCATGTGCTAACTTAGCCGACAGTGATGCACCCGTTAGTTTAATTTGTTGATCACCATCTCCCGGTCGGGGGATCGAACCGCCATTCTGCAACTCCGCATAGCATCAGCAACCAGGCATCTTTCCACTGGACCACCGCACCAAGACTATAAGTCAAGGATTGGCCGACCAGCTTTCACATGTCTGATATACTGACACACTGACGATTCATATGGGACTATCTGTGGATGCATCTGTCACAATCAATCCTAGGCTTTTACGCCTATTGTACTCTGACTCCAGCACGGCTCTGGCAGTATATGTATTTTTATTTTATTGACGCACTGGCAACGTGCGGCTTCAATTTCCATGTGCTAACTTAGCCGACAGTGATGCACCCGTTAGTTTAATTTGTTGATCACCATCTCCCGGTCGGGGGATCGAACCGCCATTCTGCAACTCCGCATAGCATCAGCAACCAGGCATCTTTCCACTGGACCACCGCACCAAGACTATAAGTCAAGGATTGGCCGACCAGCTTTCACATGTCTGATATACTGACACACTGACGATTCATATGGGACTATCTGTGGATGCATCTGTCACAATCAATCCTAGGCTTTTACGCCTATTGTACTCTGACTCCAGCACGGCTCTGGCAGTATATGTATTTTTATTTTATTGACGCACTGGCAACATGCGGCTTCAATTTCCATGTGCTAACTTAGCCGACAGTGATGCACCCGTTAGTTTAATTTGTTGATCACCATCTCCCGGTCGGGGGATCGAACCGCCATTCTGCAACTCCGCATAGCATCAGCAACCAGGCATCTTTCCACTGGACCACCGCACCAAGACTATAAGTCAAGGATTGGCCGACCAGCTTTCACATGTCTGATATACTGACACACTGACGATTCATATGGGACTATCTGTGGATGCATCTGTCACAATCAATCCTAGGCTTTTACGCCTATTGTACTCTGACTCCAGCACGGCTCTGGCAGTATATGTATTTTTATTTTATTGACGCACTGGCAACGTGCGGCTTCAATTTCCATGTGCTAACTTAGCCGACAGTGATGCACCCGTTAGTTTAATTTGTTGATCACCATCTCCCGGTCGGGGGATCGAACCGCCATTCTGCAACTCCGCATAGCATCAGCAACCAGGCATCTTTCCACTGGACCACCGCACCAAGACTATAAGTCAAGGATTGGCCGACCAGCTTTCACATGTCTGATATACTGACACACTGACGATTCATATGGGACTATCTGTGGATGCATCTGTCACAATCAATCCTAGGCTTTTACGCCTATTGTACTCTGACTCCAGCACGGCTCTGGCAGTATATGTATTTTTATTTTATTGACGCACTGGCAACGTGCGGCTTCAATTTCCATGTGCTAACTTAGCCGACAGTGATGCACCCGTTAGTTTAATTTGTTGATCACCATCTCCCGGTCGGGGGATCGAACCGCCATTCTGCAACTCCGCATAGCATCAGCAACCAGGCATCTTTCCACTGGACCACCGCACCAAGACTATAAGTCAAGGATTGGCCGACCAGCTTTCACATGTCTGATATACTGACACACTGACGATTCATATGGGACTATCTGTGGATGCATCTGTCACAATCAATCCTAGGCTTTTACGCCTATTGTACTCTGACTCCAGCACGGCTCTGGCAGTATATGTATTTTTATTTTATTGACGCACTGGCAACGTGCGGCTTCAATTTCCATGTGCTAACTTAGCCGACAGTGATGCACCCGTTAGTTTAATTTGTTGATCACCATCTCCCGGTCGGGGGATCGAACCGCCATTCTGCAACTCCGCATAGCATCAGCAACCAGGCATCTTTCCACTGGATCACAATCAATCCTAGGCTTTTACGCATGAAGACGCATTTATATAGCGCCAATTCCAATTGAAGCTCAAAGGCGCTTTACAAGATTATATAAAATTACACAATTATGTACAAAAACTTAAATTGAAAATAAATATGTTTTGAGAGCAGATTTGAAAGGTTCAATTTTACGGCAATTTTGTCTATGTGGTGGAAGACTGTTCCAAAGCTTGGGGCCAGCTCTAGAGAACGCGCGTTGGCCGATTAGTAGATTGGATGGTGGCACTACACAGAGTAAACGACTACTTGATCGGAGAGCCCTTGGCGCTGTCTTCTGTACGATTAACGATGTTAGATATGGCGGGGCAAGATTATTAAGACATTTGAAAACCAGTAGTGCAAGTTTGTCATTTATGCGCTGTTTAACTGGTAGCCAATGAAGATCTTTCAAAACAGGTGTAATGTGTTCATATGGCTTAGTCCGTGATAGTAATCTGGCCGCAGTGTTCTGAGCCCTCTGAAGACTGGTAAGCTGTTCTGTTGATATGCCAGCTAGCAAAGAATTCCCGTAATCCAGTCTCGAAGTTATGGTCACGTGTACAAGCGTTTTTATAGCATTATCATCCAATAGCTTTCTGATCTTGTTAATGTTCCGTAAGTTAAAATAAACAGATTTACATATAGAGGTTACTTGATTTTTCATTGACATGGTGTCATCAAAGATTATGCCGATGTTACGGGCAGTTGAGCTAAATGAAATATTGTCCTCGCCAATCTGAAGAGATTCTATTTTAAGCTGAGGTCGCAGGTGACGTGATGTGATTGCCAGTATCTCTGTCTTCTTATCGTTAAGCTGTAGGAGGTTATTTAATATTCACAACTTAACTTCATGAATGACATGTTCTAAAGTTTCACTCGCGTTTAATTGATCAGATGGATAAAAGGCAAGGTATAGTTGCGTATCATCTGCGTAGAAGTGGTACTCGAGTCCAAGCGAGCGTAACAACTCACCTAACGGCGCTGTGTATATGGTGAACAACAAGGGGCCCAAGACGGATCCTTGTGGTACCCCCGAGTGTAAACTGCGCTCAGGTGACCTGGAATTGTTGATGATGACGGTCTGATGACGACACGTGAAGTACGACTTGAACCAAGCAAGAGCTGTGCCGGATATACCCAGGTCTTGCAGCCGTAATAACATGATGTTGTGGTCGATCGTATCAAACGCAGCAGACAGGTCGAGAAGCACCAGTAGAACAAACATGCGGTTATCCATAGAGCAGAGGATGTCGTTTTCACTCGGAGTAACGCAGTTTCCGTACTATGAACCTTCCGATATGCACTTTGATATGGTTCAAGCAGATTATTAATATCAAGGTAGTGAGTAAGGCGGTCAGCGACGGTCTTTTCTAGTAGCTTCGAGATGTAAGATAGGTTAGAAACGGGTCGATAGTTACCAAGCACGTTCTGATCTAGGGACGGTTTCTTTAACAATGGCATTACGTATGCAGATTTAAAACTATCAGGCACGGATCCGGATTCTAACGAGATGTTGATGATTTTGGTCATTATGGGTAATACCGCATGGATGCATTCCTTCAGCAAATGATTTGGAAGTGGATCAAGGCTACACGATTTGGATGGTAGTCTATGGACTGCTGCTAAGACTTCTTCAGGGGATGTTGGTCTAAACTCTGTGAGGGAACAGTCTGATATTGGTGTAATTTTCTCACTATGTACTACGTAATCTGTATGAGACAATCTGTATTGTCCTTGCATCCCCAAAGAAGCAGCTTCAGGTCATGGTGTCATGATTGCAACCATGAAACCATTGATGTGATTACACCCATGAAACCAGTTAAATAATTTTAGCCATGGAACCAGGTCAAGTATACACTGACCTAATCACCCAATCATGCTATACCGCACAGCCTTATTAGGATATGACTCATGAAAAGAAAACATTGTTTTTAATCTGTGATATAATTCACCTTTCCAGAGTACCCACCCATCATATGACGTCATAATGAACTGTGTGATGTGTACAATGACATCATAATGAATGACGTCATGAATGAGTAATTGGTTGAAAGTTGTTGCCGTCTGTGACACCAACAGTTTTCAACAAGCAATCTAAAAATAACAGGCCATTATTTAACTGATTAACAAAAATGATACATCTCGTGCATTAGAATTAATCAATTGTAAATGGAACACATATTATTGTTAGTATGGAAATAGCTAGATTTAAACAATTACTGGCCTAATCAGAAATGAATGTTATATACCTTATTCCTGATGCTTATATAAAGAAATTAAAAGTTGCAAGCGCGTATTTTGGGTCAAAGGTTCCCAATCGTATAGGTATACTGGCTACAGCTTTATAGAAAAAATATTACATAGCCCTGCAATAATTGTACCTACTCATCCTTGGCCCCACCCCATAAAACATATACGGTTCAAACCCATTTACAATCGATTAATTCTAATGCACGAGATGTATCATTTTTGTTAATCAGTTAAATAATGGCCTGTTATTTTTAGATTGCTTGTTGAAAACTGCTACAGCTTCATAGAAAAAAATGTTACATTGCCCTGCAATAATCTTACCTACTGATCCTTGGGCCCACCCCATAAAACAGATATACAGTTCAAACCCATTTACAATCGATTAATTCTAATGCACGAGATGTATCATTTTTGTTAATCAGTTAAATAATGGCCTGTTATTTTTAGATTGCTTGTTGAAAACTGCTACAGCTTTATAGAAAAAGTGTTACATTGCCCTGCAATAATTGTACCTACTGATCCTTGGCCTGACCCCATAAAACAGATATACGGTTCAAACTGGTTTGAAAATTGACATCATCACTGGTCTGACATCATGCTATACCGCACAGCTTTATTAGGATATGACTCATGAAAAGAAAACATTGTTTTCAATCTGTGATATAATTCACCTTTCCAGAGTACCCACCCATCATATGACGTCATAATGAACTGTGTGATGTGTACAATGACATCATAATGAAGGCGTCATGAATGACGTCGATAAGTACGTCACGAATGCATATTTGATGACGGTCTATGGGCTGTTGTACAAATTGTTTGCTTTTACTATTTAATAAATATTCTGTTGAATATTTTGAAACTAATTTGACTGGGCGCTGTTTCTACCTATGGCAGCAACAGCACCAAGTCTAATTAGTTACAAAATATTCAACAGATTCCCTGTATAGTTTTCAGGAAATTGATAGCTAGGGCATTCGGGGATCGATCAATCCAAACACGGCGAGGTGTGGGTGGAGCTTAGCTAGTGATGGGCGGGGCATGGCTAAAAAATGGAAAGGTCCATTGCATGCGAAAGAACGTACCACGTCACATAGGCATGTGCTATGTCATAAGTTAGTGTATCGCGCAAAGGTTTTGTTAGAGAACCCTCTAAAAGAGCGACCTTTTGAAACTACTTTTTTGCACATCCTAATGAATGTAAGGCAGGTTCACGGCTGTGATTAGGTCAGTGTATACTTGACCTGGTTCCATGGCTAAAATTATTTAACTGGTTTCATGGGTGTAATCACATCAATGGTTTCATGGTTGCAATCATGACACCATGACCTGAAGCTGCTTCTATGTGGATGCAAGGACAATACACCTGGTAAGCATAGTGATGATCCTCTCAATAAACCTCAAACTATCCGAAAATACATTTTCTGTAATTGGGTCCTCATATTACAAACATGACATTGACCTTTTGCCCTCAAAGTCAATAGCATTCCTCCAGCAGCAAGGGCAATCAGGCCACAAGCCATGTTCCTGAAATTCCATTTAGCGGATCTTCCCTTATTGCATAAAAATGAATCTATGAATACATGAAATGCTTAAACACTATAGTGCTTGAAAAATAAATAAATAAATAAATTTAAGAAATAAATAAATAAAAAAATTAAAAATAATAATAATAATAGCAAAAATATTTAAAAATAAATGTGTGCGTGCGTGCGTGCGGTGCGGTGTGCGTGCGTAGATGGATGAATAATAAAAAACAATTGACAAGAGGCCTAAATGCCTATGTAGCTACCCTGGAACATTAGGCAATTAGATTTTTGTATGTACGTTCAGAAGCCTTATTGGTCAAAATCAGCCCAGTGGTTAATAAGGAATAGTCATTTTAAATGAGACCTTATTAATTCCTGTTAAAAAGTCCAAGATGGCTATCAAAAAAGTGATCATGAAAATGTCCTCAGGACACCAATAGAAACTCTCAGGACACCAAGGGCATCTCCGCAGGACATGAAGGGCAACCCCTCAGGACACCATAGGCATCTCCTCAGGAAACCAAGAGAAACTCCTCAGGACACCAAGGGAAACTCCTCAGGACACCAAAGGCATCTCCTCAGGGCACCAAGACCAACTCCTCAGGACACCAAAGGCCTCGTCACAGAACACCAAGAGCAACTCCTCAAGACAGTGAAGTCATCTCCTCAGGACACAAAGAGCAACTCCTCAGGAGACCAAAGGCATCTCCTCAGGACACCAAGAGCAACTACTCAGGACACAAAGGGAAACTCAGGATGCCATGGGCAACTCATCACGATATAAAGGGAAACTGTCAGGACACCAAGGGCAACTCCTCAGGAGACTAAGGGAAACTCCTCAGGACATCAAAGGCATCTTCTCAGGACAGCACGGGCAATTCCTCAGGACACCAAGGGAAACTCCTCAGGACACCAAGGGAAACTCCTCAGGGCACCAAAGTCAACTCCTCAGAAGACCAATAGCAACTACTGAGGCCACCAATGACAACTCCTCAGGACACCAAGGGCAACTCCTCAGGACACCCAGGGAAACTCCTCAGGACACCAAGGGAAAATCTCAGGACACCATGGGCAACTCCTCAGGAGACCAAGAGAAACTCTCAGGACACCAAGGACATCTCCTCAGGACACCAAGGGCAACTCCTCAGGAGAGCAAGGGAAACTCTCAGGACACCAAGGGAAACTCCTGAGGACACCAAGGACAACTCCTCAGAACACCAGGACAACTCCTCAGGAGACCAAGGGAAACTCTTAGGACATGAAGGACATCTCCTCAGGACACCAAGGGAAACTCCTCAGGAGACCAATGACATCTCCTCAGGACACCTAGAGAAACTCCTCATGAAACCAAGGGGAACTCCTCACGAGATCAAGGGAAACTCTCAGGACACCAAGGACATCTCCTCAGGACACCAAGTTACTCAGGACACCAAAGACAACTCCTCAGAATACCAAGGGCAACTCCTCAGGAGACCAAGGGAAACTCTTAGGACACCAAGGACATCTCCTCAGGACATTAAGGGAAACTTCTCAGGACACCAAAGGCAACTCCTCAGGACGCCAAGGGAAATGCCTCAGGAGACCAATGACATCTCCTCAGGACACCAAGAAAATCTCTTCAGGACACCAAGGGAAACTCCTCAGGACACCAAGGGAAACTCCTCAGGAGAGCAATGACATCTCCTCAGGACATCAAGGGAAACGCCTCAGGACACCAAGGACAACTCCTCAGGACACAAAGGGAAACTCCTCAGGACACCAAAGGCATCTCCTGAGGACACCAAGGGAAACTATCAGGACACCAAGGGAAACTCCTCCGGAGACCAATGACATCTCCTCAGGACACCAAGGGAAACTCCTCAGGACACCAAGGACAACTCCTCAGGACACCAAGGGAAACTCCTCAGGAGACCAAAAGCAACTCCTCAGGAGACCAATGCCAACTTCCACTCAAGCTTAGTGAGGATCAATAACCTAGGTTGAGTTATTGTGCTGCACCCTTTTCGATAATGTTGACCTTTGCTTATTTGACACCAAATATCAATTCAGTTCTTCTATATCCCAAATATGACCTTCACCCCAAATTTGGACAAAATAATCTGAGTTAGACCACCTGATACACAGGCTGACCAACCGATCGACCAATCTACTGACCAGATAGAACACTTGCAACACTTACATGTGGTAGAATGCCTGAAACAAAGAGTAATATAATGAGTGAGCGAGTTAGAGTGAATGAATGAATGAATGAATGAATGAATGAATGAATGAATGAATGAAATAAAATAAATAAATAAATAAACATATGAAAAGACAAGTAAAATTGAATATCTACCATTGGATGGTCTAAAAATTTTAGGTAGTTCTGACTACAATCAGAAGGACCAGGTATGTTGATAGCTTGAACCTTTAACGAGATCCGTTTCGGGTACGATGTCCGTATGAACCAGCGACAGCTAACGTGTTCACCATACGCATTGGGATAACTGGGCGATGAGAGAGTTTGTACCGCCATGGTAGCATTGTAAACACCACCACAAATGGCTGAGAAAATATGAAAGTTTGAAGTGCAATTTAATGGATAAATCCACTTTTAGCTATGCCCTTCCCATTTCCAGCTAAGCTCTGCCCATGCTTTGCCCATGTTAGGATCGATCAAACCATGAATTCACAGAATCCAAATATCATGCTAACAATACAGTTAAGCTGGTGAATATTTTGGAACTAATTTGACAGGGCGCCGTTGGTGCTTATGGCAGCAATATCAGTCAGTCAAATTCGTTTCAAAATAGTCAACTAAATGCTTATTAAATTATAGACATAAAATTCACACACGTGATGGACTATAAAGCATACATATACGTCATTCATTACATATTTTCCTTGTGATGTCAGCTTACATGTGACGTAAATTAATTATGATGTCATATATTTGAGTGACAGATTGGATTCATCCAATCACTGAATAGATTTCTAAATCCAACATAGACTTATTATGTGATGGCAAACGACATGTGAAGTTATGTCAGTTGTATGATCAATGAAAGTATGCATCAGATAATGTCACTTGTCGAACATTTGATGGACAAAAGATATTAACCCTTTAATGATCATACCAGCCAAAACCGGCCTCTACTATGGTCTTGTGGAATGTCCATTTACAGGACGAGAGAATACAATTTTTGAAAATTTACCACTGGAATGACTGGCTCGGTTATCGAGCCAGTCATTCCAGTGATAAATGTTCAAAAATTGAATTCTCTTAGCCTGTAAATGGCCATTCAATAAGAACATGTTTCAATTTTCTTGCCCAAATTTTACCATTACACGGTTAAGCATGACACTTAGTTAACAAGACTAAGTACAGAGACAGACAGACAGGCATACACACACACACGCACGCACGCACGCACACACGCACACACACGCACACACACACACACACACACACACACACAGACGGACATACAGAGACAGACAGCCAGCCAGAGAGGCATACAGAGAGAGAGAGAGAGAGAGAGAGAGAGAGAGAGAGAGAGAGAGAGAGAGAGAGAGAGAGAGAGAGAGAGAGAGAGAGAGAGAGAGAGAGAGAGAGAGGAGAGAGAGAGAGAGAGACCGACATACAGAGACAGACAGGTAAGCCAGCAGGCAGGCAGGCATACAGAGACAGACAGACAGACAGACCGATGGATGGATGGGCAGGTGGGCAGGCGAGTGGGTGGACAGGCAGACAGAAAGATAGACAGGCAGGCAGCCGGGGAGGCAGACAGGCAGGTTCTAAAGCTACAACATCTGTCTTCAACGCATACACAGGCAGGCAGTCAGGCAGGCAGGCAGGCAGGCAGGCAGGCAGACAGACAGACAGACAGACAGACAGACAGATGTGATACACACTTGCCCTTACTGGGGCAAGTACAATAAGGCCTGCAAATGTATTCCATGGATTGGCTAGTCGAAATATACCTGGAACACTCGTAAAAGTTGCATTGAATCCTGACCCAGAATCGATGTTGTCTGAGTAAAACTGTACATAGATATTATTAGATAATGCTGTGAAGCTGTATGGTTCAGTTCTAATGCCACAAAGTGTACTGACAAGCTTGTTATCTACCATAGCAAAGCCATCCCAAATCTGTCAAAACAAATATAGCAAGATCAAGAACTGGACGTGTTACGAGAGCATATGACAGTAACAGGCCTAGCCAGGTGTCCCACCACAGCACCATACAGGACAAGCCACGAGACAATGATTTCAATGGATAATTACTCTGGACTTGTTGAATATTTTGAAAACAATTTGACTGATATGATACACATATGTTAAACGCAATGGAAAATGTAGTTTGTAGAAATTCAGCAGCCAGACAGTTAACCATGTAGTGGACAAGAAAATCAAAAATTAGTCCTACCCCTTTAATGCTCAAATTTGTTTGAATAAAATATAAATTTTTAAATAGAAAATGTCCATTTGCAGAACAAGAGAATATCTTTGAAAATTTACCACTGGAAAGACGGGCTCGGTTATCACGCCAGTCGTTCCAGTTGTACATTTTTAAAAAGACTTGTTCTGTAAATAGACAGTTCTTAAAGCCACTAAAGAAGGCCTTTTTAAGGAACTAATGACTGTAGAAGGTTATGTGATTAGCTATTTGCATGTTCATTGTCTACTCAAAGTTGTGCTATATAATTATTGATGTTTCGAGCATATAGTCATGAATTACTGTCTCTATGTTTCGGCTTGGGGGCCTGAGTGAATGTGTCGTGTGGACATCGGTGTTGGTCACCGTTGGTTACTGTGTACACACAGATGTTTTGGCAACCAGTTTGGCCATTCTATGGTCAGTCACCGGAGTGCCAACAAGTTCTATTAGTAATTTTTTATTGTATATGATATGTTTTTGAATATTTTAATGGCAAAGATTTGTATTTATGATGTAACATGTGGTATGAAATAATTTCTGCGCAGAAAATGCTTTGCTTATATTTTTCAGGATGGAGTCCATCACCCTACCTGAGGTGTATGCCATTGAAAGCTACGGACACAGGTTTCCGGAAACAGCCATTCATTTTTTCCTGAGCATCTAGTACACTTATGAAGTTTAATGTAGTTACATTTGTACCGTAATTCACTCAATTCTTCTTCTTCTTTTCATTCGC
Source organism: Chaetoderma sp. LZ-2023a (assembly GCA_034401795.1). Classification (NCBI taxonomy): domain Eukaryota; kingdom Metazoa; phylum Mollusca; class Caudofoveata; order Chaetodermatida; family Chaetodermatidae; genus Chaetoderma; species Chaetoderma sp. LZ-2023a. The sequence continues at coordinate 58,820,627 of CM067364.1, read as the reverse complement.
TGATCATACCGCCAGTCCTGTAAGTGACTATCGACATGATCATATGCATTAAGTGCGTGGATCCATGGTTTATTAGAGTGCGCCATGCAGCCTGGAACCTCCGTCTTCAGCACTCGAGATTTCTGTCAGGGTTACCCCACCCTTACCTCCTTTAGTCGCCTCTTACGACACGCAGAGGATACGGAAGGTGTATTCTAAGCCCCACCTACAGGGCAGATTCGCTCAATAATAACCACAGCTTCTAATAGGACATGGACTGTATATTTTCTAAATCAAAAGCTCTGAGTAAGGGGTGGGGATGGGGGTGGGTGGGCGATATCTATTAGGTATATTTTGTGTAAAAATTGGAAAAAATTATACAAAAAATAGGATGAAAATATAACACATTTGACGCTAGAAACTCTAACCAGCTTACACCTATGTTTAATGTATACCTTATATCCATTATCACGGGAGTTTAATTATTAATTGGGACTGCCTAAATATTGTGCATACTTTAATAAACATCGTTTATTTCATCGAAATTAATCAAAATTTTGAAATAAAATGTCGTCGAGAAAAAATAGAAATAACGGGATTTATCAGCTTCCACTTATTGTCTCGCTTTGTAGGATGAGTTTAGTTAACTACCTGATGACGCTAATATTAGAACCCGGTTAGAGACTTGCTCAATCCACATATATGGGAGGAGATCTTTGAGTAACTACAAGAGTGATGGCGTAAACCCACGGAAGCTGATTAATAGTCGGTAGAATCATCTGCATTTTACGGACTTAATATACTGTGCTCAACATCCCCGGATGATGCAATCATTCCAGGAGCTTACCATAGCTACGTGGAATGTACGTGGTCTGAGTGCAACATCAAAGAGGCAAACCTTAGGTGCAGACTGTGAACACTATAACATGAATGATTGCATTCAAGAGACTAAAGTAACTAAACACTCAGAGCAACAACTACAGACACGCCATAAGCTAGTGCTCATGGAACAAAAACAGGTCACATACCAGGGCTTAGGCTTCGTAATCGAACCAAGGGTCTTGGATCTTGTCATTAGTTTTGGATACGTCAGTGATCGCATTGCACTCATCAACCAGGCTATACCTACACGAAAACACACCACCACTAAGCGTCGAATTGTCAATGCATATGGCCCAAATACTGAAAAAGCCAAAGAGAATCCAGCAATATTAGATTCCTTCTATGCAGAACTGAGCTCTGCCATTACAATCCCAGCTAGATGGCACCTGTTCGTGTGTGGAGATTTCAACTCCAAGCTGGATAAACTCGGAATTGCGGACAAAAGTTCAGGACTTGGCTTATGCATGGGATCCTATGGAGAGGGCACACGCAACAGCAATGGAGATGCACCGGTCGCATTCCTTAGTTCCAATGGCCTATTTGTCACAAATACGGCTTTCAAACACCCATGCCATCACCGAACAACACGGACTGGACACATTATTGATTGCAAAGCCCCAAAAGGTTCTAAAGCTACAACAAATGTCCTCAACCAAATAGACTTCATACTATGCAAGACAGAAGCAAAACCCTTACTCCAGAAGGCTCGTTTCCTCCATTGATGACACACTAAACAGAAACATACTCTTTTCTCAAAGCTGTCATGGGGATCAATTGTGATTTTGTGTAGGATCAAATGTGATTTTTTATGATTATGCATCTCTGATATCGATTGAGCTAAGAATAATCTGACTGCCTATGAATTTTCTTAAATATAATGAAAAAAGGATACACAATTTTATTTTACCTTTATATAATCAAAGGTACATGGAGGCGCAGTTATACCAATTCTTGGAATTGACAGTCTTACAACTTGGTTCTGGGGCACCGTGATCAGCCAACGACAATTCAGGTCTGGGTCATACTGACCATTGTGGTCAAGATCAGGGGACCGAAATGAGCCAGATGTACCATTAAGGAAGCCGCCACATCCTTGTTGTGGGCCTGTTATAAATTCAAGAAAGAAAATACTATTAGCAATACAGTAAAGAAGACAAATGTGAACAGGTATATTTATGTGCAGAAGGTTTCCCGGATGTATTTGAATACTACTTTAAAAATAATTTGGAAGAGCATATTACATATTTGATGAAATTATTTGCACAAACTAAAAGAGATAGCAGTTCATACTTATAACACAGACAATGGACCTTTCCAGTTTTAGCTATGCCCCGCCCATCTCTAGCTAAACTCCACCCACACCTCGCTCATGTTGGAATTGATCGATCTCTGAACTTCCTGTCTATCAATTTCCAGAAAACTACGCAGGTGAGCTGTTGAATATTTTGAAAGTAATTTGACTGGGTGCTGCACCCAGTCAAATTAGTTTATAAATATTCAGCAGAATGCTTATTAAATAGTAGATATACAATTCATACAACAGTGCTTAGTCCGTCTTAAATTAAGCGTTTGTGATGTACTTATCTACATCATTAATGATGCCATTGATTACCCATCACATAGTTGATTATGACATCCTACAGCTATGTCTTTTGTTTTTCTCAAAAATTCTACAAACTGATCAACATACTGGCTATGAGTCACCACTAACAACTTTGAATGCAAGCAACATCATCTTTAGAGCTATTGAAGCTAGTATACTTTGATACCACATATCATCAAATTAAATAGAAATAAGACTTGTTAACATAGGATGTATAATCAAATGGATAGGTTTGAAGACATAAGAAACAGAAAGCCATATTGGCAGTGAATGTGTAGACAGAAAAGAATATTCCAGGAGGGACACAATGACCAAAACACACACAAACTCATATTCTCACATGAAGACAAATGTGTTGATGCATGCATGCATACACAGACAAATGTATGTATGCACACAAACTTAGACATGCACTCAAACATGCAACTCATGCAACACATGCACGCTTGCATGCAAGCACACATGCATAGGCACCCACACAATCATGCAGACAGGTATGCACGTACACACAAATACACACATGAACAAATTAACGCACACACACACACACACACACACACACACACACACACACACACACACACACAACACAGACACACACACACACACACACACACACACACACACACACACACGCACACACGCACACACGCATACACGCACGCACGCACGCACGCACGCACGCACGCACGCACACACACACACACACACACACCCACGCATGCACGCACGCACGCACGCACACTCACTCACATATGCACATATACACAATGATGAGTCACCTATTGTTGTTCTATACGTCGCTGTAAATCCACGTCCTGCGTAAGAATGATCAGTTTTGAAGTGTACCAGCATAATATTCGATGTTGTTATTGTCTTCTCAGGTATAGCAGTACCACACATGCGGCCCAAAGATCGTGAACTTAATAATGGCCCATCAAACAATTCAACACGATCGTAGTGACATCTCCTTCCTCCAGACTCCAGATCAAAGGTATTGAATCTAAAATATAAATAAAAAACAACAGAACATTTTTAGCAAGCACACCTGTATCAATATTTAATATTTAAATATTAATAAATGGCCCAATGGCCATAGTACTCCCCTGGCTGATGAGGAACAATAAACATGTTTACATTAATTGATGAACAACAAGCACCACTGGTCAATCGGGCAAGCATAACTGTTGCAAGAGACAAATGGTCCTTATCATTCTTGACCAATGAGGTAATCATCCTTAGCACTAATGATCAACAATGCATGTGACTCCGACACTATTAACCAATGGGACAATCAACATTTGATAATGGGACAAGTGTAGCTGTTGCGACTGACCAATGGAACCATGGACCTTGGCCTTATTGCACAATGAGTCAAGTATCATTAACACAATTTACTAACTGGGTAAGCATAGCTGATGCTACTGACTAACACACGCAGATTTCTGACATTATTAACCAATGAGGCAAATGTTACATACATGATTTACCAAGGGATCAAGCACCCTTGATAATTATCCCATGTTCTACCTTGAATGTTTACAACCCTGCCTTAATTTTGGAGCACCCTGCCCCTAAACACAATTCATTTGAATTTGACATCAAAAACTGTAATTTCCCAACAAACACTGTCCTGTTTGTCTTTTTATATTAAATAGTGCTCTGTTGATCTCTCATAGCACACTGCCCCTGATCACTTCAAGGTATTGTCATCCCTGACACTAATGGTCAGCGAATCAAGTGTTAGTTACACTATTGACCAATGGCACAAGCAGCAGTCGTCAATGAGGAAAGCATCACTGATGCCATTGATCAATGGGTCCAGAGTACCTGGAAAATAGATGAGCTGGAAATATGAACAAATTTGTGTGAGGGAATAACAGAGTCTGCATATGCTGGACATTATTGACCACCAAGGAAAACTCCATTGGCTCATGGGGTATGCAGAACAGAAGCCATTTACAAAGCGGACAATGGTCACATGCAAAGACTTGGAGAAGAAGTGCAGGAATAAATGAAATCACGGATTTCTTTTTTTCACGAGAGAGTAGTTATACTTACCTCCCTAACACTATGATATTTCCTAAATATCGACCTTCACTCAATAACCCAGCCCTGTAGGTGGGGCTTAGAATACACCTTCCGTATCCTCTGCGTGTCATAAGAGGCGACTAAAGGAGGTAAGGGTGAGGTAACCCTGACAGAAACCTCGAGTGCTGAAGACGGAGGTTCCAGGCTGCACGGCACACTCTAATAAACCATGGATCCACGCACTTAACGCTTATGATCATGTCGATAGTCACTTAGATGACTGGCGGTAGTCATTGGTGAATCTAAAGTAGCTGTTCCTGAAACAGTTGCTATGTCAGAAACAGTTACTATAGTAGACCCTGTTGCTAATTGTAAAACTGCTTCTAGGAAATCACCAAAAGATTGTTTCGTAGACAAACCAGTACCAGCACCAAGGCTCTCAAAACAATTTCAGAAACGACAAGCTACAATAAATGTGTATGAACCACCTACACAGACACAACCGTCATACCATATGCGTAAACCACAACATAGCAGAAATGTGGCTAAGAATGCTACACAGCCACCACTAGTAAGCAATGACAACTCCAAAGAGACTCTGATTATAGGGAGCTCTATAATAAAACATGTAAATTCCAAGGGACTACAGGATACAGTGGAAGTGATATGCCTCAGAGGAGCAAAAATTGAAGATGTTCATTCAACTCTTCTGAGCATTGACTTGCACACATATATGGATATTGTTATAATGACCGGCACTAAAAATTGTGATGGCACATTAGGTGATGCGCTTAATGCGATGGAGAACTTGATTAGCGACGTTCAGTCTCTCGTCCCTAAGTGTACAATACATGTATGCCAGCTGTGCCCACGTGATGAGGTTCGTGGTCGACAGGATTTCATTCAAAATTTTAACAAGCATATTGAGGTTCGACAGCATTTCCTTAACTTTTCAATGATTCAGTCTAGTGGATATTTCTATTCCTTATATAAACATGGTTTGATAGACAGCTCCTTATACTATGCGGACAAACTCCACTTAAATAAATATGGGACATCTGTTCTAGTAAAGTGCATTAATGACTATGTAGCGATCATCAGAAATCTAACATACAAATTTTGTGGTGAACCAAACCACAAACATTCACAGTGTCACCATGGTCAGCCTGTACACTGCTGGAGATGCAACAAATCTGGCCATATGTCAAACCGGTGTACAGTACATTAGCAATGTGGTCAAGAAGCTGTGCCAACCAACAATCCTGAATACCATGCCAGCCACATTGCTTGTGCTACAGATGTATTCACGCCTATCAACCCTAATAGAACTATAACTGTGAACAATTACCATGCTAGCAGCATAAATAACCGCGACGGTAATGTACAGATTAACACAGATTTAAATGTTGCCACTGCCTGTACCACAAATGTAAACACTGATACTCTATTATGTATGAAACAACACAATGTAGATCTTCCTGATGTAAGCCCCTCTAATAATATTTTCAATATTAATTCAGTATCTATCATATGTAATGATGAGTCTTCTTTGTGTATTGTACATCCAAATGGTTCAAATATAATACTCAGTAATCGATATCAATCACTCAAAACCAATGTATGTGAATGCAATATTAATGATCATGATGATGATGATGGTGGTGGTGGTGGTGGTGTTGGTGGTGGTGGAGGTGGTGGTTGTGGTCGTGATGGTGATGATGATGGTGGTGATGATGATGATGATGATGATGATGATGATGATGATGATGATGATGATGATGATAATGATGATGATAACAGTTATAATAACAATGATAATGATGGTGGTGGTGGGGATGGGAGTAGTGGTAATGGTGGTGGTGGAGGGGATGGGAATGGTGGTAATGATGATGATGATAATAATAATAATGCTAATTCATATTTGAACTATATAAACATCCTTGATTATATGCATGTAGGCTATTGCTTTGTAAACTATATTAATGTCTTCTTCTACTGCATAACCAGTGGAGAAATTGGTCAACTAGACAATAATTCTAATAATGCACTGGAATCAATTCTACTGACGAGATGCAATGACAAATTTATAGAAACAGTTATGCCCCTTGACTTTCCATCTTTCAATATTAATAGTAAGGGTCTTCATTTTGGCCACCTAAATGTTGAACAGTTAGTTCCCAAAATTTCACAATTAAAAATTATAATGTAGAAAAGTAGGAAAGAATTAGAAATATTTTGTCACAGAGGCTTGCTTAAGTAATACAGTCCTGGACACAGTAATTGAAATACAGGGCTATAATACAGAGCGCAGAGACAGAATTAAGCGTGGCGGTGGGGGTATTGTAGTGTATATAGCTGACAACCTGTCATATATTAGGTGGGGGTATTGTAGTGTATATAGCTGACAACCTGTCATATATTAGGTGGGTGTATTGTAGTGTATATAGCTGACAACCTGTCATATATTAGATGAGCTAACTTAAAAACACACAACATAGAATTTGCCTGGTTAGAAATTAGACCGTACAAAATGAAACCGTTTCTAATTAGCTGTGTCTACAGACCACCAAACAGTCCAGCTAGTTGGATAGATGAATTTGAATCACTGCTAGAAGCTGCTTATTCCAAAAACTCTGATATTACACTCATAGGCGATTTTAATTTTAATCTTTTGAAGCAAGCAAACAATAAATGGCAATCAGTGACAGAAATTTATCACCTTGAGCAGCTTGTAAATATACCTACTAGGGTTACTGGCAAAACAGCAACACTGATAGATCATGTTTATGTAACAAGCAAGGACAAATATCATTCAACACAAGTATGGACACTAGCATTTAGTGACCACTATCCAGTCTTCACAGTATGCAACAGTAAAGTTTCCAAGAATCAAAATGTACATCAAATTATTAAGTATCGCAGCATTAAGCACTTTGACGAGAATAAGTTTGTCCAACATATGACTGGAGTTTTGTGGATGAATTAAATAACCCTGATCAGGCTCTTGAAAAATGGAAGAGAATATTCACAAATATACAAAACAAGCACGCACCCATCATTGAACGGAGAGTTAAAAGATTTTGTCAACCAGGATGGATAAATAAAGATATTTTGAATACAATGAAAGAAAGAGATCACCAGAAAGTATCAGGAAATATTACAAACTACAAAGACTTAAAGAAAAAGGTTATGGCACAGATAGAAAAATCTAAAAAGGACTATTTTAGGGCAAAGCTAGATGAAGGTAAACACAATCCTGCCAATATATGGAAAATCTTGAAGCGTATAAACCCAAAGGATAACAAATGTCCTACCTTTCTACGCGATAATGAAGGTAATGAAGTTATGGGCCCGCAGATGCAATCTGAACTATTCAACACATATTTTTGTACAGTAGCATCTAATTTAGCTGAATCCATACCACAAGCAGATACAGAATTTAGTGAACTAAGAAAACATGTAAATAGTAAAGTGCCAGAATGCATCAAATTTCAAATGCCATATATTTCAGATTATGTACATAATGAACTAAAAAATCTAAAGACAAATAAATCAGCTGGATATGATGATCCTAATGCTTATTTTCTTAAAATCGCAGCAAATGTCATAGCCCCACCTATCACAAGCATCATTAACAAGAGCATAGATTCTCGAGTTTTTCCAGCAGTGTGGAAACATGCTAAAGTTATACCCCTACACAAATCCGACTCCAAAGACAATGTATGCAATTATAGGCCAATATCAATCCTACCCGCTATATCTAAAATGTGTGAATGAGTGAGTGAGTGAGTGAGTGAGTGAGTGAGTGAGTGAGTGAGTGAGTGAGTGAGTGAGTGAGTGAGTGAGTGAGTGAGTGAGTGAGTGACTGACTGAGTCAGTGTGGGCGTATGTGCATAAGTGCATTTATGAGTGTGTTTGTATGCATTTGTTTGCTGCTTATTTAACTGTAAATAGTTTATTGTGTTTGGGAGGGCCTCAGGAAGATCAGTTTACTGATGATATACCCTCGATAAAACAAGATTGTTATTATTATTATTATTATTATTATTATTATTATTAACAACAAAAGGCAATACTGACTTATGCATATAAGCTGTATCCATCCAGACCACCTCAGTGAAGGACAAATGATACACATTTATGCAGTTGTTTCCATAATTAAAATATGCTGTCTGAAGACAGTGAGCACAACTTTTCTACAATATATACATCTGATCATCATTTGAAAATTGATAAGGCAAAAAGATTAGTGGTGTCACGGAGGTAATGGTCAGTAAAACTTGACTCACTGTGCCACTGAGCTACCGACATAATGTCATTCACCGGCGCCCCATTAGACAGGGTGGTGGATGCCACGCACACTGTGATCCTTGGCTAAGTCAACTTGTTTACCAGTGGGGGATTTGTGGCAAAACTTAATACATTCCACAATCCACCTAGATATAGTGTCTTTTGAAGCGCTGCCATGGGGTTCAATATATGACAACCATAACGAGGATGGATTCATCCGCCATTCCCATGCATGTTGTTTGTATCTTTTCAATGCGGGGACTGGACATCAAGCTTTTGAATTAGGATCAAACCTAGTCAAAGCTGGTAAAACAATTAGTTGACCTGGGTATTTCAGACTGGTCCTTAGCCATGAAATTTATCCTAAGTAGAAAACTACGGCCTTCCCCTATAACCACATAACGGTCTGCATCGGCAGATAAAGCATGAATTTTGCTTCTCTGTCTTGCAGAGGCCACAGCAATTAACAATACAGTTTTAAGCGTCAACATTTTCATAGAAATGAAACTTAGTGGTTCAAAGGGTTTATCAGTTAGAACTTGAAGCACTAGAGATAAACTCCAAGATGGAATCACTTGAGGATTTCTCGGTCTTAGATTACCCATGCCTTTTATTAAAGTGTTCAATGAACAGACTTCATCACTTCCCCTATCAGCCAAGCAAGGGATAACTGACATTACAGCTGACTTGTATCCAGCAATATATACACCTGTGCAAAAGTTAAGCACCAGCAAAAACAATAGAACGTAGAAACATGATGGTACAATTAGGCTGCCATACTTTTTGTCCCCGCGTTAGCTGACATAATTCCAAGTACGAAATGCACATGCATGCATGACTTCACGCCGCTTGATGTCCGTGCGTGGCGGGAAACAGCACACGTGTTCAGTTATGTAAAAGTCCAGTTTGAGGTGTAGAACATTACATACAGATTTAGGCGACAAGATTAGGAATTTTGTGTTCATGACCGTGGTTTATTTGTACAGAGAGAATTAGCTCTTGATTGTGAACCGCTATGGCAAGATGAAGGTTAAGTGATCGTGTGAAATGGCAAATCATAGGCATGCATACCACTGGTATGTCATGCAGAGAGGTTGGCAGACAGCTGAACATTAACCATACTGTAATCAGTCGTTTGATTGCAAAACATGGGCAAACTAACGAGGTGAAGGACAGGCCTAGATCTGGAAGACCGAAGAAGACTACTGCCCGTGATGATCGAGCCCTAATACGCCTTGTTAGGAGATCTCCATTCACCAACAGCAGAGTGCTCAGCCAGCAATGGGAAACGCGCAATAGAGTGTCAATGTCTACCGTCAAAAGGAGACTGTATGCTGCTGGCATGAAAGCTAGGAGACCTGTCAGACATCCTCTCCTCACTGCACACCACAAAGAGGAGCGTCTGAGGTGGTGCAACGAAAGAAGACACTGGAACATGAGATCCTGGAGACGGGTACACTGGTCCGATGAAAGTCGGTTCCTGCTTCATGCCACAGATGGTCGAACTCGTGTATGGAGGTCCAGACGCACGGCGTATGACCAACGTAACATCATGGAAGAAGTTCCATTTGGTGGAGGTTCCGTTATGATATGGGGGTGCATCTCATTTGATTGTAAGCTGGATCTGTTGACTGTACCTGGAACACTAAATGGACAAAGATATCAAGATTCCATACTGGATAGAGTTGTGGTCCCTCATTTTGTAAATCATGCACCTGGAACCCACCCTATATTCATGGATGACAACGGCCGACCAAATCGTGCTAGAGCTGTGCATGAACACCTCCGCCAGAATGCCATCGAAACCCTACCATGGCCAGCAAGGAGCCCTGACATGAACCCTATTGAGCATATCTGGGACATTCTGGGAAACATGGTGAGAAGGAGGGATCCTCCTGTGCAGAACCTACAGGAATTAACAGACGCACTCCATCTTGAATGGCAACGAATACCACAATGGCGTATCAGTCGGTTGGTGACCAGCATGAGACGTCGTGTCCAGGCCGTCATCCAGGCACAAGGTGGATATACCCGGTATTAATAATGACAGTCTCAAACTCGTGCACAGATGTTAAACTTCGTTTTCAGACACCATTGATGACAATCTAGCCACGTGTGTCAACTGTAGGGCAATAGTTGTCAGTTGTGTCAACGTAACCATATTCAGGCCTCGTTTTCAAGTTCAAACAAAAACATACAGTGTTTCCCCACCATCATAATCAGCATTCCTCTAGTTGCTTTATTACCTCTTGCACTAAGATGGATGGGTACATAAATGTTTATGTTATTGCTTTCTTCATAGCACATGAATATACCCTCGCATGTGCGTAAAAATAGGGTGGTGCTTAACTTTTGCATAGGTGTATAGTTAGGCTTGAGGCTATAGGCATCATACAGGTGACAGAGGCTACTACCTGAATAGATGCATCCATTGGATTAACACCTCTGTTTGAGCACCATTTTGCAAATCTATTGATTTTATAGTTATATGCTCTGGAGGTTGACCCCCTTCTGACTTTTGCCATAAACATGGCTGCATGCTCAGAAAAGCCCTCCTTAATTCTAGATTCCTTGACAATATCCATGCGGTCAATTGGAAATTGACGGGTTGTTGTGAAGGGACTTGCCCTGGAAAATAATATTGTCCATCAGAGGTAGAGTAACCGGATTGCAGACCAGAAGGTTCAGCATATCCGTATACCATGATCGGCTTGGCCAATTTGGGGCGATCAGACACACTTGGCACTCCCCCTGCCTAATTTTCTGAAGAACTTTTAGAATCAGGAGTGCTGGTGGGAATGTGTATGTATACATTCCGTCATCTTCGCATTCTTTTTCATTGTGAACAAATTTATGTTGGGTTCCCCCCAGTGGTCGAACAGACGATCTGCCACATATTGATTTAGTTGCCATTCCGTGGGCAAAACACTTATCCTTCGGCTCAATGAGTCTGCTAACAGAGTTAGCCTCCCCGAAATGTGAACTGCCTTTAAGGTGATCATATGATCTAGACACCAGCAAAGCAGTTTCCAAGTCATCATACAGAGAATGGGCGACTTCGTTCCACCCTGGCGGTTTATGTACGTCGAACTAGAACTATCTTGCCCTGAGCTTTCTCTATGAAATGTTCCAGGCCCAGTCCTATTGCTCGTAATTCCAGTAGATATGTTCTTGTGACTGATCCAGATTCCAAAGCCCCGATACTGGTTTTTTTAGGCGAGCTCCCCATCCCTCTATTGATGCATCCGTGTACATTGTTACTTGAGGGTGGGGAGGGCAAGCATCACCCTTACCAGGAGATTTTCTCTCTTCATCCACCATTGAAGGTGGTGAATAAGCTGTTCCAACACTGACACCTCTAGTCCAGGGAATCTGTCCTCTGGGTCCACTGTGTCATGAGAAATAACTGGATAGGCCACCTGTGCAAGGTCGCCTGTGGAATGACTGGTTCCAGAGAAACCATCAAACACTAGAACCTCAAGTAAACGCATGCCAGTACATAACAACTGTTGCACACTGGCTGTATTACTGAGATGAGTATTTCTACTCTCTCCTGAGTAGGATAAACATATCCTATCTAGATCAAAGAACATTCCCAGGTAAACAAACTTCTGGGATGGAGTCAGCTCCGATTTCTGAAAGTTTCTGAAATTATCCAGCCTAAGTCTGTGAGAGTTTTCAAAACAATCTCCCGATTTGCTGATAGACTTTCCTGATTGTGTGCTTTTAACAGCCAGTCATCCATGTAAGTGTGGACTGCTATGCTTCTCCTGTGGAGGTATGCTGTTATTGCAAGAACCAACCTGGTGAAGACCCTAGGACCCATGGAAATTCCAAAGGGTAAAACATTGAATTCCCACTGCCAGCCCTGGAATGCGAATCCCAGGTACTGACGAAAACTCTTCGTAATTGTAATGTGGAAATAAGCATCCTTCAGATCTATTGATGCTGTCCACATTCCTCTCCAACCCTGCCAACACCATTTTGGTCTTGAAACTCGGTGTGTCTATGAACTTGTTCAATGGCGTGATGTTGAGAATTGGTCTCCACCCTCCAGTGCTCTTTGTCACCAGAAACACGGTTGAATAGAAACCCGCGCAATTTTGTGCAGGTTGAATTGCTCCTTTATGTATGAGGGAATTTATCTCTTCCTCTATACACAACAGTTATCTGGATCTTTTGGAATTTGAGTTCAGATTGGACCTGTGATGACGGGCCTATCGCCCAGTCGGGCTGGTACCTGGCTGAAAACCATTGCATGACTAAGCGATCCTGGGTTAGTCGCTCCCACTCCTGCTTGTGGAGGGCCAATCGCCCTCCCACGGGTCCACCGAGGGAGAGGTGGACATAAGCAGTGCAAGAGTCTCTGGTTCTTGCATTAGTGTGGTTCCTGTGGAAATCTGCCCATCAGGCACGGCCTGCGCCTCGCGCACCTCAGTGCGTGGGTGGTTGCCTCGCTGGCTGTGCCTGAGTAGCCTGCGCCCCAACCACTGCAGGCCGGTGCTGGCATGGATGTGGCCTATCCTGCGCCAGTGGCTGGCCTCTGCCTTGACCAGCGACACTGCAGGCCTCCTGTGGATGGTACGCATGGGTCACTGCACGAACGCATTCCCTACGGAGCACCTCAAATTGCTTGCGTAGTGCCCTCTGATTGTTGACTAGAGTGACTGTCTCATGGAGGTGTCTACGTCTGGTGTCAGACCAGGACCTGACATAGGCGTCCGCAGCAGCCTATTGAACAAATCCTGTGACGGGCACAAATTTTCTACGCCAAATGTGCGCCTTGCCCTGACACTTCAAGTCACCGCCTATGTCATGCAGTCCAGAGCCAGGTTAATACCATCCTGTATGGCTCTCTGAACTGAGACGGGGCTCGCTTGGCATGAGGCAGATGCTGCTACTACACCCTGTAAGAGCTGGGAGATATGCGAGAGCGTCGCTCTATATACGCGCTAGAGCTCGCCTCTGCATCGCGCAATGTGGTATATCCTGAATGCAGAGCGCTCGAGCACAGCGCTTCCATGTCAGAACGTGAGCCTGGTCACGTGTCTTCACCAATCACTGCACGATCATCAGCGCTCAGCTTTGGCACCGTACCATACATCTGGTATTGACAAGCAATGATACGACACCACCTCGCCACCTCGCCACCTCTAATAGACGTCTCTGTCACAGTGAATATATCTATGAGAGATGGCATAGCTGTATTTGCCGGTTTTCCAGCCAACCATGGCCGTTGATCCTGCTGGCTAACCGACTGTTCCTCCTTGCATCCTGGCCTGATGCTTACCAGTCATTGGCATGTGTCAGACCAGTCCTCCTCTGTGGCCACCTATGAGTGCTCGACAAGGCACGGGCCCGAACCGGCTGCCACCATATCCTCGGCAAGCTGAGGTATGTGGTACCGGCGGTCATCCGCTCCAACCCGGACCACCCCTTGAACCGCGGGAGTAGACCCATGTAAAAGTTCACTGGTGCTCCCGCGAGGGGTGCACATTCATCCATTTCCATGTCCACAGCTTCAACAGGTGAACCCAGCAGAAAATCCTCTTCCTCCTGGCCATGATAGAGTGCCTCTGGGCTAGCAAAAAGTGCTAACCCGGGATGGCCAGGGAAAGTACCGTAAGAGGAAGCGGTACCTTTGGGGTGCGGATATGCCAGGCACGAACCTGGATCCAGCAGCCCCGGCCCAAGATCCACTGATGAGGAAAGCCTCCAGCTGGGATCATTTAGGCCCACTCCAGCATCCATTTGCAAGGCGGCGGGCCTTACAAGATCTACTGATCCACTACTGATTCTTAAACATTTTCGGACCACGACTGACACCAGAATCAGCAGTGGGGATTTTCTGCTCGGGGGCAGATGAAGAAGACAATAACATACCTGGCCCAGGCAGCATGCTGCGAAGTAGCTCTGGAACCAGATCTTTTATTGTCTTTTTCATCTCCCCCATCATCTCTAACCTGAGTCTCAATTTCCGAAGAAACAGAGGCCTTCCGCTTACCCTTGGCACTCACACTCTTTTTTACACACTTCTCCTCTTCCAACACCTTATCCTTCTCTTGTAACAACAAGAATTCAGAAAATAAGTCACCCTCTCCCCCCTCCAACCCCCACTGTTTATAGACATCACATTTTAACAATGGACCGCAAGGTTAATAGAGTGGTTACAACTAGCACAAGAAGGCTTCTGAAAGAAGGCATATGACGAAGACAATGAGTTTATAGTTAATTAACTAAATAAACAAACCCATGAAAAAAGGAGAAAAACAACAGGTCTATTAAAGGGACGGTTGTAAAGAAGACGAACAGCCTACACTTAAGGTGGTTATTAATAATACCATGGCTGCTTATGACGTCAAGAAATTTCCCTCAAGAAAAACTTATGGAAGAAACATCATCCAGGTGTAAAGACGTTGTATTCAAATACACGAGCATAATCAACAGCACATGGACATGCCAACAGCCTTTGATAATGATACAGATAAGCAGCACGACGAAATATTGGCAGCAAATAATCATAAAGCATAACCAGAGTGCCTTTAGGAAAGGCATACACCACGTCCTAGTCTTGAAAACTCCACCAGATGAACCGCTCCTCTTCACCACTCACTTACTTATAAAGGGAGGGGAGGGACCAGAGGGCAGAATGACAAGCTCACTCTTATGGAAGCGTATATCATCCTGGGCATCGTCTTTTTGCTAACATTTTATAGGGAAAAGGTGGAGACAAACCCTCTTAGATGTGTATAAACCTCCTGACAGGAACCTGTGGACACAACCATAATGAGAGATTAGTATTTCATGGCGCCAGATAATAATATACCAGTTTTCTGGATGCCTATCACGTCTATACCGCATCACGGAAATCGGGAACACCGCATAATTAAGACAATTAAGACGAAATTGTAATAGAATTCACCTGATAACTCGGTCCTGCAGAAACCTCAGATGAATTATGATGGTCATACATGTCTAACAACTAGGGCTTTAACGATACATTTTGCCACAATATGATATGTATCATGATACACTGGTCACGATACGATACACCATACATTATTTTTTCACTAAGTTTCCTCTGAATCAGTCCATTTTATGCCACTTTCCATCTCTCAGTGCAGATGAACAAATAATTAACATAAGCAGATGAAACTTAGTGAAAATGGTGCACTTGTGCATAACTTTAACTACAGCTTACATGACAATGTTAACGCACGAAGGACGCCATAGGCATATTTTCTTGTATCGCGTTTGTATCAATACGACAGGTCACGATATGATATGCATATCATGAGCATGCGTATCGTGATTCATCGATATATCGGTGAATCGTTACAGCCCTACTAACAACTCTCTAAAACAACTTTACAAACAACCAACGCATGCGAGACATTGCGCACGGGAGTGACGCCCCGCAGGCACGGAAAATCATACCCAAAAAATAGGATTTTCCTGACCACAACAATATATCTCAAAACGGTACCGAAAAGGGACACCATCATGAAAATAGGTGCACCAGGGGCACCATTCATATAGCCAGTTCCCCCACACTTCCACACTATGGAGACACCAATGTTGGAACCAGGACCCTGCCGTCCACACTCCGTCGTCATCGTGACTGAACCCAGCTCACGTTCGTGGAGATCAGCAAACAAGAAAAGATGCCTGCATAATAGTTCAGAAGACCTGACCATGCATATGGGCAACGCCAGACAGGTACCATATGGGGAACCGAAGGTCACAGGCACATGTCTTATGACACACATGTGTCAAGACATTTCAACCTCATACTAGAAATGGCATGCAATATCATGTCATCCAGGTCCTATCATCAGATCCTGGTGATGACAACAGCACTCCTTGGAGAAGATCCAAGAAATCACACTAGATACATCAACTACGCTGTATGGAACTGCAATGCATCAACAATGCAGGATAGGGGGTATTTTTAATGCTGACTCCCCCGGTATGACGTAGTTATCACTCCGTCTTCATACCCTCAATGCCCCTATTGACCACACCCCTTTTTATTCGCATATGCGGGATTCCCCTCTAAGAATTAATCTTAATGACGTCATACATGCTATTATGACGCCATTAATCCTTCTATCTCTATGGCCCGTATACGTCATAAGAACATATGACATCACGTTCTCAACAAAGTAAACTTAGTAACATCTTCACACCTCTATGTTGCTAATCACTCTCAACATGTGTCCCAACCGCCCTTTCCATATTCATTCATTTGGAATCGCTAAGATGTTAAGCAACTAGTTTACTCTTGGTCTTTCAACACCTCAATAAGATTTCAACGTCACCTACCCCCCACCCACCCCACCACCACCCCTCCCTAACATCTCTGATGAGTATCCCAAAACCTTGGAACGAAATGCATAAAGTCTGACTCACCACCATGGAGATATGGAGCATCAATGCCTGGTTTAACACGGTGACTGGAAGGTACCACACTTGATCCCTCAGTACAGGATCTTGGGCCTTGCCCCTATGCTGCCTGTCCAACCACGTGTGCCGTGCGGGTAGTGTTGACTGCGTCTGGCATCAGTACAACCAACGCATGCGAGACATCGTGCATGGGACCGTTCATATAACCGGTTCCCCCCACACTTCTACCAGTGTCAAAAACAGACACCAACATTTCAAAAATCGGTGCCACTCCGACAACGGCGGTGTCACACTTTCCAGAATTATGACACCGAGAAACCAACAGGTGTAGGGACACCGCTGAAAAGGAACACCGAGATTTTGGCCAGTGCCCGGGCCATAGGATATAAAAGGCCGAGAAAAATCAGTCTCAGGCCATTCAGACTTTTGAGTCACACCAGCACTCATGGGAAAGTTTCCTGATATAATTCAACCGAGGACAATCCCGTACATTTGAAGACGTAGTTATTAATCAACTTCACAAAGATAATTGAGCAAAAACTAAGCAAGCACAAAATGTAAACAAGCATGTGTTTTAGGCTAATAGTCAAGAATGAGGCAGTGTCAGTCTGCGCATGCGCGAGGTTGGGGCTGGCATCTGGCAGACTGTCACATGCCTACCTGCCCCGTAGGGACACCTTTCTCATTAAATCTGGGGTTATTGAGTCGAGGTTAACATTTAGGAAACTTTATGCCAGTGTTAGGGAGATAAGTATATCACTTGAAGTGAAACATTGGCATGTTTGACCAACCGAAAAAGTTTACCAATGGGACAATGGTCATTGTACAAAGTTGGATGAGGAAATGCAAGAATATTGACACTCACTCAATTATCAAATGATTCAATCATACCAACATATGCCATTTATCAAGGGGACAATGGTTATAATTTGAGCTATTAATCTAAAAGTATTGATGTGCTTGACAGCATTGTCTAATGGGAAAAATACAACTGGCCAATAGGCAGCCGTCCCTGACACTATTAACCAATGGTTCAAGTGCCCCAATTACAGATTGCATTTACCAAACAGGACAATGGTCACAGTAAAATTTTTTTATCTAAATCATAGAATATTGGCTTCCCTAACATTATTATTATTGACCAAAGGAAAAGTAACATCAATCAACGGGACAGCCATCCCTGACACCATAGTCAACTGTCTCAAGTTTACCAAAAGATTACATTTACCAATAGGGCAATGGCCATAAGCAAAGATTTGAGAGGGAAATGCAGAAATAGTGGTGTCCTCGACGCTTTTGAACAATGGAAAATGTATGATTGCCAATGTATCTATCTGTCACAATATAAACCAATGGCTCAAGTGTCCCAACACTGATATTTACCAAAGGGGCATTGGTCACCGTCAAACATTTAGATGAGGAAATGCAAGAAAATATTCTTGGCATCTTTGACATTATTGACCAATGAGAAAAGTAATCTAATGAATGACGTCATGAATGACATCGATAAGTATGTCACGAACGCATATTTGAAGATGGTCTATGCATTGTACAAATTGTTTGCTTTTACTATTTAATAAATATTCTGTTGAATATTTTGAAACTAATTTGACTGGGCGCCGTTGCTGCCATAGGCAGCAACAGCACCCAATCAAATTAGTTACAAAATATTCAACAGCTTCCCTGTATAGTTCTCAGGAAATTGATAGCTAGGGCATATGGGGATCGATCAATCCCAACATGGCGAGGTGTGGGTGGAGCTTAACTAGTGATGGGCGGGGCATAGCTAAAAATGGGAAGGTCCATTGCAAGGTAATTATACACGTAACACACCAAATATTTTGAAACTAATTTGACTGGGGGATATTGCTGCCGAAGGCAACAACAGCTCCCAGTCAAATTAGTTTCAAAATATTCAACAGCATGTTTGTTAAATTGCAAATTCATCAAAGACATACAGTTCTCCCATTCATATGCATAATGAGATTGACGTCCGACAGGTATTTAAGTGACCTCATTGTTTATTATGAGAATAGCACCGAGTTATTTTATTTTTATTATTATGTTCATCAGTGTATTAATATATTTTAATAATTTAAATTGTTAGTTTAGAATGTAAATGTTAAATAACCATTAAATCCCAGAGCATGGTATACGAATGCTGATAAAATAAACATAGTTAAACCGGGCTTAAACCTGGTCTAGCGGTTACCTGGTTTAAACCTCGTATCTGAATAAGGATGAGGTTTAGGGATAACCATGGTAACAAAGCTCATATTACTCGGTTTATGTAGTGAGTTGTTACCAGGTTTAGGCTAAACCAGGGTTCAAACTTATTGAATTCCAACTATAGAGCCCTAGATTTTTTGTTGTAGACAATTTAACAGTTAACCCTTTAACACTCATATCAGTCAAAATAGCTTCTTTAGTGGTCTTGAGAAATGTCCATTCGCAGACCAAGAGAAGACTATTTAAAAAAATTTAACACTGGAATGACTAGCTCAATAACCGAGCCAGTCATTCCAGTGTTAAAATTTCAACAAGAGGTCTCAGACGATACCAATATCACACAGTTTTAAGTTACCGCATGATCCGGCTACCGCAGGACCCGGTCTGCCAAGAACTAAATATTCTGTGAAAAAATAATGTCCAAGCCATGTACATATATAGAATTAGTTTGCCCATTTGACCCTGGCCACTGCCCTCAAATGGACTCATGAACAAAATAATTTGTTGTACTGTAGTCTACTAACTACAAGCTTCGAAATGATATGTGACATGACCACATTTGATAAAATTTATTTTCACCACACCATTTCCCCCACCCCTGTCCCTGGGTGTGATATCAAAATTTCAATGTGTCATGCACATCCCTGGCCGTATGTGTAATCATACTGAAAGTTTCAAGTTTCGATGTGAAATGGTCTAGGAGTTTTACAATCGATTGGTGCCCATTTTTTACCTGGCCCCCTACCCTCAGTTTGACCCAAGATCAAAATAATTCCTTGTACTGTAGACTACTTATCATTGGCTTGAAAATGATATGCGACATGACAACCGTAGGAAAAATGTTCACATCCCTGTCCTTATGTGCAATCATCCCCAAAGTTTCGATTTTCTATCTGAAATGGTCTGTGAGGAGTTGCATTACAATCGATAATTACAGGCCAATTTTGACCTTTTGATCCCTGGGCCCAGCTCCAGGGGGTCAGAACAAAATTCCAGGTGTCATGCACATCCTTGTCCATATGTATAATTATCCCCAAGGTTTCACATTTCAAAAGCAAGTCTTTGCTGATTAAATTGTCATTTGAAAAACCTTACCCACAGCATAATACATATAACCTGGATGAAAATCAGGCCTAAAATTATGAAGTCCAAACACCCAAAAAAAATATGGAAATATTTTGAAAATCAATTTCCTTTTGATGTGGGCTAGTCATAAGCATGGTATAGAACAAATCTGCGAAGATTTACTGAAATCCGATAAACCCTTGTGGGTGCAAATGTCGTTTAAAAAAACCTTAACACAGCCAAGAATCATAACCAGGATATATAACCTGCACACAAATCAGCCATAAAATAATCAGAGTTCAATCAATGAAAAACTTCAGAAAAATGTCAAAATTGATGGCCTTTAGATGTGGACTAGTCCTAAGCATCGCATAGAATAAATCTGTGAAATTTTATTCAAATCGCCCAACCTATTGTGAGTGTAAATGTCATTTGAAAAAACATTAACACAGCCAAGAACCATAACCAGGATATAATTTGCATGCAAATCAGCACTAAAATAGTCAAAGTTCAAACGCTGAAAAAAAAAGGGGAAAAATTTGAAAGTCGATTTCTTTTGGACGTGGACTGGTCCTAAGCATTGTATAGAACAAATCTGTGAAGTTGTTTTTAAATCAGATAAGCCCTTGTGGGTGAAAATGTCATTTTAAAAAACCTTAACACAGCCAAGAAATATTCCATGTTCAAACATGATATTCGATATTCCAACATGATAAAAGTATGGAAAAAATTATAAAATCAACATAATTTTGGTGCAGACTAGTCCTAAGCATCCCATAGAACACATCTGTGTAATTTGTTTTCAAATCGGATAACCCCTAATGTCATTTTAAAAAGATTAACATGTCCGGATGCCAATGCCGACATTTTGTCCCCCTCTCCCAAAATCGCTTTTTTCAACTTTGTGAAAATGCAAGATAAAAATAGTTTTCTCTTGGTCTGCAAATGGACATTTTTTTCAATGAGAAAATTTAAATTTTCTTGAAAGAATTTGATGGTTAAAGGGTTAATGCCAAAAATATAAATTTTAGTTTTAAAAGTAAAAATTATGGCCGGGAAATTTAGGAATACAATTTTAAACGATGTCCTGGAGTTATGTGGATATTAAAAATGGCCACCAAAGAAATTGATCAATCTAAATTCTCATTAGAAGTTAGAGGTTAAGTCGGCCAAAACCGGCCTCTGTTATGGTCTGTTATGGTCTGTTATGGTCTTGTAGAATGTCCATTTACAGGCCAAGAGAACACAATTTTTTTTAATTTACCACTAGAATGACTGACTCGATAACTGAGCCATTCATTCCAATGATAACTTTTCAAAAATTCTCTTGGCCAGTAAATGGACATTCAATAGTCAGATACTTTTCTTGACCAAATTTGACCATTAAAGGGTTAAAGGATTTCTAATAATGTTCTGAAAATCTAAGATGAAAATTCTGAACAGAAATTCTGGCACCTACCACCATAAGATTCTTCTACATTAATTAAGATGTAAAGTGGGAGACTTTTTGTGGCATTCTCCCTCCGGCCTGATAGGCATCAAAGGGTGCCATACAGTGGGGTTGATGTGATCTAGTGGCTTTCTTCTGTTTGTCTCCAAGATGTGGAGATCTGGTCATCGGGGTCTGATGACAGGACATGAAAAATCCTAATAATGCTCTTAGTATGGCTGATGTGAAGTAGCCAGATACAGGGATATTATAGTGCATGTGCTTGGGGAAACTAGTAATTTGGCATAGGTGCCCTTGGATTCTGATCTGAAGACGCTTTTCATTTCTTACACATGTTTTTTTTGGCAGTGTCACCATGTGATCACATATATTCTAGTTTGCGTTTTCATTGGTCAGTTGATTTCTGCAGCTGAGCACACGGCTCAGGACATCCACACACATTGAGGTTTTTACCTCGCGAGGCTAAAAATATCAAACACGACAGATATTTTCCTCACGACTTCGCGAGGTGAATTCTTCACCAAAATTACCGGCATGCAAGAGTTATCGGCTGAGGCAAAAACTTTGCGAGGCCAGTAGCACAGCTAGATTGTCTCATGTGCGCTAGGTATTAGACGTGTTAGAGAAAAGCTACAGACAGACAGGCAGGCAGGCAGGCAGACAGACAGACAGACACAGGCGAACATGCATACATACACCCAGGCAGGTACACATGCAAGCAGGCACACATGCAGGCAGGCAGGTGGTCCAGTCCAATCAGGTCCAGTCCAGTCCAGTGTCAGTCAGTCAGAGGGTTAGGCAGGCAGGCAGGTGGGCAAGCAGACAGACAGGCAGTCAGGCAGTCCAGTCCAGTACGATCGGTCCGTCAGTCAGTCAGGCAGGCAAGCGGACAGGCAGACAGGCGGGCAAGTGGACAGACAGGCGGGCAGACAGGCAGGCAGGCAGGCAGGCAGACAGGCAGGCAGGCAGGCAGGCAGGCAGGCAGGCAGGCAGGCAGGCAGGCAGGCAGGCAGGTAGGTAGGTAGGTAGGTAGGCAGGCAGGCAGGCAGTCCCGTCCAGTCTGTCTGTCAGTCAGTCAGTCAGTCTGGTAGGTAGGCGGGCAAGCAGGAAGGCAGGCAGGCAAGCAAGCTAGCATGCAGGTAGGCAGGCAGGCAGGCAGATAGCAGCCTACATGTAATGCCCTATTTCCTCTAGTGTTTGAGTGTAGTTAATACTTACTTAAGTTCGACTATATGATTAGCTTGTACAGTAATCAGAAAAGTGCAGTTCATATTGTGAAAGTAGCGTGATGGATGAAGAGGGGAACTTATCACTCCTGTAGCATCAGTAAAATTACCACCACATTCTGTAATAAAGCAACACAAAAGATTTTACTCTAGCTTGACCGCTTAATAAGCAAGATTGGTCAAGGAAATTTTTAATTTTTCCGTAGTTAATGTTCATTTGCAGGCCACAAGAAGATGGTTATCTAGCCAGTAATTCCAATGGTTAAGGCTGGTAAGGAACTGTAAACATGTTTACATTAATCTAATGCCTGTCACTACTGGCCACCAGAGAAAGCTCCATTGGCTCATGAGACACACATAACAAATGTCATTTACGAATGGGGCAATGGTCACAGGCAAAGACTTGAAGAGGAAATGCAAGAATATTGGCATCCTTGACATTATTCACCAATGGAAAACGTACAACTGATCAATGGAGCAGCCATCCATGACATTACTCTCAAATTGTTCATGTGTGTTAACAGATGTCAGTTACTAATGGAACAATCATCACAGTAATGAATCTGGATAAGGAAACACATCAAGAATATTGGCATCCTTGACATTATTGACCAACAGGAAAAGTACAATTGATCAATGTACCAGCCATCAGGACATTGGTCACACTAAATAAATTGGATGAAGAAATGCAAGAATATTGACATGTTTGACCAACAGGAAGAGTACCATTAATCAATGGGGCAGCGATCCCTGGCACTATTGTCAAATCATTTATTAGCATATGAAATGAAAATTTCTGACAAATCTTGTTTTAATCCATTAACAAGAGGCCCAAGGTGCCTGTGTCGCTCACCTGGAGCACTATGCATTTTTGGCAAAATTGTTGGTCGGTGGTTTAGTAACCTTTCAAATGAGTTTGTGGACATGTGTCCAATATGGCCGCCAAACACGCTACATTTTGATTGCTCCACTGCAGCCATGTTTCTGATGTAGCTTCTTCCCTTGAACAAACTTTAATGGCACTCAGTGCCTAATCATATCTCCCAAATTGCGGCCTAATCAGTTCAGCAGTTCTGGAGTTGTTTTGGCAAAAATTATGTCATCCAAGATGGCCACCCAACCATTTGGCCAATCAAGTTCCCTTGAACAAACTTGGTGCAGCTCTTGCCCTAAATGATATATCATGCATTTTGAATTGATCCCCCAAGCAGTTTCGGAGAGGATTTTTAAA
This sequence comes from Chaetoderma sp. LZ-2023a, assembly GCA_034401795.1. Lineage (NCBI taxonomy): Eukaryota > Metazoa > Mollusca > Caudofoveata > Chaetodermatida > Chaetodermatidae > Chaetoderma > Chaetoderma sp. LZ-2023a. Next base: position 58,796,235 of record CM067364.1, on the reverse strand, counting down.
GACATTTCTAAAAATCAACCAAAATCCAAGACGGCCGCCAACCAAATTGGCCAATCGGTTTTGTTTGAACAAACATGGACCTCTATGCCCTAAGAATGGTTCCTGCCCAATGTACTTGAAATTTGTCCAGTGGTTCTCGAGAAGACATTTTAAATTTCCCATTGCTTTAGTATGGGAGTTTTTGGCAGGAAAAAGTTCCAAGATGACTGCCAAACCATTTATCCAACAGTTTCAAAAATGGCAAATATGAAATTAGAATACCCACACACATATAAAAACCCAATTTCAACCTCAAAATCCATCAAATAAAAAATCCAATATGGCCACCAAGCATGCTACATTTTGATTGGTACACGGCGGACAAGTATTTTTTACGGACTACCTTCCCTTGAACAAACTTTAATGGCACTTAGTCTCTAATCATATCTCCCTATTTCCGCCTGATCACATCAGTGGTTCTAGAGAAGTTGTTTTCAGGAAAACTATGTCATCCAAGAGGGCCGCCAAACCATTTGGTCAAACAAATCCTCTTGAACAAACTTGGCTTACCTTTTGCCCTAGATGATGTTTCATGAGTTGTTAATCGATTCCCATAGCGGATTCAGAAAAGAAGAATTTTAAAGACGTTTCCTAAAATCGGCCAAAATCCATGATGGCCGCCTGCCAAGTTGGCTGATCGGGTTCATTTGAACAAACTTGGATCCCTATGTTGTATAAGAAAATTTACTAAATTTCTTTTTCACAAGTGAGATGACATACTTACCCTCCCTAACACTCTTGATATACTAGTATATCGGCTCTAAATTCAATAATATTCAGAATTATAAACGGTTAGGTGCCCCTAATGGGCAGGTGGATGTACACAGTCATGCCCATGACAGACCCCACCTACTGCGCATGCGCATACTGGTACTTCCATTACTATATATTGGCTGACATAGAAGCAACTATTCTAATACCCAAAGGACCAGGCCTCCGTGGGGTGGAGAGACCGGGATCCTGTTAGGGAGGTAAGTATGTCATCTCACTCGTGAAAAAGAAATTTGGTAAATTTTCTTATTTCACATCATGAGAATATACTTACCTCCCTAACACTCTTGATAAAAGCCAGAATTTGAAAGCAAATTTGGCGGGAGGGAGGCAAGGTCCTGAAAACCAGTACACCCTCGAAAAGACAAGCTCTTCGAATTTTCAAGAGATTTAAAACATCTGAAATTGTGTCTGAAAACACAACCAGGAATAGAATTTTGTATCGGATAATCGACCGATGAAGAGAGATTGATCAAAAAGCAAATGCACTCTCCCCCCTCCCCACCCTCTTTCTGAGGAAGGGTAGCAAAAAATGCTGCTCTAAATGATTAGCATGTTCTCTACTACTTGATGAAAAGTGTTACTAGACATTGGAAAAAGAAGAATTGCTTCATTTTCAAAAAACTCTCTGAAAGAACCACAATCAAGAGACATTAACCATCACCATATTAAATAATAACATGACACAACCAACAAGACAAAAAACAAAATGGTCACATATACTGACCTCTGATGTCTTGGGCGCAGAAATCATCTCTTCCCCACCCCACCCCCTCCCCCACCCCCACTGGATGAAGAGAATGTTACCAGACAATAGTAGGGATACCCTATCAACAAATGTGATATTTGTAAATAGCAGAGGAGGAAAACTAATTACAAATATATACCTCTACATTTTTTATTTTCTGACGATTGAGACGGCAAGCGGGTTAAAAGTGTCATGGAGGTAATGGTCGGTAAAATTTGATTCAGAGTGCCACTGGGCTACTGACATAATGTCTTCAATAGAAACACTATTAAATAATGCTGTGGAAGTTACCACACCACGGACACTATGAGCCTTGACTCTATCTACTTGAATTCCAGTGGCTGTCTTATGACAGAATTGAATGCATTCTACTATCCATCTGGAAGTAGTGTCTCTTGACACCCTACCATGGGGTTCAATATATGATAACCATAGGGAGGAGCATGGATCCGTCCGCCAAACCTGAGTTCTTCTCTTGTACTTATTTAAAGCACGGACAGGACACCATGCTTTAGCACCAGGCTCATATCTGGTTAAGGCAGATAAAATAATAGGTTGACCCAGATATTTTAAAGATTGATTCTTAGCCAAGAAATTCAATCTCGGTAGAAATTTAAGGCCTTCACCTGTAACTATATAATGGTCAGGCCCAGCAGACAAAGCATGAATTTCACTTCTGCATCTCGCTGATGCTGCCGCAACTAAAAATACAGCTTTAAGTATCAATAATTTTATAGAAATAGCACTAAGTGGTTCAAAAGGTTTATCACTCAAAACTTGAAGAACCAGAGAAAGACTCCATGATGGTGTCAGTGGAGGATTTCTCAGTCTGAGATCGCGCACACCTTTGATAAGAGTATTTAAAACACATACTTCATCACTTCCCCTCTTTGCCAGGCAAGGGATAAAGGTCATTAATGCTGATTTATATTCAGAAATAGAATTAGTCTTAAGACTATAGGCATCACACAGGTGACAAAGAAAATCAGCTACCACCTGAATAGATGCATCCATTGATTGATACATCTCTTTGAGCACCATTCTCCAAATCTGTTGATTTTATAATTATATGCTCTGGAGGTTGACCCCCTTCTGGATCTGGCCACGAAATTGGTTGTTTGCTCAGAAAAGCCCTCCTTAATCGCGGATGTTTTGACATATCCATGCAGTCAATTGAAACATTGATGGATTGTTGTGAAGGGTCATCAGAGGCAGAGGAACCGGATTGCAGACCAGAAGGTCCAGCAGATCTGTAAACCCTGATCAGCTTGACCAATTTGGGGCGATCAGAAGTACTTGGCATTCCTCCTGCTTGATCTTCTGAAGAGTCCTTGAAATCAGGATTGGTGGCGGGTATGCGTAAGCATACATTCCCTTCCAACTGATAGCTAGTGCATCTATTGCGATAGCACTTGGATCTGGAATCGGAGAAACGTACGTCGTCATCTTCGCATTCTTCTTCATTGCGAATAAATCTATGTTGGGTTTTCCCCAATGATTGAACAGATGATCCACCACATATTGATTTAGTTGCCATTCCATAGGCAGAATGCTCATCCTTCGGCTCAATGAGTCTGCTAACAGATTCAGCGAATATGAACTGCTTTCAAGGTGATCATATGATCCATACACCAGCAAAGCAGTTTCCATGTCATCATACAGAGACTGAGTGACTTCATTCCGCCCTGGCGGTTTATGTAATTCACTACTGTTGAGTTGTCTGAACGTATCAATACAAACTTTCCCTCCACTTATTTTAAGAAGTGATAGTCCAGGCCTAGAATTACAGCCCGTAATTCTAGCATGTTGATATGCTCCTTTGACTGATCCAGATTCCAAAGCCCTGATAATGTGGCTTCTTCCAAGCAAGCTCCCCATCCCTCCATTGATGCATCTGTAAACATCACTACTTGAGGTGATGAATGAGAGGATCAAACTCTTGAATGCGTGAGTCCAGTGATCCTGAAATCAGACCTACTATTCTCAGATAGACTCATGCTAGAATTTAATGACTGCTGCAAATGAATTGAATGCACGAGAGGAGATTCTCCACTCTCTCCTGGGATGGATAAACATATCCTATCTCCAGATCGAAGAACATACCCAGGTAAACAAACTTCTGGGATGGAGTCAGCTCTGATTTCTGAAAGTTGATTATCCAGCCTAAATCTGTGACAGTTTTCAAAACTATCTCCAGATTTGCTGTCAAACTTTCTGGGTTGTGGGCTTTTAACAACCAGTCATCATTGATAGCAAGGACCACTCGAGTGAAGACTCTCGGAGCCGTCAAGATGCTGAATGGGAGAACTTTGAATTCCCATTGGCATCCCTGAAAAGCAAATCTCAGGAACCGACGAAAACTCCTTGCAATTGGAATGTGGAAATAAGCATCCTTTAGATCTATCGATGCTGTCCACATCCACTTCTCTAACCCCAACTCCACCAATTTTATTGTTTCCATTTTGAAACTCGGTGTGTCTATAAATTTGTTTAGAGGTTTGAGGTTGAGAATTGGTCCCCCCCCCCCCCCCCCCCCCCCCGGTTTTCTTTGTCGCAAGAAGCCCGGGCAATCTTATGCCGGTTGAATTGCTTCTTTTAGAATTAGATTCCATCTCCTCTTCTATGCACAACTGCTTGTCTGGATCTCTTGGAATTTTATTCCAGACCAGTACCAGAGACAGATGCAATGGCGGACCTATTATCCACTCTGGACTGTATCCATGCGAAAGCCATTGCAAGACAAAGCGGTCCTGAATTAACCGCTCCCACTCCTGAATGTGGAAAGTCAAATGACCTCCAATTGGTGCACCTAGGGTTAACAGGGTGCACATAAATTTTAGAAGTGGGTGTGTCTGGTATGTGTGACAACACCTGAGTGGTACCTGTGGCAAGCAAAAAAATGTTTATGCCATCAGGCCCGGTTCCCAGGTGCCGCTCCTCGCGTGCCTTGCCCTGCACTGCATGCACCACGGTGCACGGGTTGCTTCCTGGCTGGCTGCGCGTGAAGCGCTGGCTGACGTACAGCAGTACGCTGCTGTTGGCGCGGCCGGTGCGGTCTCTGAACCTGGCCGCCCTGCTGGCCTCTGACAATGCCAGCACCACTATGAGCGTACTGCTGTCGAGCAGCCGGGGGCTGAACACGCACGTGTTCTCTATGCAACACCTCAAATTGTGCACACAGCGCCCTCTGGCTATTCACCAAGTTCACTGTCTCTTGGAGGTGACGACAACCCTCACCTCCACAAAGACCAGGGCCCACCATCGCCACTTGTAATAAGCGTGATTTGATCTCCTGGGATGGGCAAAAGTGTGCCTCGTCCTCAGTGACTTGGTGACAGACCTAGTCAGGCAATCCAACGCCAGGTTGATCCCATCCTGGATGGCTCATTGAACTGTCACTGGACTAGGCTTTTGGTGCGCCGAGGCTGCTATTACCCCTGATAGCAGCTGAGACACGCGAGACAGCACAATAATCGTTGCTCGCGAACTCTCCTCGGTGCCACGCAAAGCGGCATTAGTCATGCGCATAGCGCCCAAGCACAACGCTCCAGTGTCAGTATGAGAGCTTGGCCGTGCGTCTTCCCCCAGAGCGGCACCATCACCCGTGCTCGGTATGGGTGCTAGACCATACCGAAAATACTGACTGGCAGTAAGTCAGCATCACCTAGCAACTTCGCGGGGGAGGGGGGGGGGGGGCTTCGCGAGGCAAATTTTGGTCTGATCGACTCCTTGGCTGCAGTGAACATATCTAAGATATGCTCAGCATACGGCAGAGACTGAGACGAGGTGGTAAACAGCTTAGCCTGCAACCATGCTCGCGGGTTACTGGCGGCCGATTCATCCACGGATAGCTCTGGTCTGACAGCGAGGAGCCACACGCACGCGTCAGACCAGTTTTCGTCCGTGTCCACCTGCGAATTGCCGACAAGCAACGGGCCCTCACCATCTTCAATGGTATTCGCAGGTGGGGCCATGGAGGAGGCTACAGACTTACCCGGCTGCCTGGGGAATACATACGGGCCCGCAAGGGCTGGCATGACATTCTCCATGGGGAGGCCGTGCACCGAGGTCGCGCTGGTGTGTGGGGCATAATGCACACTAGCGTGGCCCGGATCGTCCATATGCGATTCCATGTCTAAGCATGGTATCTTATACGGGCGGCTGTCCGCTCCAAATCGGCCCAGAGGTTGGAACATGAAACCTGCTCCCAAGGGAACAGAACCATAGGTGCAGGAAGCCACGCTCCCCATGAGAGGAGTGTAGACACTCGCATCCATGTCTTCATGATCATCCTGTGGGCTGAGCAGGTAGTCTTCATCATCTTCCTGGTCAGGAAAGTTAGACTCTGGGTTAGCAAGAAACACTAACCCAGACGGACAAGGAGAATGTCCGAAAGCAGATGATGGGGGCACTCCGCGAGTGATCGTGGTCAGGCCCGCTGGTTGGGCCCGCCTGATGCTGCTCGCGCCGCTAGATCACCAGGCGATGCGAACATCAAGCCTGGGTTCAAAACGGCCCCCCCTGGATCACTGAAAGCTTTGTCAGAACTAGTAGCGCATGATCCAGGGACAGGGGCTAGATGCACTGAGGTCGATGTGCAGGAAGTTGAAACACCTGTGCCCGGCAACATGCCGCAAAGAACGTCCGGCATCAGGTCTTTCAAAGTCCTGCGCATCTCACTCACTAATTATACCTTGAAGGCCTCGAGCTCACCCTTCTAAGAGGCCTTCGTCTTACCATCCTTTTTCACCTTCTTGCCGTCCTCAACCATCAGTCTAGCCTGAAAACCAAAGAATTCAGAGGTTAGATCTTCCCCCACACGCTTTACAAATGGCACATTTGTTGGACAGCCTACAGTCTGTACAAGATGGGCAAGGTGGGGGAAGAATCTAGCCTTCAGGTGCTTGAGGCATTGTGGACATGAAGATTTCTGAAAGGTAGACATATGAAGAGAATGAGTATTTTAGTTTGTAAAAATTTGTTATTTCTTTTTAGCAATTACAAGAAACAAACTCGAGAGAGAAGACACCCACTTTTATTACTGACAATCCTGAAAGGGACAGATGTCTTTTCTTGTTAAATAATAAAAAAAACAACCAGGGAAATACCTTATTAGTAATGTTAGAAAGATGAGATTATGACGATCTAGATATCTCTCCACATTCATAACAAAGGATGATGATGACATCAATTTGATTTCTCTAAACTAAGGCCAGGTGAGCTAACAATTTACGAAACGTGACAGAAAATTTTCCCCATAGGGTTCAATACTTAAAAACTCCTTGAGTCAGAGTTATGGCCCCTAATTCAAGTTGTGGCTTCTTCATATTCGTAGGGCAAATAGATATTTGACGGAAGAAACAAATCTGCTAAATTTGGTTTTAATCCATCAAGAATTAACGAAACAAATGAATTTTCAACACAGGGTCCAATAGTTTAAGACTTAATGAACCAGAGTTATGGCCCATGTTGAAAGGTGCAGACTCTTTATATTAATATTTCAAATAGATATTTGACGGAAGGAATATATCTGCTAAATTTGATTTTAATCACAACAATAGGCGAAAACATGTATTTTTCCCATAGGTATCAATACTTATAAGCGCCTTAATGAACCAGAGTTATGACCCTCCGGCCACTTCATATTCATAGCTCCAATAGATGTTGCCTAAATGAACATATCTACTAAATTGTGTTTTAATTAATCAATAAATGACGAAATGTGCCACAAAAGTATATTTTTCCCATAGGCTTCAATACTTAAGAACGCATTAATGAACCAGAATTATGGTCCTTATTTAATGATGTGGCCACTTCATCCTTATAGCCCAAATAGATATTGCCTAAAGCAAAATATCTGCCAAATTTGGTTTTAACCAATTCATAAATGACAAAATGTGCCACAAATGTATTTTCCCCATAGGCTTCAATACCTTGAAAATATAGCAAGGGGCTATAACTCTGCTATTTGTACGCCAGGCCACTTCATCTTCATAGCCTCAATAGATTATCCCTAAAGGAATATATATGCCAAATTTGGTTTTAATCCTTTGATAAATGGCGAAATGTGCCACAAACGTATTTTCCCCATAGGCTTCAATACTTGAAAAATCTATCAAGGGACATAACTCTGCTATTTATGGGAGTGGCCTCTTCATCTTGATAGTCCAAATATATATTGCCAAAAGGAACATACCTCCCAAATTTGGTTTTAATCTATCAACAAATGGTGAAACGTGCCACAATTGTTGAGACGAAAGATGACAGACAAATCGCGATTGTATAAACTGACCTAGGTGAGTTAAAAAGAGTAACATTATCTTCAATACACAAAACAAACAAAGCTGTTTTAACCTTAATTACAGCATTTACAATTTTCTAGCCACCTAACCCTTTCAACGAAAAATCTATGAAAAAATTAATTCTTTATGTTATAGAACTTATTTTGTGTCATATTTTGAAATTAATTTGACTGACAGCCATTGCTGCCTAACCCAGCTGCTTCCAGCCAAATTAATGTCAAAATATTCAACAGCTTTCCTGTAGTGTAGGGTTGCCATGAAAATGATATATGGAGAATTCTTCAGTGAAATGGCTAATGATCAAGCAGACAAAATATTCTTCTCCAGAGTAAGCATATGAAACAGTATTCAAGAATATGAAACAGGATTTAAGCATATGAAACAATATTCAAGCATATGAAACAACATTCATACATATGAAGCAGTATTCAAGAATATGAAACAGTATTCATGCATATGAAACAATATTCAGGCATATGAAACAACATTCATACATATGAAACAGTATTCAAGAATATGAAACCATATTCAAGCATATGAAACAATATTCAAGCATATCAAACAGTATTCAAGCATATGAAACAATATTCCAGCATATGAAACAACATTCATACATATGAAACAACATTCATGCAAATGAAACCGTATTTAAGCATATGAAACAACATTCATACATATGAAACCATATGAAACACTATTCATGCAAATGAAACAGTATTCAAGAATATGAAACAATATTCAAGCATATGAAACAACATTCATACATATGAAACAACATTCATACATATGAAACAGTATTCAAGAATATGAAACCATATTCAAGCATATGAAACAGTATTCACGCATATGAAACAACATTCATTCATATGAAACAGTATTCAATATTATGAAACAGTATTTAAGCATATGAAACAACATTCATACATATGAAACAGTATCCAAGAGTATGAAACAGTATTCAAGAATATGAAACCATATTCAAGCACATGAAACAATATTCAAGCATATAAAACACTATTCACTCATATGAAACAGTATTCAAGAATATGAAAGCATATTCAAGCACATGAAACAATATTCAAGCATATGAAACAACATTCATACATATGAAACAGTATTCAAGCATATGAAAAAATATTCAAGCATATGGAACAGTATTCAAGCATATGGAACAGTATTCAAGCATATGAAACAGTATTCAAGCATATTAAACAACATTCATACATATGAAACAGTATTCAAGAATATGAAACCATATTCAAGCATATGAAACCATATTTAAGCATATGAAACAACATTCATACATATGAAACAACATTCATACATATGAAACAACATTCATACATATGAAACATTATTCAAGAATATGAAACCATATTCAAGCATATGAAACACTATTCATGCAAATGAAACAGTATTCAAGAATATGAAACAATATTCAAGCATATGAAACAACATTCATACATATGAAACAACATTCAAACATATGAAACAGTATCCAAGAATATGAAACCATATTCATGCATATGAAACAGTATTCACGCATATGAAACAGTATTCAATATTATAAAACAGTATTTAAGCATATGAAACAACATTCATACATATGAAACAGTATTCAAGAATATGAAACACTATTCATGCATATGAAACAGTATTCAAGAATATGAAACAGTATTTAAGCATATGAAACAACATTCATACATATGAAACAGCATTCAAGAATATGAAAAAATATTCAAGCATATGAAACAGTATTCACGCATATGAAACAACATTCATACATCTGAAACAGTATTCAAGCATATGAAACAATATTCAAGCATATGAAACAACATTCAAGCATATGAAACAGTATTCAAGAATATGAAACCGTATTTAAGCATATGAAACAATATTCAAGCATATGAAACACTATTCACTCATATGAAACAGTATTCAAGAATATGAAACCATATTCAAGCATATGAAACAATATTCAAGCATATGAAACAACATTCATACATATGAAACAGTGTTCAAGAATATGAAACAATATTCATGCATATGAAACAACATTCATACATATGAAACAGTATCCAAGAGTATGAAACAGTATTCAAGAATATGAAACAGTATCCAAGAGTATGAAACAGTATTCAAGAATATGAAACCATATTCAAGCACATGAAACAATATGAAAGCATATGAAACACTATTCACTCATATGAAACAGTATTCAAGAATATGAAAGCATATTCAAGCACATGAAACAATATTCAAGCATATGAAACAACATTCATACATATGAAACAGTATTCAAGCATATGAAACAATATTCATGCATATGAAACAACATTCATACATATGAAACAGTATTCACACATATGAAAGAGTATTCAAGAATATGAAACAATATTCAAGCACATGAAACAATATTCAAGCATATGAAACAACATTCATACACATGAAACTGTTTCAAAAATATGAAACAATATTCAAGCATATGAAACAGTATTCAAGCATATGGAACAGTATTCAAGCATATGAAACAGTATTCAAGCATATGAAACATTATTCAGGCATATGAAACAACATTCATACATATGAAACAGTATTCAAGCATATGAAACAATATTCAAGCATATGAAACAACATTCATACATATCAAACAGTATTCAAGCATATGAAACAACATTCAAGCATATGAAACAACATTCATACATATCAAACAGTATTCAAGAATATGAAACACTATTCACGCATATGAAACAGTATTCAGGCATATGAAACAGTATTCAGGCATATGAAACAACATTCATACATATGAAACAATATTCAAGAACATGAAACCATATTCAAGCATATGAAACAATATTCACGCATATGAAACAATATTCAAGCATATGAAACAATATTCCAGCATATGAAACAACATTCATACATATGAAACAGTATTCAAGAATATGAAACCGTATTTAAGCATATGAAACAATATTCAAGCATATGAAACAGTATTCAAGAATATGAAGCCATATTCATGCATATGAAACAGTATTCAAGAATATGAAACCATATTCATGCATATAAAACTATATTCATGCATATGAAACAGTATTCAAGAACATGAAACAGTATTTAAGCATATGAAACAACATTCATACATATGAAACAGTATTCAAGAATATGAAACAATATTCAAGCATATGAAACCATATTCACGCATATGAAACAATATTCAAGCATATGAAACAGTATTCAAGAATATGAAACAGTATTTAAGCATATGAAACAACATTCATACATATGAAACAATATTCAAGCATATGAAACAACATTCATACATATTAAACAATATTCAAGCATATGAAAGACTATTCATGCATATGAACCAGTATTCAAGAATATGAAACAGTATTCAAGCATATGAAACAAGATTCATACATATGAAACAGTATTCAAGAATATGAAACCATATTCAAGCATATGAAACACTATTCACGCATATGAAACAGTATTCAAGAATATGAAACAGTATTTAAGCATATGAAACAACATTCATACATATGAAACAGTATTCAAGAATATGAAACAGTATTCAAGAATATGAAACAATATTCAAGAATATGAAACCATATTCATGCATATGAAACAGTATTCAAGCATATGAAACCATATTCAAGAATATTAAACACTATTCATGCAAATGAAACAGTATTCAAGAATATGAAACAATATTCAAGCATATGAAACAACATTCATACATATGAAACAATATTCATACATATGAAACAGTATTCACGCATATGAAACAGTATTCAATATTATGAAATAGTATTTAAGCATATGAAACAACCTTCATACATATGAAACTGTATTCAAGAATATGAAACACTATTCATGCATATGAAACAGTATTCAAGAATATGAAACAGTATTTAAGCATATGAAACAACATTCATACATATGAAACTGTATTCAAGAATATGAAAAAATATTCAAGCATATGAAACAGTATTCACGCATATGAAACAATATTCACGCATATGAAACAACATTCATACATCTGAAACAGTATTCAAGCATATGAAACAATATTCAAGCATATGAAACAACATTCAAGCATATGAAACAGTATTCAAGAATATGAAACATTATTCAACAATATGAAACAGTATTCAAGAATATGAAACAATATTCCAACATATGAAACAGTATTCAGGCATATGAAACAACATTCATACATATGAAACAGTATTCAAGAATATGAAACAATATTCAAGCATATGAAACAACATTCATACATATGAAACAGTATTCAAGAGTATGAAACAACAATCATACATATGAAACAGTATTCAAGCATATGAAACACTATTCAATCATATGAAACAATATTCAAGCATATGAAACAACATTCATACATATGAAACAGTATTCAAGAATATGAAACAATATTCATGCATATGAAACAACATTCATACATATGAAACAGTATTCAAGAGTATGAAACAACAATCATACATATGAAACAGTATTCAAGCATATGAAACACTATTCACTCATATGAAACAGTATTCAAGAGTATGAAACCATATTCAAGCACATGAAACAATATTCAAGCATATGAAACACTATTCACTCATATGAAACAGTATTCAAGAATATGAAAGCATATTCAAGCACATGAAACAATATTCAAGCATATGAAACGACATTTATACATATGAAACAGTATTCAAGCATATGAAACAATATTCATGCATATGAAACAACATTCATACATATGAAACAGTATTCACACATATGAAACAGTATTCAAGAATATGAAACCATATTCAAGCACATGAAACAATATTCAAGCATATGAAACAACATTCATACACATGAAACTGTTTCAAAAATATGAAACAATATTCAAGCATATGAAACAGTATTCAAGCATATGGAACAGTATTCAAGCATATGAAACAGTATTCAAGCATATGAAACATTATTCAGGCATATGAAACAACATTCATACATATGAAACAGTATTCAAGCATATGAAACAATATTCAAGCATATGAAACAACATTCATACATATCAAACAGTATTCAAGCATATGAAACAGTATTCAAGCATATGAAACAACATTCATACATATCAAACAGTATTCAAGCATATGAAACAACATTCAAGCACATGAAACAACATTCATACATATCAAACAGTATTCAAGAATATGAAACAGTATTTAAGCATATGAAACAACATTCATACATATGAAACAGTATTCAAGAATATGAAACCATATTGAAGCATATGAAACACTATTCACGCATATGAAACAGTATTCAAGAATATGAAACAGTATTTAAGCATATGAAACAACATTCATACATATGAAACAGCATTCAAGAATATGAACCCATATTCAAGAATATTCAAGCATATGAAACAGTATTCAAGCATATGAAACAGTATTCAGGCATATGAAACAGTATTCAGGCATATGAAACAACATTCATACATATGAAACAGTATTCAAGAATATGAAACCATATTCAAGCATATGAAACAACATTCATACATATGAAACAGTATTCAATCATATGAAACAATATTCCAGCATATGAAACAACATTCATACATATGAAACAGTATTCAAGAATATGAAACCATATTCAAGCATATGAACCACTATTCATGCAAATGAAACAGTATTCAAGAATATGAAACCGTATTTAAGCATATGAAACACTATTCACGCATATGAAACAGTATTCAAGAATATGAAACAGTATTTAAGCATATGAAACAACATTCATACATATGAAACAGCATTCAAGAATATGAACCCATATTCAAGAATATTCAAGCATATGAAACAGTATTCAAGCATATGAAACAGTATTCAGGCATATGAAACAGTATTCAGGCATATGAAACAACATTCATACATATGAAACAGTATTCAAGAATATGAAACCATATTCAAGCATATGAAACAACATTCATACATATGAAACAGTATTCAATCATATGAAACAATATTCCAGCATATGAAACAACATTCATACATATGAAACAGTATTCAAGAATATGAAACCATATTCAAGCATATGAACCACTATTCATGCAAATGAAACAGTATTCAAGAATATGAAACCGTATTTAAGCATATGAAACAACATTCATACATATAAAACAGTATTCAAGAATATGAAGCCATATTCATGCATATGAAACAGTATTCAAGAATATGAAACAACATTCATACATATAAAACAGTATTCAAGAATATGAAACCATATTCAAGCATATGAACCACTATTCATGCAAATGAAACAGTATTCAAGAATATGAAAGCGTATTTAAGCATATGAAACAATATTCAAGCATATGAAACAGTATTCAAGAATATGAAGCCATATTCATGCATATGAAACAGTATTCAAGAATATGAAACACTATTCATGCATATGAAACAGTATTCAAGAATATGAAACACTATTCATGCATATGAAACAGTATTCAAGAATATGAAACAGTATTTAAGCATATGAAACAACATTCATACATATGAAACATTATTCAAGAATATGAAACAGTATTCAAGAATATGAAACAATATTCAAGCATATGACACATAATTCATGCATATGAAACATTATTTAAGCATATGAAACAGTATTCACACATATGACACATTATTTAAGCATATGAAACAGCATTCACACATATGAAACAGTATTTAAGCATATGAAACAGTATTCACGCATATGAAACAGTATTCACGCATATGAAATAGTATTTAAGCATATGAAACAGTATTCAAGCACATGAAACCGTATTTAAGCATATGAAACACTATTCACACTTATGAAACAGTATTCATGCATATGAAAAAGTACTTAAGCATATGAAACAGTATTCAAGCATATGAAACAGTATTTAAGCATATGAAACATTATTCAAACATATGAAACAGTATTCAAACATATGAAACATTATTTAAGCATATGAAATAGTATTAAAGCATATGAAACATTATTCAAGCATATGAAACATTATTCAAGAATATGAAACAATATTTAAGAATATGAAACAGCATTCAAACACATGAAACAGTATTCGAGAATATATAATTTAGCATTCAAACATATGAAACAGTAATCAATCATTGAAAACATATTCAAGAAGTATTGAAGTCACCATGAAATAGGATCACATTGTAATAAAATAAATATGGCATACAGTGCGAATACGTAACTTCCTACTTAGAAATCCACATATTGACCTCTAGGACAGTGGCACCATCTAAATATATGTATCAGGGTTGTATATTTAAATGAAGGAGATAAATCAGATGGGTCTACAGTATATACAAATTCTCTTGGTATGGATGGTTTGGGGGAGACATGATAATATCTCACAGGAAATTTCTTAAGATAAGTCATAATCCATTAATGTGCAAGATTGGTCAAGGAAGAAGTGTTCTCATGGAAGAAGTGTTCTCAAGGAAGAAGTGTTCTCATGGAAAATTATCATTTCATTAAGATAAAATTTACCACTCGATTGACAGATTGTAGTTTTTATCAGAAATAAGTTTTTTCTAGCTAAGCAGTAATATGTTCGGCAAGCAAGCGCTACCTCCATTGGAAATAGGAACAGTAAATGGAGCATTTAATGGTTCCAATTTTCATCGCGATCAAACCATAGTCATTTTCAAACAGGTGATTGGTTAACTTAACCCTTTAACTCATATCAGCCAGAAACAGCATCTGCAGTGGTCTTGAGAAATGTCCATTTGCTGACCAAGAGAAGACTATTTTTGACAACTTACCACTGGAATGACTGGCTTTATACCCGAGCCAGTCATTTCAGTGGTAAATTCTCAAAAATAGTCTTCTTGTGGTCTGAAAATGGACATTATTTGAGGGTTAAAGGGTTAAAGTTAGAACTATGAGAATTAACTCTTTAACGCATGGTCAATCCAGACAAAACCGACATATGTAGTTGTCTTGAGAAATGTGCATTTGCAAGACAAGAGAAGACTATTATTGAAAGTTTACCATTAGAATGACTTGGTCGATAATCTTCAGTCATCCCAATGATAAATTTTTTTTTTAAATCTTATGAGCGAAAATTTCAATTCTCGTGACAAATCATGACCATTACCCTTTAACACTCATACCAGCCAAAAATGGCTTCTGCTGTGATCTTGAGCAATGTCAATTTGCAGAACAAGACTATTTTTTGAAAATTTACCACTGGAATGTCTGGCTAGATAACCTAGCCAGTCATTAAATTTTCAAAAGCAGACTACTCTTGGTCTGCAAATGGACATTTTCTATGAGAAAATTTAAATTTTCTTGAACAAATTTGAGGGTTAAAGGGCCAAATTACTAATGTTTATGATCACAAAATCATTCTTACGTTCAACAGTCCATGTTGCTCGGTAACCACTGCGCTCATGTGACCGATCCGTAACGAAATTCAAAAATAAATGATTGTTGCTTGTTATCGGCGGAGGGACTGTATTCCCGCAAAATCGTCCAAGCCTTCTCGATCGACGGCTAGTGCCTCTGTGTAAACTAACATAGTCATAATTACAGCCTCTGCGCCCTCCTGCCAATAAAGAAAACAAGAAATTTCTGAAAACAAAGTTAGATAATGAATATTAAATTAAGACTGATTGATGTCTTGTATCACTATTAAAGTTAACCTGTTAGTGACCAAATTTGGCCAAGAAAATCTAAATATTTCCTTATTGAATACCCATTTGCCGGCCAAGAGAAGACTATTTTTGAAAATTTACCACTGGAATGACTGGCTCGGTTATCGAACCAGTCATTCCAGCGGTAAAATTTTAAAAATAAATCTTCTCTTGGCCGGCAAATTGACATTCCTCTATACCAATACACAGGCCGGTTTTGGCTGGCTTCGTCATAAAAGGGTTAAAACAAGAAAATTGTGCAACGTTATTGTTAAACAATGCATATTAACCCTTCATGTGTCAACTTAACCATTTAATGGTCAAACTGACCAAAAAAACAACTTTGTAGTTCTCGACAGACATGGCTATTTGAAAGGCATAGCGAAAAGTATTTTTGAAAATTTACAACTAGATGACTGGCTCGGTTACCGAGCCAGTCATTCTGGTGGTAAATTTTCAAAAATACTCTTCTTTCTGCCTGCAGATAAACACTTGGTAAGTAAAAACTTTAATTTTCTTTACAATTACTCCTTTAATGGTCAAGCCGGCGAAAGAAAATTTAGTGGTAAATTTACAAAACTAGTCTTCTAAAATTAAAATACCTTGAAAAATATTGACCATCAAAATGTTTAATTAATATATCAAGTAGGTTTTTGAGATGTTTGAGGCGCTGTTGACACAACAGAGGTTAAATTAGAGCTTTTAATTTTGAAACCAGAGAAGCTGAATTCAAACCATGCATACTATACTGATAACCTGTTGAAGATTTTGAAACTTTACATTGTTGACATTATCCCTTTAATGGCCAAGTCAAGCTCAAACTAGCCTTTTACTGTGATCTTCAGAAAAACATATTTGCAGGCAAGGGGAAGACTATTTTTTGGAATTTTACCACAGGAAAATCTATAATTAAATAATGAGCTGGTAGTTTCTCAATTTCAAGGTAACTATTCAGGCAGGCTTTTCAATATTTTGAAACTAATTTGACCGGAAACTGTTGCGGCCTGTGGCAGAAGCTGTGGCTGCCTCCCACACCATCTCAATGGTTGTTAATGACAAGTTTCTAGTTGCTTTAATTTCCCAACCTAAACAACACATACATTCTCATTCCCCATCGATAACACTGGGACACAACTAACTGTTGATATTAGCTCAAACTATGCATTGACAACAAACAATTTCAAGTCTCACCTTCCAAATCAAAGCTATCCGCATCAAAGGTAAGAACAATATATTTCCCTTCATCAACAGAGATCATGTAATTGCAGTTGAGGTTTGATCCATAGTTATTAGGAAAACCCGGGGATATCAACACACCAGTATCAGTGTTGTACGAAGCCCCACAAGCTAAAAAAAAACAAAATGAAGAATAACAAATAATAGATCCAATGTGTCACTCCGCAATAGTATCTGTATCATAATCAAAATATGTTATCTGGTGTCGCAAATGAAGCAAAACTATGAGAGTAAATTGATGAATCCATGCAGTGTCTTAGGATCCAGCTATTAAACCAGAGGTTTTGTGAAAGTTAGGTGGTATGCAACAGCTCACAGTCAAATTAATTTTAAAATATTCAACAGAGTGTTTATTGTATTGTAAATTCACCAAAGACATACAATTCGTACAGTTGGACAGACATTCAGAGCTTTATGATGGATTTATAATATGTCCTATTGCTTGTGACGTCAGCCTACATGTGATGTAATTGAGTATGGCATATGGTAGCAACAGCACCCAGCCAAATTAGTTTCAAAATATTCAATGTTCAGCATGTTTATTAAATGGTAAAGACATACAATAGGTACAACAATGCAGTCTGTCATCAATTACGCATTTGTGATGTGTTTATCTACGTCACTGATTATGATGTCATCCTACATGTCAAGTAGTTGTTTATGATGTCATATGATAGATGGATAAACTGGAATGGTCTATTGGACCTGGTGATGGTTATTTGATAAAAATATTGTCTATGCATATATTGATGACATTATACATGGCTGGGATTGCGATCACAAAAATCCATTACATAACATATATATCTCAGCATGAGAGAAGCTTTATAATACATACATGTTGTCCAGTTAGCTGAAAAGCCATTTCCATTTGTAGATAGGTCAGATCTGAATCTGACCACCATGATATGATTGGAGGAATTCAAGACAGGTGGAGTTACTCGATGGCAATAGCGACCCAGAGATGTCCGAGAAGAATTAGCAAAAACATCGAAGACCTGAAATTGTATTTATTTGAAGATATTTCTTATGTATAAATTGTTTAATGCATTGATCATTTAACCATTTATTACCTTCTATTAGCCAGCTATAGTAAAGAATGACTTATACTGCCAGGCACCCAGGCGGCAGGCAGGCAGGTATACATACAGACAAACAGGCAGGCACACAAGTAGACAGGCAGGCGGACAGACAGGCGGGTGGGCAGGGTGGATGGATGGACGGCCAGATGGACGGACGGACAGACAGACACACACAACAAAATAGCCTGCCAGCCATGGATGGATGGATGGATGGACATATGGGCAGATGGATGGATGGACAGACAGATGGGCAGATGGATGGATGGACAGACAGACGGACCGACAGACCCATACACATTGCTATATCAATAGTCTTGCACCACTTGTCACCCAATTAGGACCACATAATCAAAGGGGTCTTTGGATCGCAAGTGCAAGCTTCCAGCATGTGGAGAATTTCTGCAGTAGTAATTATCGACAATATAGCCGGCTTCTTAAGTTGGCGAGCCAGCGGTTCTTGAGATGGGAGGCATCATGTTCTCGAGAGATATTATACGCTAACGAGAGTTTATCAAACGGGTACCCATTTTTAAGATCAGTATAATACTCAGTTCCTATCATGCAATGATAATATATAGATATTTCAGAGTTCCGAATCCCCTGATTCCAGAATATTTATATCCGAGTACTCGCTCTAAAATAAACTCTTCAATTGGAGGCAAATCACATGATTTGTATTTTTTCGCGACACCATTTTATATCAAATTGTGGATTCATTTTGATGTAAAAAACGAGCTTTATTAAAGGCTACACAATGTTTAGGCGCTTAAATCAAATAATTTCACTTCCCCGGTGATGTTTTGAGGTATACATTAAACATAGGTGTAGGCGGTGTGAATTTTTACGGGAGAAAATACGTTGAATTTCCGTGGTATCAATTTTAGAAAACCTTTTTGGGAAAACTCTGTAATATAAGCCCACCCCCTTTCTCAGAGATGCTTGGTTGGAAATTGAACACCTCTTGTCCTAATAGAATCCTAGGCTACTATTAAGCGAAATACGGTACATCCATGAAATAAATGTTATGTTTGACAAAGACCCTGAGGCTACAATGTCATATCACCTTTGTAATAGTTACATGCACAATGTATGGTCTGCTCACACATGTGCATTTGCAAGCAAACAGCCATGCATGCGAGCGCACACACACACACGCACGCACGCACTCCACACACACACACACACACACACACACACACACACACACACACACACACACACACACACACACACACACACACACACACACACACACACACACACACACACACACACACACACACACACACACACACACACACACACTCACACACACACACATGAATGCAGGCAGACACGCATGCAGGCAGGAAGGGACACTAATGTTGTCCATACACATATTGCTTTTCATGGCATCTAAATTCTGGGTCACAGGGCCTCCCCCAAACCATGAAATTTGGGAATCTGCAGCTAAATTCTGGAGATCTAAAACTGAATACGGTCTTCACAAGCAGTATTACTTACCACCCGTACTAATATCAGAGGGTACCATGGACTCACAACTATGAATTATGGGGGTCACATGCTAGATTTTGTAGGTATTTTTGTTAGTGTTGGGAATTAGTACTATTTTTGTGATCAATGATAGGTTTTATATACTAACCGATGATCAATAAATGATTGATCATAATAGGTTCTCATTTTTTACCCATTTTGATTGCAGTAATTATAGCATGTTCAAGGGTAATTACCACTTTCAAACCAAGTCACAGGTAAGACAGATTCTTAACAATTTAAGAAATAATCTATTGAATATTTTGAAACTAATTTGACTGGAAGCTGTTACTAGGCAGTAACAGCTTCCAGTTAAATAAGTTTCAAAATATTCAACATGTTATTGGTATGGTTGCTTTTAAATTAACATACTATTTCAGTGCTGAAAGAATTAATGTCTTAGACTAAGGAGTAATACTATATAGTTGTAACAATTAAATTTAAATTCCTTTCCAAAAAGTATTCTGCTTGACAAGTTAAAATATATTAATAAAGTCATTTATAAACAACCGAAATCGATTTCTGAAATCATGATCGATCATTTGGTTGAGCATGCAAACCAATCAATCATCAATTGATCGATTAATCGGAACAACACTAATCTTTGTACAAACACCTATAAAACTACTTACTATTACACAATCATTCAAGATATTTTGGGGTCTTATGGGACCCACTCTCACTACTTTTAGGGTTCTTAATTTACATTTTGGGAGTATATACCCTCAAAAGGATCCTTATGAGAATCCCTGTATACACATATCTACACTGATACACTGCAAAGCATTGTAAGGTACCTCAACATAGTCATATCTACAGTCATCCGGTGTGTATTCCATGTCAAATGGCGGGATGAATGTCAGCTGGACATGGTACCCAGTCTGCACATTGATCACCCATTCACATTGTTCGTTATGTGGATAACTGCCTGGATAGCCAGGGCTGGATATAACACCGCTGTCAGCATGATACAGACCACCACATCCTGAAAAGAAGATATATAGTAGAGCTCAGAAATAACAGATAATAACAAAAACATGGTAGTTAGTACAATCTTTAACACGACGTAAGAAATGTTCTGTTGAATACTTTGAAAATAATTTGATTGGATGCAAGGCAGCAATGTCTTCCAATAGAATTATGTTCAAAATATTAAACAGTATAGGTATAGGTCAGTGTTTATAGTCTGCTTCCACTTGCATGATCAGCTAACTTTCCAATCGTATCCCCTGGTCATTGGGCCTTTTTCCTTCCCACACAACTCTTGACTTGCTGAATATTTTGAAAACTATTTGACTGAAAGTTGTTGGTGGCTTAGCCACCAACAACTTTCAGTCCAATTGTTTTCAAAATATTTAGCAGGTCCAGAGATATAACACTTGGAAGATGTCATCAGCAAAAATTCAGCAGTCAGACAGTTAATGATACAGAACTGGAAGGTGAGTCAGTAATTTACAAATGCTTACCAACTTATTCAGATGCTGGTTACCTGTTTAACCATCAAATTCCTCAATATAACCTCAATCTTCTCATAACAATGTCTATTTACAGACCAAGAGAACATAACTTTTTAAAACTTATCATTGGATTGACTGGCTCAGTTATCACACCAGTCATTCCAGTGGTATATTTTCAAAAAAATATTCTTCTCTTGTAGTGCAAATGGACATTTGTAAAGACAGCTGCGGAAGCCATTTTGGCTGGCCCGACTAGTAAACATTAGTATTGTTACCTTCAGTTGCAAAAGTATATTCTAATTTGAATCCCTGTGCAGTTCCTGTACCATCAGCAATGAACACAACTCTTAACATGTTACTGCCAGAGCGGAATTCAACCGGACCCGTGTTGCCACAGAACTTCCCTATAGATGGCGCATCAAAATCACCACCATTAAAGATCTCCACATAATCTGTAACACAATCTGGATGGTCCTCTGTTTCAAAATGGACTGGAGTCAGCTGAAATACAGCAAGAAGGGGATGTTAACGCTAACCCACAAATTTGTTCAAACGATTTAAATTTTATCATAGAAAACATCCAATTGCAGACCAAGGGATTTTTTGTTGTTGAAATTTTACCACTGGAATGACTGGCTCGGTTATCGAGCTGGTAATTCCAGTTGAAAATTTTCAAAAATAGTCTTCTATTGGTCTACAAATGGACATTTCTCAAGACCACTAGGGAAGCTGTTTTTTTGGCTGATATGATTGTTAAAGGGTTAATACAACCCATGACGATCCTATAGCCATCTCTGAGCACATTACCTATTCAAAATGGTATGATATGCTGCTTATGAAGAAAAGGAGAAAGCAGACAAAAAAACACCAACTCACCACATCCGGTGTCTTGTCAGTGATTCAAACTAACAACGTTTGCTTGCCAGCCTACACCACTAACCACTGCCATGTACAGATATCGAATCCAGTAGAGGAGAATGCATAAGCAAAAAGAAAGGACTGACCACATCTGGTCTGGATAGATGGATGGATGGATGGATGGATGAATGGATGAATGAATGAATGAATGAATGAATGAATGAATGAATGAATGAATGAATGAATGAATGAATGAATGAATGAATGGATGGAAGGGGTGAGTGGGTAGTGGGTGGATGGATGGATGGATGGATAGGTAGGTGGGTGGGTGAGTGGGTAGGTTTGTAGATGGGGTGGGTGGATGGTGGGTGGGTGGGTGGATGGATGGATGGGTCAATGGGTAAGCGGGTGGATGGGATGGATATCTGGATGGATGGGTGGGTGGGTGGGTGGATGAGTGGGTGGGTGGGTGGATGAGTGGGTGGGTGGGTGGGTGGATGGATCAGTGGGTAGTGGATGGATGGATGGATTGATGGATGGATGGATGGATGGATGGATGAATGGATTGATGGGTTGGTGGGCTTACATATACTCACAATAATCTGTGATCCTTCTGGAGCCTGTATTTTCCAAGCACACTGACTATTAGGTGCATAGTTCCTGGGATAACTTGGGCTTGTTAATGCACCATAATTTTCTGTCATGATGCCTCCGCAACCTGGAGGAATCAACAAATATAAATATGTATGTTTATTTTTTGTTGATATATCTACAATACAGCTTAGAAATAACTTAACATGTTTTCAAAACAGAATAAAACATACTGTTGAACTTATTGGCCTTAATTTTATTGGAAGCAATTATGAGCATAGCGCCAAAACTCTTCGAGATCTGGCATGAAAACAACAATTTTGATGAATTTTACATTTTTCAGGGGAGATAACTCTGGAAAATATGGATGGACTCAGCCGAAAAAGGCACATACATATCTTCCATGAGAACTGGTAACATTTACCAACTTTCTCCAGAATCGCAACTAAACTAGGAATTGTGGTGACAAGAAATAATAGGCAGAGATGAGTGGACAGACTGACAGATGGACAGACATTCTGAACAGACGGATGCGTGTACATAGATCCTTCAGGTGGGAAAGATAACATTTACCAAGTTTCAAATCAATTGCAACTACCGCTTTTATTCGAGGAAAGGACGTTAGCTCGCATTGCATGAAGGCTAAACTTTGGCCTAAAGCTTCCCCAAAAATCTGTATACTATAAGAAAGGCTGCATAAAGAAATTGAAATCCATTCTCCAAAATGGCTAAACCTCATATAGACACTACCACAAAAATTAAACATTGGTTATTCGTTTTGACTTGGAAATTTGAGCCAAAAACCGAAGCTAAAACTATGTTCTCATATATAGAATGCAGACACTTTTTAAGCTGTTGGAACTCAGTGAAAAATGTGTCTATTACATGGGGTTAAACGGTAAACTGTAGGACACAGATGGACTGACAAAAAGATGGATGGCCATTCTGAACAGACGGATGTACATTAATGTATATAGAGAGCATATACACATCTACATATGGTAAGGATAACACTTAGCAAGTCTAAAGTAAATTGCAACTAAACTGTAGGAATGAAGTTGACAAGAAATCATTCTCTGAGACAGATGGACAGACAGATAGACAGACATTCGGGAGAGATGGATAGACATACAAGTATACAGAATGCACATGTACATATTAATGTGGCAATGATAACACTTACCAAGTTTCAGAAAGAATTGCAACTTAACTGTAGGAGGAGTTGTGCTGACAAGAAATGATTGAGAGATAGATGGAGTGACAGATGGATAGCCAGACATTCAGAACAGATGGATGGATGTACAGGTATATGGATAGTACATGCACATCTTCAGGTTGTACTGATAACATTTAACAAGTTTCAAAAGAATCGCAACTAAACTGTAGGTGTTGACAAGAAGTGGACTGATGGACAGATGGACAGGCGGATTGCCCGACAGACAGATGGAGAAATGGCTGGATGGACATGCTGATCGCTATATCCCACCATCTTCCTGACCGGGGTGATAAAAAGGTTGGTCTGTTCATACAGGTGGGCGAAACCCTTTGTATTGGTTAACATTTTATATTCATTAACAGTAGCTGTGAATTCCAAATTTTTTTCCAGACTCCATATTTTTTTTAATTTATCCAGATTTTTTTGGATCACCTCATAAGTTGTGGAATCTGATTGCATGGTTACACCCTTTCCTGCGTTAAGACTTGATCCAAATCAGTGCAGTAGTTTCCGAGATATCAACATATCAAGAATTTGATCCTGATCAGGGCCAACGTCTGGAAATTATGTCACAAGATAAGTTCCCCCTGTGTGTTGAAATTTGAGCCAAATCAGATTAGAGGTTTTTGAGATACAGCACAGAATATGCTTTTGTGACTAGACTGGACTGGACTGGACTAGACTGGACTGGACCGGACTGGACTGGACTGGACTGGACTGGACTGGACTGGACCGGACCGGACCGGACCGGACCGGACCGGACTAAGAGACATGGCGGTTTATTGGGCTGCTAAAAATGAATGCAGAATAAATGAATTATCAATATTTAAAATCTGACTTTGATTAATATTTATCGATACCCTCAGTTTCCATAACCTATAAGGTTAAAAGTTCAAATACGTGTTTAAACCATTTCATCATTCAATCGAGGCAAAATTGAAGAGAAATGCCGAAGAACATTGGTTTCATAATTTTCTTCAGAGTAACAAATGACGAGTACAGTAAGTACTACTCCCAACGAAATAAACAAAATCACGGATTTTTTTTTTCACGAGAGTAGATACTTACCACCCTGATACTCTATGATATTTCCTAAATATCGACCTATCTTCAATAATACTCAGAATTAAAAAGAAACCGCCACCCCCCCCCACCCACTGGGCTGGGCAGGTTACACAACTGACAGT
Source organism: Chaetoderma sp. LZ-2023a (assembly GCA_034401795.1). Taxonomy (NCBI): domain Eukaryota; kingdom Metazoa; phylum Mollusca; class Caudofoveata; order Chaetodermatida; family Chaetodermatidae; genus Chaetoderma; species Chaetoderma sp. LZ-2023a. The sequence goes on along the minus strand of CM067364.1, from coordinate 58,770,534 downwards.
CCAGCGGATGTGCAGCCCAAACTCACACATGCACGGGCTGACTCATTCTATTTCAAAATATTGGCTGACCTAATTGTAACATAAAACGCCAATAGACTGAGCCTCTGTGGGGTGGAGAGGCCGGGATCGTATCAGGGTGGTAAGTATCAACTCTCTCGTGAAAAAAGAAAACCGTGATTTTGTTTATTTCACATCAAGAGTATACTTACCACCCTGATACTCTACGATATAGCCAGAATTTGTAAGAGAATTCGGCGGGATGGAGGCGAAGGTCAGAAGACAGGCTCATCCCTGGAAGAGCAAGCTCTTGCTTTTGGAGCACAACAAACATCTGAAATTGCGTATGTAAACACAATCAGGAAATGATTTGGACACAGATAACACGACCGATGTTGAAAGTAATGACCGTTTCACATCCGCTCGATCCCCCCCCCCATCCCCCTCTTTTTAAGAGGGAGCGATGACCCCAATGTCCTATATGCTCTCTATGTACTCATGCTAAAGTACCATAAGACATCGGACAAAAGCTTCATTTCGTATACTCGCAGATGGAACCACAAAGAACACAAAAACCATCACCATTTTAGTAAGTAATATAAAAACGTGACAAAAAATAAAAATCACCAAATATAGGACCAACCTACTTTGACGAGATTCCCTTTAATCACCACTGGCGATGATAGGTACAGTACGGAAAAGTGGGGATTCTCCACTAAATTGCACTGCGTGTGAGTCAACGGCCTGATGTACAATATTTACAAATATATACAGATTTAACGTTTATGTAAAATCGATAAGGCAAGTGGATTTGACGTGTCACGGGGGTAATGATCTGTAAAACTAGACTCACAATGCCATTGTGCTACTTACATAATGTCATCCACCGGCACCCCGTTAAACAGAGCCGTGGATGTCACTACGCCATGGACACTGTGAGCCTTGGGCATGTCAACTTGTCTACCCATGGCGGCTTTGTGGCAATGCTGGATGCATTCCACAATCCACCTAGAAATGGTATCTTAAGAAGCTCTCCCATGGGTTTCAATGTAAGATAGCCATAAAGCACTAGGGTCCGTCCTCCATTCCTGTGTACGTTGTTTATAACACATTAATGCCCGGACTGGACACCAAGCCTTTGAATTAGGATCAAACCTAGACAAAGCGGGTAAAACTATAGGCTGACCAGGATATTTTAAAGACTGGTTCTTCACCATAAAGTTAACTCTAGGTAGACACCTAAGGCCTTCCCCTGTCACCACAAAATGGTCTGGCTCCACTGACAAAGCATGTATTTCACTTCTTCGTCTGGCTGAAGCTGCAGCAATCAGAAAAACTGTTTTAAGCATCAACATTTTCATGGAAATGGATCTTAGTGGTTCAAAGGATTTATCTGCTAATACTTGACGTACTAACGATAAACTCCAAGATGGGATCACCGAAGGATTCCTTGGTCTTAGATTACCCATGCCTTTGATTAAAGTATTTAGATTACATACTTCATCACTTCCCCTATTAGCCAAGCAAGGGCTAACTGACATTAAAGCTGACTTGTAGCCAGCAATTGAGTTAGGCTTGAGGCTATAGAAATAAAAAAAGTGACAGAGGAAATCGACTACTACCTGAATAGATGGTTCCATTGGATTAATACATCTTTTTGAGCACCATTCAGAAAATCTGTTGATTCTATAATTATATGCTCTGGAGGTTGACCCCCTTTTGGCTTTTGCCATAAACATGGCTGCTTGCTCAGAGAAACCCTCCTTAACTACTGATACCTTGACAACATCCACGCAGTCAATTGGAACATTGAAGGGTTGTTGTGAAGGGCCTTGCCCTGGAAGATAATATTGCCCATCAGAGGCAGAGGAACCGTATTGCAGACCAGAAGGTCCAGCAGATCCGTATACCATGATCGGCTTGACCAATTTGGGGCGTTCAGAAGCACTTGGCATTCCTGCTGTCTGATTTTCTGGAGAACTTTTGGAATCAGGATTGCTGGCGGGAATGAGTATGCATACATTCCCTCCCAGCTGATAGCTAACGCATCTATTGCGATAGCTCTCGGATCTGAATCGGAGAGACATACGTCATCATCTTCGCATTCTTGTTCGTTGCAAATAAATCTATGTTGGGCTTGCCCCAGTGGTTGAACAGGCGATCCGCCACACATTGATTTAGTTGCCATTCCGTGGGAAGAATGCTCATTCTTCGGCTCAATGAGTCTGCTAATAGATTTAGCCTTCCCAGAATATGAACTGCTTTTAGGGAAATCCCATGATCTAGGCACAAGCAAAGCAGTTTCCATGTCATCATACAGAGACTGGGCGACTTCGTTCTGCCCTGGCGGTTTATGTAAGTCACTACTGTTGTATTGTCTGATCGAACTAGAACACTCTTGCCCTTGACCTTCTCTAGGAAGTGTTCCATGGCAAAGACTACTGCTTGCATTTCCAAAGGATTGATATGTTCTCTTGACTGTTCCAGATTCCAAAGCCCTGATACTTTGTTTTCTTCCAGGCAGCTCCCCATCCCTCCATTGACGCATCTGTGTACATCTTTCACTGAGGGTGGGGAGGTGACAATGTCACCCCCGCCAGGAGATTTTCTCTCTTCATCTACCATTGAAGCTGGTGAATAAGAGGTTCCAACACTGACACCTTTGAGTCCATGAAAGCCCTACTCTGGATCCACCGTGTCATGAGAAATAACTGGATCGGCCGCCGGCATAAGGCTGCCTGAGGAATGACTGGTTCCAAAGAAACCATAAACCCCAACACTCTCAAGTAGACCCGTGCCAGGACATGATGACTGTTGCACACTGACTGTATGACTGAGATGAATATTTCTACTCTCTCTTGAGATGGGTAAACATATCGTATCTCTAGATCGAAGAACATGCCCAGGTAAACACACTTCTGGGATGGAGTCAGCTCTGACTTTTGAAAGTTGGTTATCCAGCCTAGATCTGTAAGAGTTTTCAAAACTATATCCAGATTTGCTGATAGACTTTTTTGAAAGTGTGCTTTTATCAGCCAGTCGTCTATGTACGTGTGGGTTGCTATGTATCTCCTGCGGAGGTATGACATCATAGCTTGGACCACTCGAGTGAAGACCCGAGGAGCCGTCGATATACCAAATGGGAGAACCCTGAATTCCCATTGGCGGCCCTGAAATGCAAATCTCAGGAACCGACGAAAACTCTGCGCAATGGGAATGTGAAAATAGGCATCTTTTAGATCTATTGATGCCACCCACATTCCTTTCCTCAATCCTGCTAACACTGTTCTTACAGTTTCCATTTTGAAACTTGGCATGAGGATAAACCTGTTGAGAGGTTTGAGGTTGAGAATTGGTTTCCACCCTCCAGTGCTTTTTGTCACTAGGTTGAATAATAACCTGGACATTTTTTTGCGGGTTGAATAGCGTGTTTTAGTATGAGGGATTGAATTTCTTCCTCTATACACAACTGTTGATCTGGATCTCTTGGATTTTGAGTCCAGATCGGAACCAGAGACAGGCGCGAGGGCTGATTTGAAATCCAGTCGGGATGGTAACCAACTGAAAGCCATTGCAAGACTGAGCGGTCCGGTCCTGAGTAATCCGCTCCCACTCTTGCAGGTGGACCTGAGAAGTCCTAGAAGCACTGGTGTGGTCCTTGTGAGAGCCGACCCATAAGGTTCGGCTCCCACGACCAGAACCCTGTGCTCCTCTACCAGTGCCACGCGCACCTCGGTGCGCCGGCTGTCTGGCGGGTTGCGTTGGAGGAGCCAGCGCTTCCCCCTAGCTGGCTTATGCTGGCATTGCCGAGGCTGACGCTGTGTAGGTGGTTGGCATCCTTCACCTCCAAACAACCCTTGACCTACCATCGGCGTCCAAAAAAGCTGATTGTACAGGTCCTGTGAGGGGCACAAGTTGTCAAGGGCAAATGTGCGCCTCGCCCGTAAATCCTGGTTACGGATCTCGTCATGCAGTCCAGAGCCAGGTCAATGCCGTCCTGGATGGCTCTTTGGACTGAAAGAGAAGTTTGGCAGGCCACGGATGCTGCTACTAACCCCTGTAGCAGCTGGAAAACGTGTGAGAGAGCCGAGATGGCTCCTCTCGTACTTTCCTCCGTGTCCCGCAGCGTGGAATTAGCATTGCACTGGGCGCTAGCGCACAAGGGTCCCATGTCAGACTGGGACCCAGGGCGCGTGTCTTTGCCCACAGCCGCACGGTCATTCGTGCAAGGCTTTGGGACGACACCGTACTTCTTCTGATACAGATCAGAACTTATACAGCAGCGCCGTGCCACCATGCGAGGGGCCTTTGCAAGGCGTCCTTTTGGCTGAATAGCCGTCTCTGTCGCAGCGAACATATCAACGATATGCTCCGCATATGGCAGAGATGGCATAGTGCTTGTCACCAGTTTCCCTCCCAACCAGAGGGGCGCTGGTCCCTCTGGGAGGCCGGTGGATCGACCTAGAGTTCTGGCTTGATGTTCACCAGCCATTGGCAAGCATCAAGCCAGTCCTCCTCGGTGGCCACCTGTGAATGTTCGATGAGCCTAGGGCCTTCGTCGTCTTCAGCCACATTCACTGGTGGGGTAATGGCCAGAGCTGAAGATACTCCTGGATAGCCAGGGAAGCCATACGGACCTGCAAGGACCAGCATGGCTTGTGCCATGGCTATTCCAGGAGCCGGATCTACGGCGTCATGGGGGGCTAAAGGCATGACATCATAGTCCGGGCCTTCCTCACAGTAACTCTCGGCAAGCCGATGGCCGTCCATACCGTATCCATCGGCTTGCCGAGAGTTACTGTGAGGAAGGCCCGGACTACGATGGATACGGTATGGACAGCCATCAGCTCCTGGCCAGCCTAGCCATTGAGTCATGAAACCTACTCCCGAAGAAGTAGTTCCAAGGAAAGGGGGCCCATGGGTATCCATTTCCGTGCCCATCGGCTCATCGGTAGGCCATAACGGGGTGTCCTCTTTTAGCTGCCCAGAAAGATTAGACGCCAAGCTTGAAAATGGATCAAGCTCGGCTTGGGCTGTGAGGCGCTGATACCCTTAGCCTTAGACTGCTCTAGAGCACTCGATAAGCGAGCGCCCGAGGCCATGGCTTCGCTCCCAGGTCCATGGGCGAGGCAAGCCTCAGCGCCGGACCAATGGGAGCCATCACTGGGTCTATAGCGAAAACTGGTTTGCTAAGAGAACCAGACCCAGAGACGGGAACACTCTGTCCCAGAGCAAATGAAGAAGACTATGACGAACCTGACCAGGGAAGCTAGCTGCAAACAACTCCGGGACAAGATCCTTGATCGTCTTCTTCATTTCTCCCATCATTTCAAGATGGAAGGCCTCCATATCTGGCATGGATGCCTTCCTTTTCTTACCACACTCTTTTTCCAGACGCCTCTTCTCGTCTGCCGCCCGGTCTTTCACCTGCTGAATAAAAAAACCTGTCACCACCTCCACCGGTCACGACTCACACACATGGCAATTTAGAAGAGGCCCGCACATACTGCACCTAGTGCAGTCATGAGGGAAAAAGTGGGCCTTCATGAAACGGTGGCAGGAAGGGCATTTGTTCTCAGTTACCCTCTGAAATGACACAAAACGGAAACAATTAGTTTTTAGTTATGACGAACCAAAAAACCAATTGCAAAAAGCTAATAAGATACATAAGGAAAACTTTGAACCATCAAATGAAAAGGATAAGCCTGTGCCATAGAAAAAACTATAGGCCTGACAAAAGGTGAACAAATCCTAAAACTGCTTATACTTCTTTAAGAAGACAAGGGACATTATAATTTGAACTTGAATACTTGAGAGGCAAATTTTTAGACTTCACAGCTCAAAACAAAGATTCATTAGTAATTGAACTTTATAGAACACAATGAACCGATGCAAACCATCAAGAGAGATAAATAACTCAACACTGTCAAAATTTTTTTTAGAAATAAATGACTGAAAATGATCCTCTCTCCTAAATAAGATGACTTCTGAGGACAAGTGAAGTCTGATGAACAAAATAGGAATACCTGATCCTGAGTCCAAAACCCTGTGGTGGGGGTAGCATGTGGTAAAAATAACTTCTTATGGTAATAATTCCCTCAGCAAACTCATAATAAATTAGAAGGACCCAGAAACCAAGTATAAATACTGTTTTTAGAATAAAGGATACACTTCAAATATCAGCTCATGTGTCTGAAAAACAAAGCACAAGATGAGTTAGCTAATATATAGGCCTCCCCCATAAGAGCTAGCCTAATAAATACATATCCACGAGTTATCGCGAATCCCGGAAACACCATCCAAGTCAACACGCACATTTTTTATCAATAAATTTACTAAAGTACACCTGATGGCTTGGACCGGGGGCATCCTCCAGCGACTTAGCAGCGTCAGACATACTAATAATCAGTCAAAACAAGTTGCAAAACAACTTAAAGCTTCAAAAAGATAGAAAGCAAAAGCAAAGCTAGAAAGTGTGTTGCAATAGCAGGTCAATATTTTAAGAAGAGAATGAGTCAGCCCTGCGAATGTGAGAGTTTGGGTTGCACATCCGCTGGACTGTCAGTTGTATAACCTGCCCAGTGGGGGCGGTTCTTTTTTAATTCTGAGTATTATTGAAGCTAGGTCGATATTTATGAAATATCATAGAGTATCAGGGTGGTAGGTATACTCTTGATGTGAAATCATAGCACCCCTAAACATAGATCTGTTTTGTCATCTCTGTTTAATAGAATGTTTTGGCCCAAATAGTATTGTCAACATTTATGGCAATGATGTCATGATCATTAGTAGCACCATCCGATAAGCTCATCACTACAAATCAAAAATTAAAGGGCCAACTGAGTCCTACATAAATGAGCTCCTTGTAGAACCTATCCTATCATATATTTGGATATTGCTCAGCGCTTCTACGTTATACATTTGTATCCAACTTTAGTTCCAAAATGTTTTAACCTGTTAACGCTCAAATTTGTTCTCATAGAAAATGTTCATTTGCGGATCAAGAGAAGAGTATTTTTTTTAATTTACCGCTGGAATGACTGGCTCGGTTATCAAGACAGTCATTTCAGTGGTAAATTTTGAAAAACACTCTTCTCTTGGTCTGCAAATGGACATTTCTCAAGACGACTGCAGAAGCCACTTCTGGATGATATGAGCATCACAGGGTTAACCAAGACTGAAATATAAGCTACAGTGATTTGCTAAATGTTAAACAACATTAATGCCATCGCCATCTGAAAAGTGACTTATATATATATCTCACTTCTAGTGAGACAAATATATAACGGAGAAATAGAGATGTGCTACGCATACCTGTAAATTTGTATTGTACATCAAATCCTGTATTCACGATACTCAAATCCGTCTGAAACATGACCCAGACTGAAGGACTAGGAGAGATAAACGGCATCAAACTTGACATATTTCCACAGAAACGACCAATTAAATCACCACGCTCGTCCACACCTGAAAAAATAGATTTGATATTTTAACCGTTAATCGCCAAGATTGGTAAAGCAAACTCACATTTCTGCTTAGTGGATGGCCATTTACAGACTAAGAACACTTTTTGAAAAATTGCCAGTGAAATAACTGGCTCGCTTATCGAGCCAGTCATTCAACTGGTAAATTTTCAACAATAGTCTTCTCTTGGCCTGTAAATTAAGAAAATTTACCAAATTTCATTTTCACGAGTGAGATGACATACTTACCTCCCTAACACTCTTGATATACTAGTATATCGGCTCTAAGTTCAATAATATTCAGAATTATAAAAAGTTAGGTGCCCCTATTGGGCAGGTGGATGTACACAGTCATGCACATGACAGACCCCACCTACTGCGCATGCACATACCGGTACTTCCGTTACTAAATATTGGCTGTCATAGAAGCAACTATTCAAATAACCAAAGGACAAGGCCTCTGTGGGGTGGAGAGGCCGGGATCCTGTTAGGGAGGTAAGTATGTCATCTCACTCATGAAAAAGAGATTTGGTAAATTTTCTTATTTCACATCATGAGAACATACTTACCTCCCTAACACTCCTGATAAAAGCCAGAATTTAAAAGTAAATTTGGCGGGAGGGAGGTAGGGTCCTGAAAACCAGCACACCCTTGAAGAGACTAGGCTCTTTGAACTTTCAAGAGATTTAAAACATCTGAAATTGTGTCTGAAAACACAACCAGGAATAGAATTTTGCATCAGATAAGATTGATCAAAAACCAAATGCGCTCGATGCGACTCCCCCCCCCCCCCCCCCTCCTCCTTCTGAGGAAGGTTAGGAAAAAACGCTGCTCTAAATGACTAGAATGTTCTCTAATACTTGACAAAAAGTATTACTAGACATTGGGAAAAGAAGAATTGCTTCATTTTCAAAAGAAATCTCTGCAAGAACTACAATTAAGAGACATTAACCATAACCATATTAAAAAATTAAAAATATGACACCATCACCAAGACAAAAAATATAATGGTCACATATACTGACCTGTGATGATTAGAAGTGTCACGGAGGTAATTGTCAGTAAAACTTGACTCACAGTGCCACTGGACTACTGACATAATGTCTTCAATAGAAACACCATTAAATAATGCTGTGGAAGTTACCACACCACGGACACCATGAGCCTTGGCTCTATCTACTTGAATTCCAGTGGCTGTCTTATGACAGAATTAAATGCGTTCTACTATCCATCTGGAAATAGTGTCTCTTGATGCCCTACCATGGGGTTTGATATATGACAACCATACGGAGCATGGGTCCGTCCGCCAAACCTGAGTTCTTCTCTTGTACTTATTTAAAGTACAGACAGGACACCATACTTTAGCAGCAGGATCTTATCTGGTTATGGCAGGTAAAATAATAGGTTGACCTGGATATTTTAAAGATTGATTTTTAGCCAAGAAATTCAATCTCGGTAGAAGCTTAAGGCCTTCACCTGTAACTATATAACGGTCAGGCTCAGCAGACAAGGCATGAATTTCACTTCTGCGCCTGGCTGATGCTGCCGCATCTAAAAATACAGCTTTAAGTGTCAATAACTTAATAGAAATAGCACTAAGTGGTTCAAAAGGTTTATCACTCAAAACTTGAAGAACCAAAGAAAGACTCCATGAAGGTGTCAGTGGAGGATTTCTCGGTCTGAGATTGCCCATACATTTAATAAGAGTACTTAATACACTTACTTCATCACTTCCCCTCTTTGCCAAGCAAGGGATGACAGTTATTAATGGTGATTTATATTCAGCAATAGAATTAGGCTTAAGACTATAGGCATCATACAGGTCACAGAGAAAATCAGCTACTACCTGAATAGATGCGTCCATTGGACTGATACATCTCTTTGAGCAGCATTGTGCAAATCTGATGATTTTATAATTATATGATCTGGAGGTTGACCCCCTTCTGGCTCTGACCAAAAAATTGGCTGCTTGCTCAGAAAAGCCTTCCTTAATCGCGGATATTTTGACAACATCCATGCAATCATTGATGGATTGTTGTGAAGGGTCTTGCCCTGGAAGATAATATTGTCCATCAGAGGCAGAGGAACCGGATTGCAGACCAGAAGGTCCAGCAGATCCGTAAACGATGATCGGCTTGACCAATTTGGGGTGATCAGAAGTACTTGGCATTCCTCCAGCTTGATCTTCTGAAGGATCCTTGGAATCAGGATTGTTGGAGGGTATGCATATGAATACCTTCCCTTCTAACTGAGAGCTAGTGCATCTATTGCGATAGAGTTTGGATCTGGAATCGGAGAAACGTACATCGTCATCTTCGCATTCTTTTTCAATGTGAATAAATCTATGTTGGGTTTTCCCAAATGATTGAACAGATGATCCGCCACACATTGATTTAGTTGGCATTCCATAGGCAGAATGCTCATCCTTTGGCTCAATGAGTCTGCTAACAGATTCAGCCTTCCCGGAATATGAACTGCTTTCAAGGTGATCATATGATCCATGCACCAGCAAAGCAGTTTCCATGTCATCATACAGAGACTGGGGGACTTCATTCCGCCCTGGCTGTTTATGTAACTCACGTCTGTTGAGTTGTCTGAACGTATCATCACAAATTTTCCCTCCACTTCCTTCAAGAAGTGTTCCAGGCCTAGAATTACAGCCCGTAATTCTAGCATGTTGATACGTTCCTTTGACAGATCCAGATTCCAAAGCCCTGATATTGTGGGCAAGCTCCCCATCCCTCAAACGATGCATCTGTAAACATCATTACTTGAGGGTGGGGAGGGGTCATCATGACCCCCGTCAGGAAATTCCCTCTCTCCATCCACCAATGAAGGTGATGAATGAGAGGGTCCAATACTTGAATGCGCGAGTCCAGTGATCCTGAACTCTGCGTCCACAACTGAATCAGCCACCTGCGCAAAGCCGCCTGAGGAATGACTGGTTCCATTGAAACCATCAGACCTAGCATTCTTAGATAGACTCGTGCTAGAATATAATGACTGCTGCAAACCATTTGAATGCACGAGAGGAGATTCTCCACTTTCTCCTGGGATGGATAAACATATCCTATCTCCAGATCGAAGAACATACCCAGGTAAACAAACTTCTGGGATGGAGTCAGCTCTGATTTCTGAAAGTTGATTATCCAACCTAAATCTGTAACTGTTTTCAAAACTATCTCCAGATTTGCTGTCAAACTTTCTGGGTTGTGTGCTTTTAGCAACCAGTCGTCTATGTAAGTAAGTGTGGACTGCTATATTTCTCCTGCGGAGGCATGCTGTGATAACAAGTACCACTCGAGTGAGGACCCTTGGAGCCATCGAGTGCCGAATGGAAGAACTTTGAATTCCGATTGGCGTCCCTGAAAAGCAAATCTCAGGAACCGACGAAAACTCCTTGAAATTGGAATGTGGAAATAAGCATCTTTGAGATCTAATGATGCTGTTCACATCCCCTTCTCTAACCCCAACAACACCGATTTTATTGTTTCCATTTTGAAACTCGGTGTATCTATAAACTTGTTTAGTGGTTTGAGGTTGAGAATTGCCCCCCCCCCCCCCCCGGTGTTCTTTGTCACAAGACACACGGGTGATTAGAAGCCCGGACGATCTTGCACTGGTTGAATTGCTTCCTCTTCTATGCACAACCGTTTGTCTGGATCTCTTGGAATTTGAGTCCAGACTGGTACCAGAGATAGATGTAATGGTGGACCTTTTATCCACTCTGGACTGTACCCGCGCAAAAGCCATTGTAAGACTAAGCGGTCCTGAATTAACCTCTCCCACTTCTGAATATGGCAATTCAAACGACCTCCCACTGGTGCACCTAGGGTTAACGGGGTGCCCATGAATTTTTGAAGTGGGTGTGTCTCTGGCACGTGTGACAACACCAGAGTGGTACCTGTGGTAACCAGAAATTCTTTTAGCCCATCAGGCACCACTCCTCGCATGCCTTGCCCAGCACCACGTGCACCTTGGTGTGTGGGATGCTGTCTGGCTGGCTGCGCTTCAGGTGCTGGCTGATGTACAGCAGCACGCTGCTGCTCGCGCAGCCGACACGGTCTCTGAACCCGGCCCGCCTGCTGGCCTCTGACAATGTCAATGAGTGAACTGCTGTCGAGCAGCTGAGAGCTGAAAATGCACGTGTTCTCTGCGCAGCACTTCAAACTGTGCACGCAGTGCCCGCTGGTTGTTCACCAAGTTAACTGTCTCTTGGAGGTGCCGACAACCCACACCTCCAAAAAGACCAGGGCCCGCCATCGGCGCTTGCAACAAGCACAACTTGAGCTCCTGGGATGGGCACAAATTGTCGAAGGCAAAAGTGCGCCTCGTCCTCAGCGACTTGGTGACTGACCTAGTCAGACAGTCTAACGCCAAGTTGATCCCATCCTGGATGGCACGTTGTACTGTCACCGGACTAGTCTGTTGGTGCACCGAGGTTGCTACTACCCGCGATAGCAGCTGAGACACGTGAGACAGCACACTAATCGCTGCTCACGAGCTCTCCTTGGTGTCACGCAAGGCGGCATTAGCTGAGCACATAGCGCCCGAGGAAAGTGATCCTGTGTCAGTATGGGAGCCCGGCCACGTATTTTCTCCCAGAGCGGAACGGACGACTGCGCTCGATCTGGGCGCTAGACCATATCGAGTGTACTGACTAGCCGTAACTCGACATCGCCTAGCAACCTCGCGGGGGGCCTTGTCGAGGTCACCTTTCGGTCTGATCGACTCCTCTGCTGCAGTGAACAATTCTAAGATATGTTCAGCATACGCCAGAGACTGAGTCATGTTGGCCAACGGCTTTGCCTGTAACCATGCCCGAGGGTTACTGGCGGCTGTTTCGTCCACAGAGAGCTCTAGTCTGACTGCGAGGAGCCACATGCACGCGTCAGACCAGTCTTCGTCCATAGCTATCTGCGAATTGCCGACGAGCAGCGGGCCCTCGTCATCTTCAATGGCATTCACAGGTAGGGCTGTGGAGGAGGCTATAGATGAACCCGGCTGCCCAGAGAATGCATACAGGCCTGCGAGGGCTGTCATGACATTCTCCACGAGCTGGCCGAGCACCGAGGTCACGCTCATGTGTGGGGCATAAAGCACACTAGCACGGCCTAGATCATCCGTATGAGATTCCACATCTAAGCGTGGTATCATATACAGGCAGCCGTCCGCCCCAAATCGGCCCACAGGTTGAATCATGAAACCTGCTCCCGAGGGAACAGAACCATAGCTGCGAGCAGCCACGCTCCCCATGAGAGGAGTATAGATGCTCGCATCCATGTCTTCATAACCATCCTGTGGGCCGAGCAGGTAGTCTTCATCATCTTCCTGGTCAGGAAAGTTAGACCCTGGGTTAAGCAAGAAACACTAACCCAGACTAACCAGGAGAATGCCCGAGGGCAGATGATGAGGGTACTCCGCAAGTGATGGAGGTCAGGCCCGCTGATGCTGCTCGCACCGCTTGATCACCAGGCGATGTGAACATCAAGCATGGGTCCAAGACGGCCACCCCTGGATCACTGAAAGCTTTGTCCGACTTAGTAGGGCATGATCCATGGACGGGGGCTACCTGCACTGAGGTCGATGTGCAGGAAGTTGAAACACCTGTGCCCGGCAACATGACGCGAAGCATGTCAGGCATCAGATCTTTCAAAGTCCTGCGCATCTCACTCACTAACTCTACCTTGAAGGCCTCGAGCCCACCCTTTTCAGAGGCCTTCTTAGCCCCCTTCTTCACCTTTTGCCATCCTCAACCATCAGCTTTGCCTGTAATGCAAAGAATTCAGAGGTTAGATCCCCCCCCCACTCTTTACAAATGCCACATTTGTTGGACAGCCTACAAATAGTACAAGATGGGCAAGGGTGGAGGAAGAATCTAGCCCTCATGGACGATGGACATGACTTCTGAAAGGAAGGCATATGAAGACAATGAGTATTATAGTTTGTAAACTTTGTTATTTCATTTTACTAAATACAAGAACAAACTTGAGAGAGAAGACACCCACTTTTATTACAGACAACCCTGAAGGGACAGATGACTTCTCTTGTTAACAATAACAAACAACAACCAGGGACCCGAATTAAGAATGGAAGAGGACGAGAAAGAAAGATTATGACTCTAGATATCTCTCCACATTTATAATAAAGGATGATAATAACATCAATAAGATTTCTCTAAACTAAGATTATGACATCAAGGAAAGAGAAAAATCTCTGGTTGATTATGACATCAAACCTCAATGCAACTGCTCCTTCAAGGAGAGGGTACATCAGAAAATGATTGCAAGAAATACCTAGTGACTAAAACATTCAAGAGAGAATACAGTGCAATAAAGATGGCAGCAGAAATTGTAAATATTTTCAAATAATTAGGTGCCATAATTAATAAACTCCCTTATCCTGAGCACAGGGAAGCCATCCTCTTGTGCAGAACATGTCCATCCATCCGCCGAGACTCTTCTTTCTGTAGAGACTGATGAAGGGGTTGGGACAAAAGGAGGGAGATATTTATTCGTGCTATATCTCCGACCCTTAGACATATCATAATGATAAGTCAGAAAAAGAGACGTGAACAACCTCCGAGAGAAGAACAGGAACCCTTACCATCCATAAGTTGAACCTGTGGACACAAAGCACAAGGGATTGATAGCCCTAATCGCTGGGAGAATTTAACAAGAGGCCCAAGGGGCCTGTGTTGCTCACCTGGAGCACCATCAATTTTTGTCAAAATTGTTGGTGGGTGGTTTAGCAGTCTGTTAAATGAGTTTGTGGTCATTTTCCAAGTGCAATATGGCCGTCAAACACGCTACAATTTGATTGGCCCGCGGTGCCTATGTTTTGTTTATGGATCAACTTCCCGTGGACAAATTTTGGCCCGATGCCTTCAGCGGTTCTGGAGAAAATTGGCTTAACTCTTGGCCTAGATGAAGATTCCCCAAGTGGTTTCGGAGAAGATTTTTAGACATTTCCTGAAATTGGCCAAAATCCAAACTGGCCGCTGGGCAAATTGGCCGATCGGGTTCATTTGAACAACCTTGGATCCTTATGCCCTAAGGATGCTTCCTGCCAAATATAATTGAACTCGGCCTGGTAGTTCTCGAGAAGACATTTTAAAATTCCCATTGCTTTAGTATGGGAGCCATTGATGAGAAAATTATGCAAGCTGGCCGCCAAACCGTTTATCCGACAGTTTCGAAAATTGCAAATTTGAGCTCAGAATACCCAAAAACAGATATAGAACCAATTTTGGCCTCAAAATCCATCAAATAAAAAAATCCAATATGTCCGCCAAACATGCTACATTTTGATTGGCCCACGGTGGCCCTGTTTTTTGACGGAGCAACCTCCCTTGAAGAAACTTTAATGGCCCTTAGTCCCTAATAATATCTCCCAAATTTTGGCCTGATCCATTCAGTGGTTCTGGAGAAGTTGTTTTTGGGAAAACTAGGTCATCCAAGATGGCTGCCGAACCATTAGGTCAATCAAGTTGTCTTGAAAAAACTTGGCTTAGCTCTTTGACCTGATGAGGTTTCATATGTTTTGAATCGATTCCCCAAGCCGTTTCAGAGAACGAGATTTTTAGACATTTCTAAAAATCGGCCGAAATCCAAGATGGCCACCGGCCAAATTGGCCGATCGGCTTCATTTGAACAAAATGAAATCTTTATCCCATAAGGATGATTCCTGCCAAATATATTTCGAATCGGGACAGCAGTTCTCGAGAAGACATTTTAAATTTCCCATTGCTTTAGCATGGGAGCTTTTGGCGGGAAAATGATCCCAGATGGCTGCCAAACCGTTTATCCGACAGTTTCTAAAATTGCAAATTTGAGATCAGAATACCCAAAAACCTATATAAAACGAATTTCCGCCTCAAAATCCATCAAATAAAAAAATCCAAGATGGCTGCCAAACACACTATATTTTGATTGGTCCAACGCGGCCATGTTTTTTGGCGAATCAACTTCTCTTGAACAAACATTAATCACCCTATGTTGCTAATTATATATCACAAATTTCGGCACCATCGCTTCAGCAGTTCTTGGGAAGAAGTCGTTTTTGTGAAAACTAGGTCATCCAAGATGGCCGCTGAATCTTTGGTCAATCAGGTTCCCTTGAACAAATTTGATTCAGCGCTTACCATAGATCATATTTTGTGAGTTTTGAATTGATCCCTCAAGTGGTTTGGGAGGAGAAGATTTTTAAAGACATTTCCAAAAATTGGTCGAAATCCAAGATGGTCGCCGGCCAAATTGGCCGATCGGGTTCCTTTGAACAAACTTGAATCTCTATGCTGCAAGGATGCGTCATGCCAAATATAATTGAAATCGGCCCAGTAGTTCTCTAGAAGAAGATATTTTTAATTTCCCATTGCTTTAGTATGGGAGCTTTGGGCGAGAAAATGATTCAAGATGGCCGCCAAACCATTCATCCGACAGATTCGAAAATTGCAAATCACGGATTTCTTTTTTCACGAGAGAGTTGATACTTACCTCCCTAATACTCTTTGATATTGCTAAATATCGGCTTTCACTCAATAAAACACTCAGATTAAAAATGTTAGGTGCCCCTACTGGGCAGGTAGTCAGATGACAGTCTGGCGGATGCTAGCCACACCACCGCGCATGTGCCGACTAGCACTTCCTCTGACTAATTTATTGGCTGGCAACTTTACAAGAGCCTGAAGACCGAGCCTCTGTGGGGCGGAGAGGCCGGGTCCGTATTAGGGAGGTAAGTATCAACTCTCATGAAAAAAGAAATCCGTGATTTCGTTTATTTCACTTCAAGAGTATACTTACCTTCCTAATACTCTTTGATATTGCCAGAATTTGACAGGGAATTCGGCGGGAGGGAGGCGAGGTTAAAAGACCAGCTCTTCCCTATGCGCTTTTCTGCATTTAAGACACTTAAAAACCTCTGAAATTGTGTGGAAACACAATCAGGAAAGATTTGAACATCAGCTAACACAACTGATGGGAGGAAGACTGAATGACCTCAATCTCCCATACGCTCTCTACATACAAGTGCCATGTACTATAGGACATTAAACGAAAAGGCTTCATTTTCATATACTCTCAATAATGAACCACATAAAACACGTACCATCACCATATTAATAACGAAGGGTCACGTGACATTACAAATAACCATGGACAACGCACACACAAGACTGACCTTGTGGAAGATTGCTGCTGTCATCATCTCCCCATTGGTGAAGACTGATGCAGCCAAAAAGTGGATGTTTCCATTGATTAAATGTGAAATATATAAAAAATGAGGATACCTCATCAAATATTGTACACCTAGATTAGCATTTCAAAATCGATAAGGCGAGAGGATTCGAGGTGTCACGGAAATAATGGTCGGTAAAACTTGACTCACAGTGACACTGAGCTACTGACATAATGTCATCCACAGGTACCCCATTAAATAGGGCAGTGGAAGCCACTACACCTCGGACACTGTGAGCCTTGGCCATGTCAACTTGTTTACCTGTGGCAGATTTATGGCAAAATTGAATACACACAACAATCCACCTGGAAATGGTGTCCTTTGATGCCCTGCCATTGCGTTAAATATATGACAACCATAATGCTGTTGGGTCCGTCCGACATTCCTCAGTACGTTGTTTGTACCGGATTAATGCTCGGACTGGACACCATAGTTTCGAATTAGGATAATACCTAGTCAAAGCTGGTAAAATTATAGGCTGACATGGATATTTCAAAGAATAGGTTTTTAGCCATGAAATTTATCCTAGGTAGAAGCCTAAGGCCTTCCCCTGTGACCACAAAATGGTCTGCCTCGGCTGATAAGGCATGAATCTCACTTCTACGCCTAGCCAAGGCCACAGCAATTAAAAATACAGTTTTAAGCGTCAACATTTTCATAGAAATGGAGCTTAGTGGTTCAAAAGGCCTATCAGCTAGCACCTGAAGCACTAGAGATAAACTCCAAGACAGAATCACAAGAGGATTCCTTGGTCTTAGATTGCCCATGCCTTTGATTAAAGTATTTACTCCATCACTTCCCCTATTAGCCAAGCAAGGGATAACTGTCATTAAAGCCGACTTATAGCCAGCAATAAAGTTAGGTTTGAGGCTATAGGCATCATACAGGTGACAGAGGAAATCGGCTACTACCTGAATAGATGAATCC
Organism: Chaetoderma sp. LZ-2023a; assembly: GCA_034401795.1. Classification (NCBI taxonomy): domain Eukaryota; kingdom Metazoa; phylum Mollusca; class Caudofoveata; order Chaetodermatida; family Chaetodermatidae; genus Chaetoderma; species Chaetoderma sp. LZ-2023a. The sequence continues at coordinate 58,752,913 of CM067364.1, read as the reverse complement.
ATTGGATTAATATATCCTTTCGAGCACCATTCTGCAAAAGCTGTTGATTTTATAATTATATGCGCTGGAGGTTGACCCCATTCTGGCTTTTGTCATGAACATGGCTGCTTGCTCAGAAAAGCCCTCCTTAATTCTAGATTCCTTGACAACATCCACGCAGTCAATTGGAACATTGACGGATTGTTGTGAAGGGTCTTGCCCTGGAAGATAATATCGTCCATCAGAGACAGAGGAACCGGATTGCAGACCAGAAGGTCCAGCAGATCCGTATACCATGATCGGCTGGGCCAATTTGGGGCGATCAGAAGCGCTTGGCATTCCTCCTGTCTGATTTTCTGGAATCAGGATTGCTGGAGGGAATGCGTATGCATACATTCCCGCCAAACTGATAGCTAACGCATCTGTTGTGATAGCGCTCAGATCTGGAATACGTCAACTTCGCATTTCTCCTCGTTGCGAATAAATCTATGTTGGCTTTCCCCCAGTGGTTGAACAGACAATCCGCCACACATTGATTTAGTTGCCATTCCGTAGGTAAAACACTCATCCTTCGGCTCAATGAGTCTGCTAGCACATTTAACCTTCCCGGAATATGAACTGTTTTCAAGGTAATCCTGTGATCCAGGCACCAGCAAAGCAATTTCCATGTCATCATACAGAGACTGGGCGACTTCGTTCCGCCCTGGCGGTTTATGTAAGTCACTACTGTTGAGTTGTCTGATCGAATTAGAACACTCTTGCCCTGAACTTTCTGTAAGAAATGTTCCAGGCCCAGGACTACTGCTCGTAATTCCAGTAGATTGATATGTTCCTTTGACTGTTCCAGATTTCAAAGCCCTGATATCGTGGACTCTCCCAGGTAAGATCCCCACCCCTCCATCGATGCATCCGTATATATCATTAACTGAGGGTGAGGCGGGGTTAAAATCACCACCGCCAGGAGATTCTCTGTCTTCAACCACCATTGAAGGTGATGAATTAGAGGCTCCAGCACTGACACGTTTGAGTCCAGTGAACCTGTACTCTGGGCCCACTGCGTCATGAAAAATAACTGGATCGGCCGCCTGCATAAGGCCGCCTGAGGAATGACTGGTTCCAGAGAAACCATCAACCCCAGCACTCTCAGGTAAACCCGTGCCAGGACATGACAACTGTTGCACACTGACTGTATTTCTGAGATGAGTATCTGTACCCTCTCCTGAGTAGGATAAACATATCCGATCTTCCAGTCGAAGAACATTCCCAGGTAAACAAACTTCTGGGATGGAGTCAGCTCTGATTTTTGAAAATTGATTATCCATCCAGCCTAAGTCTGTGAGAGTTTTCAAAACTACCCCCAGATTTGCTGATAAAATTTTCTGGTTGTGTGCTTTTAACAGCCAGTCGTCTATGTACGTGTGGACTGCTATGCTTCTCCTGCGGAGGTATGCTGTTATCGCAAGAACCACCCTGGTGAAGACCCGAGGAGCCGTAGAAATTCTGATGGGTAATACCCTGAATTCCCACTGTCTGCCCTGGAATGCAAATCTCAGGAAGCGATGGAAACTCCTCGCCATTGGAATGTGGAAATAAGCATCCTTCACATCTATTGAAGCTGTCCACATTCCATTCTCCAACCCTGCCAACACCGATTTCACAGTCTCCATCTTGAAACTGGGTGTGTCTATGAACCTGTTCAATGGCTTGAGGTTGAGAATTGGTCTCCACCCTCCAGTGCTTTTCGTTACCAAGAACATGGTTGAATAGGCCGGGCAATTTTGCGCCGGTTGAATTGCTCCTTTGAGTATGAGGGAATTTATTTCCTCCTCTATACACAACCGCTGATCTGGATCTCCTGGAATTTGAGTCCAGACTGGCACCAGAGACAGTCGCGATGGCGGAGCTGTTATCTAGTTGGAATGATACCCGACTGAAAGACTAAACGGTCCTAAGTCAACCGTTCCCACTCTTGCATGTGGTTGGCCAATCGGCCTCCCACTGATCCACCTATGGCGAGAGGTGGACATAAGGAGGGCAAGAGTGGCACTGTCTCCTGGTGCAGATGCACTGGGGTAGCTCTTACTGTGGTAATCACCCCATCAGGTACGATTACCACGACCAGATCCTGGCGCACCATGGCCCCCAGCATGTGCACCTCGGTGCGCGGGCGGCTGCCTGGCTGGCTGCGCCAGAGGAGCCTGCACCCTCCTCACTGCTGGCCGAAGCATGCGCGGCCATGGCCGGCGCTGCGCTGGTGGCTGGCCTCTGACCTGGCCACCTTGAGCCTGCAGGGGATGATACGCAGGAGGAGCTGCGCGGACGCGCTCTCTGCGGAGCACTTCAAATTGCTTATGCAATGCCCTCTGGTTATTAACCGGCGTAACCGTCTCCTGGAGATGCTTACATCCCTCACCTCCAAAGAGACCAGGACCTGTCATAGGCGTATGCAGCAGCCTATTATACAAATCCTGGGATGGGCACAAGTTATCAAGAGCAAACGTGCGCCTCACCCGGACACTCCTGGTTACAGACTGGGTTAAACAGTCCAAAGCCAAGTTAATTCCATCTTGGATGGTTATCTGGACAGTCACTGGACTAGGTTGGCGCAATGCGGATGTCGTTACTACCCCCTGTAACAGCTGTGAGACGTACGAAAGCGCCGAAATAGACGCCCTCGAAGTCTCTTCCGCATCGCGCAACGCGGTGTTAGCCGAATGCAAAGCATTCGAACACAGCGCTCCCATGCCAGACCAGAAACCTGGCCGGGTATCTTCGCCCAGCGCAGCGCGATCATCCGCGCTTTTCTTAGGCACTACACAATATCGCTGATATTGATCAGCAACAATATGGCACCGCTTTGCCACCTCGCGAGGGGCCTTCGCTAAACGTCCATGCGCCTTAATGGACGTTTCCGCCGCAGTGAACATATCAACAATATGATCAGTTAACGGCAGAGATGGCATAGTGGCAACAGTCGGTTTACCTGCCAGCCATGGGCGCTGGTCCCGTTGACTGGCCGATTGATCCACAGCAAGACCTGGCCTGACGTTGATTAGCAACTGACAAGCGTCAGACCAGTCCTCCTCTGTGGCCATCTGCGAATGCTCTACATGACGAGGGCCTTCATCATCCACCTGAGCAATCACAGGCGTGTGTGTGGCTGGAGGAACTGATATGCCTGACAAGCCAGAGAAAGCATGCAGGCCTGAAAGAACAGGCATGCTAAACTGACTGACTTGACCAGGAGCAGGCGCTGTGGTATTGCGTGGGGAGAATTTTGCCACACCACGGCCCTGGCCAGCACCTGCTACACCATCGGCAAGCCGAGGTATGCGGTAAAACTGGCCATCAGATCCAGCCCGGGCCACCTTCTGCGCCGTGAATGCTACTCCTGCGTGAGTAGTCCCATGGACAATATCGCCCGTATTCCCCGCGAGGGGTGCACGTACGTCAATGTCCATGGCCACGACGCCAGAAGGAGAACCCAGCAGATAATCCTCTTCTTCCTGGCCAGAAAGATTAGACTCCAGGGCAGCAAAGAATGCTAACCCGGACTGGCCAGGAAAGGTACCATAGGAGGAACTGGTACCTGCAGGGTGCGGATAATCCTGGCCTGATAGGCAGGCAGGTTCCAGCGACACCTGACCACGAACAACCGGCGCGGCAAGCCTGCTGTCAGTGTTCTCATAGTGGATATTGCCCTCTATTAGGGCCACCTCTGAAACATGGACGAAAACTGGAAGGTCCCTAGGTAGTACCGATTCAGAGGCGGGGATTATCTGCTCCAGAGCAGATGAAGAGGACAACGAAAGATTTGGACCAGGAAGCATGCCATGAAGCAACTCTGGGACCAAATCTTTAATTGTCCTCTTCATCTCTCCCATCATCTCAATACGGAAGGCCTCCATATCCATAGCGGATGAGGCCTTCCTCTTACCCTTCTTACCAGAAGCCTCTTTCTTAACTTTCCTCTCCTCCTCTGGAGCCTTCTCCCCGGTCTGCAAAGATAGAAATTCAGACATTAGCTCTCCACCCCACTTTTTACAGATCTCACATTTAAGTAATGGACCACAAGAGCTGCACTGGGAGCATAAGTGGGTGAGGGCGAATCTATCCAAGATAAACCTTCCACATGACAGACAACCAGGCATCTGAAACAAGCCAGAGGACGAAGACAATGAGTATTACAGTTATTGAATTAGAAACTCAAAACCAAATAAACAAGGAGGAAGGGGCCATAAAGACCCAAGCCAATAATAATAAATCAGCGTTGGACAAAACTTTATAAAAGATAGAAAGGCGCAAGGCTGATTATGATGCCATAACTTCAAAAAAAGAAGTTAAATCGATCCGAAACAAACATCCAGGTGTAAGGATGAATTGTATTCATATCCAGACCATCCTAACTAGAAAGGATAGTGTATCCATACTACACAAACATCAGATAAACAATGATAAAATGGCAGCAGATTTCATAAATATTTTCAAATATAATTGAAGTGCCTCATATCATAACTAGAATACCCGAGTCTTTAGCATAGACAAACCATCCGACCTGATGCGCTGGAAGCTCCACCAACATTATGACCTTTTAACTCTCTCCACCTTAGGAAAAGGGAAGGAAGTGGACCAAGAGGGCAAAGTGAGAAGACCTTCATCCGAGGCCTCCAACTCACTGGGCATAATATTTTCGGTTAGATAACCTAACAATGTTAGTAGAAAATGGAACCTTGGTGGAGAGAAAATCAAACCCTCTGATGATGTGCTGTCCTGAACAATCATAGATAGATACATGTGGACATAAACACAAAGAGAGATTAGTATTTCATAGCGCCATTTAGAAATAAACCAGTTATTTTAGGCGCTTATCACAATAAACGTGAGTCCCGGAAATACATTACAATGGGATAAACTGGCTAAAATATAATAGAAGTCACCTGATGAAAAGGTCCTGGGCCCTCCTCCGGAGATACTGCACATTCAGACATCATTCACAGGTAACTAATCCTTGAAAGATTGTTTCTTATTAAGGAAAAACAGTCGGAAAACTTTGAGCAAAAAAGTTGCATGAGACTCCAAGCCAATAAATTAGCAAAGAGGTAGTACTAGTCGGCGCATGCGCGGTGGTGGGGCTAGCATCCGCCAGACTGTCATCTGACTACCTGCCCAGTAGGGGCACCTAACCTTTTTAATCTGAGGTTTTATTGAGTGAAAGCCGATATTTAGCAATATCAAAGAGTATTAGGGAGATAAGTATACTCTTGAAGTGAAATGGCCCAGCTGTTCTTGAGAAGTCTTTTAAAGGAAAAGTTGACGGACGGACGGACGGACGACAGACACACGACGGACGGTCGCCACGACATAAGCTCACTTGGCCTTTCAGGCCAGGTGAGCTAACAAGGATTCCCAGCACCTGAAATCGCATCAACGCCAAATCGGCCGCGAACTAAAGCCGGTAACATATGAAAGTTACAAGTCTAAATTAATATATGGAACAAAATCACCTTAACAGATGATGAGGTTGACACCTCTGATGATTTAGAATCAGCCATTATATAAAATGATGATGTAAATTGATTGAAATTTCTCAAAAGAGAGCTAGGAATGTTTTCCAGGTGTTGTTTGTCAGCGAATATATTAGAAAATGGAAGTACCAGTATGCGCATGCGCAGTAGGTGTGGTCTGTCATGTGCATGACTGTGTACATCCACCTGCCCATTAGGGGCACCTAACCGTTTATAATTCTGAATATTATTGAACTTAGAGCCGATATACTAGTATATCAAGAGTGTTAGGGAGGTAAGTACATTCTCATGATGTGAAAAGACCCTGGCCACAATTTTGTATTTTTTTTTTACCAATCTTGACGATTATTAAAGGGCTAAAATGTACACACATTAAACCATTATCATATATAACAAATGACTGTAAGATGTGGGTAGGAATGATTGCCCTTTTACATGAATTGGTTAATGCCTAAAGCACCCCCAATGTGCAATGGACCTTTCCTGTTTATCCATCCATCATATGATGTCATAATCAACTACATGCCATGTAGGATGACATCACAATCAAATACAGCATGAATGACTCGATTTAGTCCGTCTTAAATGCTTAATAGTCCGACATGTTGTGCGAATTGTATGTCTTTACTATTTAATAAACATTTTTGTCAAATATTTTGAGACTAATTCGACTTAGGGCTGTTGCCGCTAGAGGCAAAATTAGTCTAAAAATATTCAACAGCTAACCTGTATAATTTTATGGAAATTGAGATTCAGAGAGTACAGGGATCAATCGATCCCAACATGAGTGAAGCGTGGGTGGAGCTTAACTAGGGATTAGTGGGGAATAGCTAAAACTGGAAAGGTACATTGGTGTACCCAATAAATTTACCTTTCCAGAGTATCCAATCGATGATCTGACGTCATATGACGTAATACCAAGCTAAGCGTCATAAATGATTCTATTAGGCCCGTATTTAACTCTTAATGGTCCGACACATTGTACAAATTGTATGTCTCTACTATTTAATAAACATGCTGTTGAATATTTTGAAACTAATTTCACTGGGTGCCGTTGCTGCCATAGGCATCAACAGCACCCAGTCAAATTAGTTCCAAAATATTCAACGGCTTACCTGTACAGTTTTCTGAAAATTGTTAGTCTGGATGTTCAGAGATCGATCGATCACAACATTAGAGGTGTGGGTGGAGCTTAGCTAGAGGTGGGCATGGCATAGCTAAAAATGGAAATGTCCATTGTTGAACTATTGTCCACATTTAAGTCTTTCCACAAGAACTATATTATGCAGTAAGAGACATGGTATTTAGAGGGTTAGCTATGCATAGTGACTGGTGTGTCGCTTTTACGTCTTTGAATATAATATATTATAATTTGTGTATGTGTATATGTGTGTGTTTGGGTGCACACAGGGCTAGGAATCAACCAGACATCGCATCTTTTGATATACTGATCCATATGGATCACCATTAAAGAATCTGATCTCTGACCCTGGGATGTACATATGTTCATATGCATACCGTATATGTATGTATATGTGTAAATTTGTGCATGTATCAGGGCTTTGGAATCTGGATCAGTCAGAAGAACATATCAATCTACTATATATAGATATGTATGTCTCATGTATCTAATGATTGCATAATTTATGTGAATTCTATGTCTGTAGTCTATGTTCTATGTATGCTATGTTAAATGTTATGTAAATGTGAATGTTTACTTATGTCAGGGGTCCACTGCCTTATAGGCTTTGCCTTAGATAGACTGACTATTTACATCTGTTTTTATACTAATATGTGATGAACAAATAAATCTACCTGAATTTGAATTTGAAAACTTGACACACTTTTTATCCAGGATCGAAACACTAACGGTTTCACAGTCGTACCATTTGTGACATAGCATGCAATAATATAGACTAGGTTGTACATCATATGCAAGACACCACAACGTAACACTTTACATTTGTACCACTCTATCAGCCAAAGACCTGGCTCCTTAAAGATCCTTACAGTGACCTTGATAAATGTTCATTTGGCGACCTAGAGAATATTTTTGAAAATTTACCACTGGAATGACTGGCTCAATAACTGAGCCATTTATTCCAGTGCTAAATTTTCAAAGATAGTCTTCTCTAGGTCTGCAAATTGACATTTTCTATGAGAAAATTGAAATTTTCTGGAACAAATTCGAGGGTTAAAGTGTTAACATGTTGTCTGGCATCAGTTGAAGTAAACTGACCTTCCCTGAATTCAAGAAAGTCATATGTACATTCATGACCTCCTGCCAGATCAAAGGCATTAAATTTGATGGCAACTGATCCGCCGGTGCGTGAGGGGTTCTCAAGCTGCCAAATACACTGCTGGTTATTGCTGTAGTTACCAGACCCATAGTAAAGAGACGTGATATTACCAGGACTCGCAGTTAACAGACCACCACAATCTGAGAAGTTATTAATAATAATAATAATAATAATAATAACAATAATAATAATAATAATAATAATAATAATAACAAGAGCTCCACAAATGGCGCATAATACCCCGCCATGATGACAAACCAATGAATGAGCTATCAGAAAATATTTATTTCTTCCTCAGCCCCATCAGACCAGTCATCCTTCTTTATCAAGTGTCAAAGCGATCCGTTAAACGGTCAAGGAGGTATCGTTCGGAAACCAATTTTCAAGATGGCTGCCGCTGACTGGTGGCCATATTAAATTTTGGATGATCATAGATTTTGATAAGTTTCTTCACCAGACATATTCCAATGACTGTAGGAAGTGATCCAATAAATGAAATCCAGAAACCAACTTTCAAGATGGCTGGTGGCCATCTTGGAGTTCGGATCATTGTCAATTTCGATAGGTTTCTTCACCACACCTAGTCCAACCACCATATGAAGTTTCAAAGGGATCCAAGTTATCATTTGGAAACCAATTTTCAAGATGACCACCGGTGGCTGGCAGCCATCTTGGAGTTTGTTTCATTGTCAATCTCGATAGGTTTCTTCCCCAGAGGTAGTCGAACCACCCTATGAAATTTCATAGTGATCCGATAAACGATAACGGAGTTAATATCTGGAAACCAATTTTAAAGATGGCCACCTGTGGCTGGCGGCCATCTCGGATTTCGGATCATTGTCAATTTCGATAGGGTTCTTCCTCAGACCTAGTCCAACCACTCTATGCAGGTTCAAAGCGATCCGATAAACGGCAACGGAGTTATCATCTAGAAACCACTTTTCAAGATGGCCACCGGTGGCTTGTGGCCATCTTGGATTTCGGATCATTGTCAATCTTGATAGGTTTCTTCCCGAGAGGTAGTCCAACCACCCTATGAAGTTTCATCGCAATCCGATAAACAATAACAGAGTTATCATCTGGAAACCAATTTTCAAAATGGCCACTGGTGGCTGGTGGCCATCTTGGATTTCAGATCATTGTCGATTTTGATAGCTTTCTTCCTCAGACCTAGTCCAACCACCCTATGAAGTTTCAGAGTTATCATCCGGAAACCACTCTGCCACCCGCACGCCCGACCGACCAGCCACCGGCCCGTCCACCCACCCGGACGGATGACGGCATTACATAATACCCCGCCAAATTTTTTGGCGGGGTATAATAATAATAACAATCGGCCCAAGGGGCCTGTATCGCTCACCTGCATCATAGGCATTTCAACCAGAAAGGCCATCAACAATAAGTAGAACCCTACAGAGTTGAGCAGAATTATAACAAGAAAACAGAAGCCATGTTTCTTTATGTATCAACTACTTTTGAACAAAACTTAATGGCCCGTAGTCCCTTATCATATCGGCCCAATCCGTTCAACGATTCTGGATACGAAGTTGTTTTCACGAAAACTAGTTCATCCAAGATGGCCACCAAGCCATGGACCAATCAGGTTCTCTTGAACAAATTGGTTTTCCTCCTGCATTAGATGATGTTTCATGAGTTTTGAATCAACCCCCAAGCTGTTGCGGAGATTTTTAAAGACATTTCTAAAAATTGGCTGGTTTAGCCGGTGGCCATCTTGGATTTTGGCCGATCAGCTTCATTTGAACAAATTTAGACCTCTATGCCCTAAGGCTGCATTCTGCCAAATATAATTGAAACTGGCCTAGTGGTTCTTGAGAAGTTGTTTAAAGAATTCCCCATTGCTTTACTATGGGCCCATTGCTTTACTATTGGAGCCTATGGCAGGAAAGCAAACCAAGATGGCAGTCGAACCGTTTATCCAACAGTCTCGAACGTGGCATATTTGAACTCGCCACCCTGATAAGCATATATACAGCAATTTTCGCTATCAAAATACATCAAATACAAAAAAGCCAATATGACAAAAAGCTAAATTTTGATTGGTTGATGCCGGCCATGTTTTTTAACATACAAAATTTCTTTGAACAAATTTGAATGGCCCTTGGTCCATAAGCATATTTAATAAATTTCAGCTCTATCCCTTTAGCGGTTCGGGAGAAGTCGTTTTCGGGAAAATCACGTCATCCAAGATAGCCACCATGCAAATAGGCCAATAAGGTTGGCTTGAATAAACTTGGGTCTAACATTGCCATAGATGATGTGTTACGAGTAATGAATCAATTCCTCTTGCGGTTTCGGAGAAGATTTTTTAGTGTCTAAAAATCGGCCATCTTGGATTTTGACCGATCTGCTTCGTTTGAACAAACTTAGATCTCTATGCGCTATGAATGCTTCCTCCCAAATATAATTGAAATCGGCCCAATGGTTCTTGAGAAGAAGTCGTTTAAAGAATTCCCCATTGCTTTACTATGGGCCCATTGCTTTACTATGGGCCCATTGCTTTACTATGGGAGACTATTAGGCCGTGGGCCAAAATCTGCACGGTGACTTTTCGTTGCAAATGTTGCGGGGCAACTTGATATTGCTAGTATAACATATTTAGGGCGTACTCTTTCTAAATCACCAATGTTCCCACATTTTTTCTTGCACATTAATTAGAAATAATTAGTTAAAAGTAACATAAATTAGCCAAGAAAGACAATCCAATTTGACGAGTTTAACTATCAGGTGGCGCGCCTGTCACAAGAGCAGACACGGAGTCATCCAATCAGGTCACTTCCTTATTCAAGATGTCTGCGCCCACAAAGTGCTGTTTACATATTTTTGATGACCAGGAAGGAACACTTTTACAGTTCTCGGAAGTGAGCTGGTTGAAATTTATTGACTGTGTTAAGAAATGGAAAGAACTAGATGGTATGGAGAAAGAAACAGCCGCAAAATATGCATATTTAACGGATGAATCGGCGCTAGACACCAGTTTTCGATATCACCGAACATGTTATTCACGGTTTACAGATAAGACTAAGATAGAAAGAGCTGTAAAACGGGTAGCAAAACAGTTAGGACTGCAGACACCTGCGACCGTGTGCCCTCAAAGCGAACACGACATACCCGTGACCAAACAGCTCCACGAAGAAGTCAACATGTTTTACTAGAACAGTGTATAATTTGTAAGAAGGAACAGTATACAGTAAATAAGAATTCAAGGAAACGTCTGAAAGAGCGATTAGCAAGCTGTGAATATACGTCTGGTAAGTGCTTTTTCATAATATAAATTATACTGTCGTTCGCCGTGCCTGTAACCCCAAGCCCTCACCCAACCACATCCATCAAATATAAAGGGTAACCCATTCTTGGTGGCTTTGAAGTAAACATATGTTCATAAAGGGAATGCATTTTGAAGTAGACATCATAAATAAACTGCTAAGTATTTTGAAACTGTTTATTTGAAGCGTCCAGTCAAATTATTCTCAAAATATTCACCAGAATATTTCTTTAGCAAGCCCTATAGCTGCGATCTCTGCGGCAGACACTTTTTACCTCCCACCTTTCACCCAGTGATCTCATTATTTTTCACTTGGTTCAACCTGGTATATGATATGATATTTATTTCCACAATAGGCCATTGGCCCTTGAGTGTAACAATTGAAATATATATATATATATATATATATATATATATATATATATATATATATATATATATATATATATATATATATATATATATATATATATATATATATATATATATATATATGTACATTTCCTGGCAACCCATATAATAATTTAAATACATTAATTTGGGTCAGTTGTGTAATGGTGATATATATACTTTCTTAAAGGCCCATTCCACACACGCACATTCAATACTTTATATTTTAGAGCACAAATGAATCAATATAGACGTTATTAACCAACTAAACCACATATGTATATGAAAGCGCCCCGCCCCGCCCCCCCCCCCTCCTCTGGAGAAAATGCTCATTTTGACTGTGCTATCTTCCAGTGTACGAATTGTGTCTTTGGTAAGTGTTATGAAATCTTCCACTGTACGAATTAAATGTCTTTGGTTAATTTACAGTTTACTAGATATTCTGTAGAATAATTTGAAACTAATTTGACTGAAGAGAATTCTCAATTCGTCTTCTCCTTGCGTAGAGTGAAGACCTGGTTTACAAATTCTGCTACTTTCTTTATAACCGTCAGATTTTCATCTTGTAAAAACTACATCTGTATGTAAACACTTGTTTTTTTTATAGTAATACAATTTTGTATAAAGGGCACATGAATGCGAATTCGTATTCATATTCAACATCGTTTACATACAATTGAGAGAACCCGTCAAGCAGATGCAGATATAGGTAACCATGTGTCCAAGTTTTGCCTGTGATGTCATTATCCAGTGCTATGCTGAGATATAGGCTTTGTTAGAAATGTCAAAAAATTTGACCGACCGACTGACTGACTTATACTTGCTGCTGGTCGCGGCTAAAAGTCATAAGAATTTGTCATATAAGATGTATAGAGTGGAATAGTCCAGATTCACCTATTCATCCGGGAAATCCTACTCGGTATCTCAATTTCATAGCAAGCATGCACATACCAGGTAAACTATTTCAAAACTAATTAGATTGGAAGCTGTATCTGCACGAGACCAGCGGCTTCCAGTCAAATTAGTATCAAAATATTAAACAGGATAGTTTTTTAATCATAAAGAATTTGTAATTAAAACAAAACAGTGTGAAACAGTAATTTATGTCTAGCCCTAATCGGCATAAACATTGTCTTGCAGGGCACGTGCAGGTCGTTAAAGTTAGATGCCCGGACACCTACCCTTGGGTACTGTCCGCCACTCCCCCACCGCCACCAGATCCGAAAACTGATCAGACCCGGATGCAGGTTTTTAAATCTGGATCAGGACTAGCGTCTGGAAATCCTATACTACGACAACGGCGGCGTTTCTTGTGTTAGAATCTGAGCCAAATCGGATGATTCTTTTAGATACACGTTCGGACAGACACACACGCCCGATCATAATACCCTGTTACCCTTACAGGGATGGTGGGGTGGGACGGGGGTGGGTGGGGGGTATCTATATCAATTTCAAGACAACCATACAAGTACATATACGCTGTTGAATATTTTGTGACAAATTCGACACAAACCTGTCGCTGCCATATGCAACAACAGTTTCCAGTCAAATTAGTTTCAAAATATTCAACATAATATTTCTTAGTTATAAATGATTATTCGTGTTTGTCCTTTCGGTTTCAAAGTGTCAATAACTTTTCAGGTGGTCTACTGTTAAAGGCAGCGGAGATTTTGAATGACGAACTTATGCTTCTTCAGATACAAGGACAGGATATGGTAGCAATTGAAGTACGTTACCATTGATCATGGTACAAGGACTATACTGGTTTCCTAACAGAGAAACGTCATGATAAAGATCGCGGCGAGGCATTGTATGGTGAAGCGTTCCAAAAGTTTTGTAAGTCTGTCATTGAAGAGAAAATATTAAAACAGGGTAACGTGATACGTATGGTGAAATTGCGGGCAATGTTTATTGATACAGTTAGGGAAACTTACAATCTTGATGTAGGCGCTAATGTTAGAGCTTCATACCTTAAACAAAAACTTGCAATAGCCTACCCCACACTTCAGTTTGTGAAACCATCCAATCGAAACATAAGTGAAGTTGTACATGCAAAGGGAAATGAAACATTATTAGCAGATTATTGGCAATCAGAGAGTGATTCACAAGCAAGCTGCAATGAAGATGATATTGAAGAAGTCAGCAACAGCCGATTTTCTGATCAGGAGACAATGCGCAATCTCTATTTCTCAGCATTATACATTAGGAGGTTATTGTCTGAATCGACGGGATGTAAGATTTGGCCTCCTACAGCTGATGATCTTTCCCTGGAAGGAGCAGAACAAATTATTCCTGTATCGTTATATAATGTGTTAGCTTGGATGATCGGAGCATCAGACGATATTTGCCTAGATCGTTTTGTGAATACTTCGGAAGATGTTAAATGCAAATTGCTGTCAATATCACAAGATGTTCTATATTTGGCATCAAAAGGAAGAACACCAACTCCGAAACATTATGCTTTAGCGATGACAATTCGACATTGGACAGGGTCTGCCAGTCTCATCAGCTTATTGAATGGCTTGGGACATTGTGTATCTCATTCCAAGGTCCTAGAACATGATACCGCCATAGCCACTGTTCAAATTAACAGAGATGAAATTGTTCCTAATGGATTCACAAAGAATTTACCAGCAACTTTAATTTTGGACAACAACGACTTCACTGAAGAAACTCGGTCTGGAGAAGGATCGACACATAATACAAATGGCATTTTAGTTCAGCGTGTTCGTATGGATATTTCAACGAATGCTTGTGATTCTATTAACATTGATAAAACTAGAAACCGTTCTGTTGACCCTCCATTAATTGACATTCAACCATTTCATAGTACCAAGCGACATGGGCCATTGAAGATGGATATGCGCACGACAGACAGGGCTTCGGTTCCACGGTCTTACCTTACACTAGACATTGCATTTTGTCTGTCAAAGTTGCCCGAGGTCAGTGAACAGGTTCTTCCAAGTTGGACAGGATTTAACACTTTGTTGAAATCTACAGACATTCCACTTTTATCCAAGATAGCATATCTACATGTAATTGATGCCAGCCCCACCAATATGTCAACGGTTTACATCATTCTATTAGGCAGTGTAGCTATTGCAGATAGTCTGGAACTGAAAACTATTGTTGTCGTATTTGATCAGGCAATTTATGCTAAAGCACAGCAAATTAGGTGGCAGAATCCAGTTTTTCAACAGCGATTGGTAGTGCGGTTAGGCGATTTTCATACTTCCATGTCATTTCTTGCCATTATAGGGAAGCGTTTTCAGGACTCTGGATTTCAGGATATTATAATAGAGTCAGAGATAGTGTCATCTGGATCTGTGAATGGTGTTATGTCAGGTCACCATTACAACAGAGCTATGCGTGACCATAAGCTGATGTTTGAGGCATTACAGAGACTGATGTGGGAAGCATTCATTAAAGTTCTTAGTACCGAAGAGGCGGCTGAAGCCATAAATGTCACAAAACAATTGAATCGTGAGGGGCCATGCTCCACATTTTCTGAGCTACTTAAAGAGACACACGTGTCAGCTTTGTTTGAAAGGTATGAGGCTTTCATCCAAAAGGAACGAGAAGTTAATCCTACATTTGATTTCTGGAGTTCGTACTTGGACATGGTTGGAGTTCTCCTTCAGTCTTTGCGTGCCACAAGGGAGGGATTATGGAATCTTCATTTGGCTGCACTCAATTCAATGCTTCCATGGTATTTTGCATATGACCGTATAAATTATGCAAGGTATCTTCCTGCTTATATCGCTGAGATGGAAAAGCTTGAAAGTGACCATGGAGAAATACATTCTGCTTTCTTGGACGGAGACTGTGCTGTACAACGACAAGGCAGGTACGGATTTAGTCAGATTGCTTGCGATCTAAACGAAATCTAGGATTTCTTTTTTCACGAGAGAGTTGATACTTACCTCCCTAATACTTTTGATATTGCTAAATATCGGCTTTCACTCAATAAAACACTCAGATTAAAAACAGTTAGGTGCCCCTACTGGGCAGGGAGTCAGAGGTAGTCCGGCGGATGCTCGCCCCACCACCGCGCATGCGCCGACTACTACTTCCTCTGGCTCATTTATTGGCTAACACATGCAACTACCAAGAGCCTGAAGACCGAGCCTCTGTGGGGCGGAGAGGCCGGGTCAGTATCTAGGGAGGTAAGTATCAACTCTCTCGTGAAAAAAGAAATCCTAGATTTCGTTTATTTCACATCAAGAGTATACTTACCTCCCTAATACTTTTGATATTGCCAGAATTCGAAAGTGAATCTGGCGGGAGGGAGGCGAGGTCAAAAGACCAGCTCTTCCCTATACGCTTTCAAGCGTTTTAAGGCACTTATGACGTCTGAAACTGTGTGAAAACACAGTCAGGATTTGATAAACCATCGGATAACACAACCGATGCCTGAGAGATGACCGATTTGTCATATGCGCTCCCCCCCCCTCCCTTGGGAGGAAGATTAAATGACCTCAATGTCCTACACGCTCTCTTCGTACTAGTGCCAAGTACTATAGGACAGAGACGAAAAGGCCCCATTTTCGTATACTCTCTATAAAGAACCACAACCCACATAAACCATCACCATATTAATAACACTGGGTAACGTGACAATACAAACAATGAACAACACATGAACAAGACTGACCTTGTTGTCCTAGGAAGCTGTCATCATGACTCCAGCAGAGAAGGATGATACAGTCCCGACAAGTGGTTGTCACCGTCGCTGAATGGCGAAGTATATAAGCAATGCGGAGGCACTCTTCACAAACATAAAGCGGTTATTGTTTCAAAATCGACAAGGCGAGAGGGTTAGAGGTGTCACGGAGGTAATGGTCTGTAAAACTAGACTCACAGTGCCACTGAGCCACTGACATAATATCATCCACAGGGACCCCATTAAAAAGGGCAGTGGATGTCACGACACCGCGGACACTGTGAGCCTTGGCCACGTCAACCTGTCGCCCGGTGGCGGATTTGTGACAAAATTGAATACATTCCACAATCCACCTAGAAATGGTGTCCTTAGACGCCCTACCATGGGGTTCAATATATGACAACCATAACGCTGACTGGTCGGTACGCCACTCCGAAGTACGCTGTTTGTACCGGAGCAGCGCCCGTACGGGGCACCATACTTTAGAATTAGGATCATATCTAGTTAAAGATGGCAAAAAAATAGGTTGACCTGGATATTTCAATGACTGATTTTTAGACAAGAAATTAATCCTAGGTAGAAGCTTAAGGCCTTCCCCTGTAACCACAAAACGGTCAACCTCGGCTGATAAGGCGTGAATTTCACTCCTACGCCTAGCCGAGGCCGCAGCAATTAAAAATACAGTTTTAAGAGTTAACATTTTCATAGAAATGGAACTAAGTGGTTCAAAAGGCTTATCACCTAGTACCTGGAGCACCAGTGATAAACTCCAAGACGGAATCAGTGGAGGATTCCTTGGTCTTAGATTGCCCATGCCTTTAATTAATACATTTAATGTACTTACTTCATCACTCCCCCTATTAGCCAAGCAAGGAATAACAGTCATTAAAGCTGACTTATAACCAGCAATAGAGTTAGGCTTGAGGCTATAGGCATCATATAGGTGACAGAGGAAATCAGCCACTACCTGAATAGATGATTCCATTGGATCAATACATCTTTTTGAGCACCATTCTGCAAATCTGTTGATTTTATAATTATATGCTCTGGAGGTTGACCCCCTCCTGGCTTTGGCCATAAACATGGCCGCTTGCTCAGAAAAGCCCTCCTTAATTCTAGATTCCTTGACAACATCCACGCAGTCAATCGGAACATTGACGGATTGTCGTGAAGGGCCTTGCCCTGGAAGATAAGGTTGTCCATCAGAGGCAGCGGAACCGGATTGCAGACCAGAAGGTCCAGCAGATCCGTATACCACGATCGGCTTGGCCAATCCGGGGCGATCAGAAGCACTTGGCACTCCTGCTGCCTGATTTTCTGAAGCACCTTTGGAATCAGGATTGCTGGGGGGAATGCGTATGCATACATTCCCTCCCAGCTGATAGCTAACGCATCTGTTGCGAAAGCGCTTGGGTCTGGAATCGGAGAGACGTACGTCGTCATCTTCGCATTCTTCTTCATTGCGAACAAATCTATGTTGGGTTTCCCCCAATGGTCGAACAGACGATCCGCCACACATTGATTTAGTTGCCATTCCGTGGGTAAAACACTCATCCTTCGGCTCAATGAGTCTGCTAGCAGATTTAACCTCCCCGGAATATGAACTGCTTTCAAGGTGATCCCATGATCCAGGCACCAACAAAGCAGTCCCCATGTCATCATACAGAGACTGGGCGACTTCGTTCCGCCCTGGCGGTTTATGTAAGTCACTACTGTTGAGTTGTCTGAACGAATTAGAACAATCTTGCCCTGAACTTTCTGTAAGAAATGTTCCAGGCCCAGGACTACTGCTCTTAGCTCCAGTAGATTGATATGTTCCTTGGACTGATCCAGATCCCAAAGCCCTGATACTGTGGACTCTTCCAGACAAGCTCCCCACCCCTCCATCGATGCATCTGTATACACAGTCACCTGAGGGTGGGGAGGGGTTAGCAAAACCCCCAGCAAGAGATTCTCTGTATTCAACCACCATTGCAGGTGGTGAATCAGAGGCGCCAACACCGGCACGTTCGAGTCCAGCGAACCTGAACTCTGGGTCCACTGTGTCATGAGAAACAACTGGATCGGACGCCTGCGCAAGGCGGCCTGTGGAATGACTGGTTCCAAAGAAACCATCAAGCCCAGCATTCTCAAGTAAACCCGTGCCAGGACATGACGACTGTCGCACACCGACTGAATTACCGAGATGAGTACTTGAACCCTCTCCTGAGTGGGGTACACATACCCCGTCTCCAGATCGAAGAACATGCCCAGGTAAACAAACTTCTGGGATGGAGTTAGCTCTGATTTCGGGAAATTGATTATCCAGCCCAAGTCCGAGAGAGTTTTCAAAACAATCACCAGATTGGCGGACAACGATTCCCGGGTGTGTGCTTTCAATAGCCAGTCGTCTATGTACGTGTGGACTGCTATGCTTCTCCTGCGGAGGTATGCAGTGATCGCGAGAACCACACGGGTGAAGACCCGAGGAGCCGTGGAAATTCCGAAGGGTAACACCCTGAATTCCCACCGCCGGCCCTGAAATGCAAATCTCAGGAATCGACGGAAACTCCTCTCTATGGGAATGTGGAAATAAGCATCCTTCAAATCTATCGACGCTGTCCACATCCCTCGCTCTAACCCCGCCAACACCGAGCGCACAGTCTCCATCTTGAAACTGGGTGTCTCGATGAACTTGTTCAACGGCTTGAGGTTGAGAATCGGCCTCCACCCTCCGGTGTTTTTTGTTACTAAGAACAGGGTTGAATAGAAGCCCGGGCACCTCTGTGCCGGCTGAATGGCTTCTTTTAGTATGAGGGAATTTATTTCCTCCTCTATACACAACCTCTGATCCGGATCCCGTGGAATGGGAGTCCAGATCGGCGCGAGAGACAGTCGCGATGGCGGGCCTGTCACCCAGTCGGGACGATACCCGACCGAAAGCCATCGCAAGACTAAACGGTCCTGAGTCAACCGCTTCCACTCTGGCAAGCGGGCGGCCAAACGGCCGCCCACCGGTCCACCTAGGGATAGAGGTGGACATAAGGAGGGCCAGAGTGGCACTGTTCTCTCGGCCTGCAACACCGGAGTGGTTCCCACCGCGGTAACCAGGCCATCAGGCCCGATTACCGCGACCAGATCCCCGCGCGCCCCGCCCAGCGCCGCGCGCACCACGGTGCGCGGGCTGCTGTCTGGCTGGGTGCGGCTGGGGAGCCTGCGCCCCCCTCACTGCTGGCCGAATCGCCCGTGGCCTAGGCCTACGTTGCGACGGTGGCTGGCCCCTGACCTGGCCAGCACCACCTCGAGCCTGCAGAGGACGATACGCAGGGGGTGCCGCGCGAACACGCTCCCGCCGGAGCACCTCAAATTGTTCCCGCAGCGCCCTCTGGTTATTAACCAGAGTGACCGTCTCCTGGAGGTGCCTGCATCCCTCACCACCAAAGAGACCAGGACCTGTCATAGGCGTCCGCAGCAGCCTATTATACAGGTCCTGGGACGGGCACAGATTGTCAAGTGCAAACGTGCGCCTCGCCCGGACACTTCTGGTTACCGCCCGCGTCAAACAGTCCAAAGCCAGGTTGATACCATCCTGAATGGCTCTCTGGACTGTCACCGGGCTAGGTTGGCGTGATGCGGAAGCCGCTACCACCCCTTGTAGCAGCTGGGAAACGTGGGATAGAGCGGCAATCGACGCCCTCCCACTCTCCTCCGCATCCCGCAGCGCGGCATTTGCCGAACGCAACGCGTTCGAGCACAAGACTCCCGTGTCAGAACGGGAGCCTGGCCGCGCATCTTCGCCCAAAGCCGCGCGATCATCAACGCTCGGCTTTGGCACCACACCGTACCGCTGGTAATCCAGGGGCACGATGCGGCACCGCTTCGCCACCTCGCGAGGGGCCTTCGCGAGACGTCCATTCACCTTAATGGACGCCTCTGCCGCTTCGAACATGTCCACGACATGCTCAGCAAGCGGCAGAGATGGCATAGCGGTAGCCGCCGGCCTACCAGCTAACCACGGCCTATGGTCACGCTGGCTAGCCGGCAGCTCCACGGGTAGATCTGGCCGAACACTCACCAGCCACTGGCAAGCGTCCGACCAATCCTCCTCCGTGGCTAACTGCGAGCGCTCTACTAGACGAGGGCCTTCGTCTTCCTCCAGAGCACTCGCAGTTGATGTCGACGGCGGGTAAGCTGATACCCCTGGCAAGCCTGGAAAAGCATGCGGGCCCGAGAGAGCAGGCATGCTAAAATCCGCGGCTTGACCAGGAGCAGGCGCCGTGGCAGAGCGCGGGGTAAACACCGCTCTACCACGGGTCTGACCAGCACCAGCCATACCATCGGCAAGCCGAGGTATGCGGTATCCGTGGTCAACAGCACCGCCCGGGGACACCCTCTGGACCGTGAAATCTACTCCTGCGTGAGTAGAACCATGGAACACGTCGCCTGCATTCCCCGCGAGGGGTGCACAGACGTCGTATTCCATGGCCACGTCCTCAGAAGGCGACCCCAGCAGGAGATCCTCTTCTTCCTGGCCAGAAAGATTAGACTCCGGGTCAGCAAAGAAAGCTAACCCGGACTGGCCAGGAAAGGTGCCATAGGAGGGTTTGGCACCTTCGGCGCGCGGATACCCGGGGTCTGATGAGCAGACCGCGGGTCCCAGCAACAACCGTTGTCCACGGCCCCTCGGCGCGGCGCCATGCCTGCTGCCAGGGCCTTGGACTGCCCCCAACAAAGGGGCCACCTCTGAATCCACAACCGGACCGGACCTAAAGAGACCGGATTCAGAGGCGGGGATCACCTGCTCGTAAGCAGATGCCGAGGACAACAAAGGAGCTGGCCCAGGGAGCATGCCACGAAGCAACTCTGGGACCAGATCCTTTATTGTCCTCTGCATCTCTTGCAACATTTCGGACCTGAAGGCCTCCATATCCACCGCGGATGAGGCCTTCTTCTTACCCTTCTTACACACTTTCTCCTTCTTCTTCCTCTCTTCCTCCATTACCTTCTCCCTTGCCTGCAATGCGAGAAAATCAGACATTAATTCGCCCCCCCATAGCTTACATACGTCGCACTTCAGCAACGGTCCACAGGGACTGCAGCTGAAGCACAAGTGCGGGACGAAGCGGCTTTTCAGAAACCTCCCGCAGGACGGGCAACCAGGTCTCTGAAACAGGACAAAGGACAGGGACAATGAGCAAGATAGTTAAGGTTAGCAAACTCAAAACCAACTAAAAAGAGAGGACAGGATCTCAAGATCAGAAATCAAGAAGAACCAGCCATGGACAAAACGTTAATTGTTAATAAAAAGGCCAAGGCCGATTATGACGTCATCACTCTCGTGACCAAATTAATCGATCCGCAACAAGCACCAAGAGCAAGAACGAATTGTATAAGTAAAAACGGAACATTTCCGTTGAATTGGCATTTCGAGTACACAACAATCAGATATACAGAGATAACTCCTTCCAATTCTAGTATTGGCAAAAAGGGAAATTATCTCCCCTTTTGTTTACATTATAATTAGATACCTGATCCTTGTATAGACAAACCATCCAACGTGATGAACCGGAGAACTCCACCATAGTACGCCTCTACATTCTCTCCACCTCAGGGGAAGGAATTGGAGCAAGAGGGCAAAGTGAGAAGACCTTTATAACAGGCCTCCAACTCACTGAACATAGATCTTTTGGTTAGATAACCTAACAGTATTAGTAGGAAATGGAACCGTGGTGGAGAGAAAACATATCCTCTTGTGCCGAAAAGTCCACCAAAGCTTCTATGCGATACCTGTGGACAAAACACAAAGAGAAATGAGACATATGAAGCACCATGTTGTAAAAACCCAACATAATCAGGCGCTAATCACGGTAAGCGCGAGTCCCGGAAATACATTAAACCGGGACAAAACACGCTAGCATATCAAAGAATTCACCTGATAAAGCGATCCCGCTCCTTCCAGAGGCGAATCCTCCCTTTCCGACATGCTTCCACCAAAAATAAACGTCAAACGTGAGCGAAAAACAAGGCAACGCGCAGAAAAGTATGAAAATCACAAAACCGCATGTAACCCTTTGCCAATAAATGAGCAAAGAGGAAGTAGTAGTCGGCGCATGCGCGGTGGTGGGGCGAGCATCCGCCGGACTACCTCTGACTCCCTGCCCAGTAGGGGCACCTAACTGTTTTTAATCTGAGTGTTTTATTGAGTGAAAGCCGATATTTAGCAATATCAAAAGTATTAGGGAGGTAAGTATACTCTTGATGTGAAAAGTTAATTGAGCAAACCTTCAACCGTGACTCAAAAACTAAAGGAGGAATGACCGGGATAACCATGAATAAAGGTGCTGTGAATCGGTGGATTCTGTCCCACCATGAAAGACCTGCAATATCAAAGGCATGTAAGATAATGGCGGGGAGAGACGACAACTCTAGACTGAGAAAGGATCTGGACAAATCTGGCATGAGCAGAGACGAATCTAGCATTCAAGCCATCACAGATACTATTGAGTCGATGGTTGATCCCTTTACATATGAGGGAGAGGATTTGATCAACATTTCTTCTGGAGTTGTTGCAACAAATGGCACTACGGCCAATCTCCTTAATGCTTTTGATACCGGGAAGACTGCCGCAAACAATTTTTGTGCTGAAAGACTTCAGAGTGATTCAACTATCGACTTATTTACACCTATTAAAAGCCAGAAGCTTCAAACCTTCAGTACAACTACAGGGAAACGATCTATCTCTAAGGTACACTCTGAAACTGTAACATTGAAAGCCAGTAGTGAGCTATTCAGTCGACTTTTGCTAGTAGGTAAATCACGAGATATTGATCTTCGCGAGCTATTGTCACATTCTCTCACTCCAGTTCCAGCTTCACTCAGTACATATGATGAGCTAAATGTGAAAACAAACAAAGCCAAATTAATGCATGAATTAGAGAGCAGTGTGCCTAATGTTCATCTAGATGCAGTGCCGCACAATTGTGTTTTAGTCATTGATGCAATGGCCTTTCTCCAGACAATTAATCAAGTACCAAAGACATTTGGAAAACTAGATGAACAATTACTTAAATCGCTCTTATCTCTTGGTAGACAATATTGTTGCAAGCGAATTGATTTTGTAGTTGACCGATATCCTACAATTAGTATTAAAAACTGTGAACGTGCTCGTCGTGCAATTACTGGTATTCAAGTTATACACATTAACAACCCCGACCAAAAAACACCAAAACAATTCAAGAAATTCCTTTCTAATGGAGAGAATAAGGAATCATTAATTGAGTTTCTTTTCATGACTTGGAAAAACTGTGACATAGAACTTCTTTCGGACATCGAAATCTTAATCTGCCATGGTGAACACTGCCATTCGCTGTCTGCTACCAATGTTGGAAGGGTTATTGAAGTACCAGAACTCCACTGTGACCACGAGGAAGCTGACACCAGGCTTCTGTTGCACGCAAAGCATGCTTCGGCAACACATCAGCATATTGTGATTAGGAGCCCAGAGACTGATGTCCTGATCTTATCAGTTGCATTTGCTCACAATATTCCTAGCACTCTTTACTTCTTGACCGGAAGTGGTACAAGTACAAGGATCGTGAATGTTACCACCATATCTCAGAGTTATGGGTATAAGAAATGCGAGGCTATTCTCGGAGTTCATGTGTTTACAGGATGTGATACTGTTAGTGCATTCAGAGGGAAAGGGAAGGTGAAAGCCTTGAAACTTATGCTTGATTCTCCTGAAGCCTGTGACGATTTCCAAAAGCTTGGGACTGATTGGATTTTATCAGATGAGATTTTATCAAGGTTGGAACCATTTGTTTCGCTTCTGTATGGACAGAAGAACTGTAGTGATATAAATTACGCTCGATACAATGTATTCAGACTTAAATGTTCCACTGACGCGGCTCTTCCACCAAATAAAGACTGTTTACAATTTCATGCAATGCGTGCTACGTACCAGGCTGCTATATATCGCAGGGCACTTCAGAACATTATATCTGCACCATCTCCTGTTGGTTATGGATGGATCCTAGATGACGAAGGTGCGCTTACGTTTGAGTGGATGTCACTAGCACCTGCACCCATAAATGTTTTGAAACATGTGCATTGTAAGTGTCGAAAACGTGGCTGTCAGACCCAGGTCTGTTCATGCCGAAAAGCAGCATTAATCTGTACCGACCTTTGTAGCTGTGATGACTGTCAACATTCTACATGTACAACGCCCGAACTAGGTGGAGATGGCGATAGTGACTCGGATGAGGACTTGGATTGTTAACAGTAGGTCGCATATCTCTATTTTCAGGCCAGGCACGGTAGAACTGGGGTGGGGTGTTGCTGATGTCATAGGCAGCAACAGCGCCAAGACAAATTAGTTTCAAAATATTAAACCACTTCCCTGTATAATTAACCTGAAATTTAGGTTCTGAGAATTCAGGTTTCGGGTTAAATAAATCTTGCAATTATAAAATAGCCAAGGGAGAATCCGAGAATCAAAGGGCGGGCTGTTAAGACAGGTGGTCATTTAGTAGAGGTCAAATGTATTGTTTAATTGAATTTGGGAATTGAGGAAAGTGGTTTATTAATGAAGGTGCCTCGTTTAATAAAAATGGTCTTTAGACTTGAAAGCATATTTGACAGTTTATAATTTTATAATTTTCCTGGACACCCCTTGCAAAAGGAGGGCGAACCTCCCCTTGACACAACACAGTTCAGGCCCCCCCCACCCCGCCCCTAATAGGAAAATGTGTCTACTGTGCCTTGTGTTATTAAAAAACTTACCAACCTAGAAGGTATATGCTTTTTAACTGATTATTTGTTGGAAATATAACATAAATCTCTTAACCATATATTTAGAATGTGACTTTATTGCGTCATTTATGACGAGATAGTAGGTGGTAAAGAATGGTCTCTGTAAAATTACTGTGCAAACCAATTAGTGGGAACTTTTTATTTTTGGAATCTACATATATTTATTGTTTGGAAACAATGGTTTTCAAGTTGCCCCGCAAAAGTTGCAACGACATTGGATTTCTAGCTACATATTTGGTACTCGGCCCACGGCCTATATGGCGGGAAAACAAACCAAGATGGCAGGAAAACCATTTAACTGACAGTCTTGAAAGTGGGATATTTGAACAGGCCACACTGATAAGCATATATAAAGCAATTTTCGCCATCAAATAAACGAAATCTAGGATTTCTTTTTTCACGAGAGAGTTGATACTTACCTCCCTAATACTTTTGATATTGCTAAATATTGGCTTTCACTCAATAAACACTCAGATTTAAAACAGTTAGGTGCCCCTACTGGGCAGGGAGTCAGAGCGTAGTCTGGCGGATGCCAGCCCCACCACCGCGCATGCGCAGACTAGCACTTCCTCTGACTAGATTATTGGCTGACACACATGCAACTATTAAGAGCCTGAAGACCGAGCCTCTGTGGGGTGGAGAGGCCGGGTCCGTATCTAGGGAGGTAAGTATCAACTCTCTCGTGAAAAAAGAAATCCTAGATTTCGTTTATTTCACTTCAAGAGTATACTTACCTCCCTAATACTTTTGATATTGCCAGAATTCGAAAGTGAATCTGGCGGGAGGGAGGCGAGGTCAAAAGACCAGCTCATCCCTATACGCTTTTCTGCGTTTAAGGCACTTAAACTTCTGAAACTGTAAGAAAAAACAGTCAGGATTTGACTAACCATCGGATAACACCACCGATGTATGAGAGATGACCGAATGTCATATGCGCTCCCCCCCCTCCTTCCAGGGAGGAAGAGTCGACTGACCTCAATGTCCTATACGCTCTCTACGTACAAGTGCCATGTACTACAGGACAGAGACGAAAAAGCTCCATTTTCGTAACTCTCAACAATGAACCACACAAATACACAAACCATCACCATATTAATAACGGGTAATCGTGACAATACAATCAACAACGGACAACACATGAACAAGACTGACCTTGTTGAAAAGGCTGCTGACATCATCTTCCCATTGGTAAAGACTGATGCAGGCCCAAAAAAGTGGGTGTTTCCATAAATTAATTGTGAAATATATAAGTAATGAGGAAAAACCACCTCAAAAAATATAAACCGATTTATTTTTTCAAAACCGACAAGGCGAGAGGATTAGAGGTGTCACGGAGATAATGGTCTGTAAAACTTGACTCACAGTGCCACTGAGCCACCGACATAATATCATCCACAGGGACCCCATTAAATAGGGCCGTGGATGTCACTACGCCGCGGACACTGTGAGCCTTGGCCACGTCAACCTGCTTCCCGGTGGCGGATTTATGGCAAAAGTGAATGCATTCCACAATCCACCTGGAAATGGTGTCCTTAGAAGCCCTCCCATGGGGTTCAATATATGACAACCATAACGCTGACTGGTCGGTGCGCCATGCCGCCGTACGTTGTTTGTACCGGCGCAGCGCCCGGACGGGACACCATGCTTTAGAATTAGGATCATATCTAGTTAAAGCAGGCAAAATAATAGGTTGACCTGGATATTTCAACGACTGATTTTTAGCCAAGAAATTAATCCTAGGTAGCAGCTTAAGGCCTTCCCCTGAAACCACAAAACGGTCATCCTCGGCTGATAAGGCATGAATCTCACTCCTACGCCTAGCCGAGGCCGCAGCAATTAAAAACACAGTCTTCAGTGTTAATAGTCTCATAGAAATGGAACTAAGTGGTTCAAAAGGCTTATCACCTAGTACTTGAAGCACTAGCGATAAACTCCAAGACGGAATCACAGGTGGATTCCTTGGTCTTAGATTGCCCATGCCTTTAATTAATACATTCAATGTATTTACTTCATCACTTCCCCTCTTAGCCAAGCAAGGAATAACAGACATTAATGCTGACTTATAACCAGCAATAGAGTTAGGCTTGAGGCTATAGGCATCACAGAGGTGACAGAGGAAATCAGCTACTACTTGAATAGATGAATCCATTGGATCAATACATCTTTTTGAGCACCATTCTGCAAATCTGTTGATTTTATAATTATATGCTCTGGAGGTTGACCCCCTCCTGGCTTTGGCCATAAACATGGCTGCTTGCTCAGAAAAGCCCTCCTTAATTCTAGATTCCTTGACAACATCCACGCAGTCAATCTGAACATTGACGGATTGTTGTGAAGGGCCTTGCCCTGGAAGATAATATCGTCCATCAGAGGCAGAGGAACCGGATTGCAGACCAGACGGTCCAGCAGATCCGTATACCATGATCGGCTTGGCCAATCCGGGGCGATCAGAAGCACTTGGCATTCCTCTTGTCTGATTTTCTGAAGAATTTTTGGAATCAGGATTGCTGGAGGGAATGCGTATGCATACATTCTCCCCCAGCTGATAGCTAACGCATCTGTTGCGAAAGCGCTTGGATCCGGAATCGGAGAGACGTACGTCGTCATCTTCGCATTCTTCTTCGTTGCGAACAAATCGATGTTGGGTTTCCCCCAATGGTCGAACAGACGATCCGCCACACATTGATTTAGTTGCCATTCCGTGGGTAAAACACTCATCCTTCGGCTCAATGAGTCTGCTAGCAGGTTTAACCTTCCCGGAATATGAACTGCTTTCAAGGTAATCTGGTGATCCAGACACCAACAAAGCAGTTTCCATGTCATCATACAGAGACTGGGCGACTTCGTTCCGCCCTGGCGGTTTATGTAAGTCACAACTGTTGAGTTGTCTGAACGAATAAGAACAATCTTGCCCTGAACTTTCTGTAAGAAATGTTCCAGGCCCAGGACTACTGCTCTTAGCTCCAGTAGATTTATATGTTCCTTTGACTGTTCCAGATTCCAAAGCCCTGATATCGTGGATTCTTCCAGGCAAGCTCCCCAGCCCTCCATCGATGCATCTGTATACACAGTCACCTGAGGGTGGGGAGGGGTTAGCAAAACCCCCGGCAAGAGATTCTCTGTATTCAACCACCATTGCAGGTGGTGAATCAGAGGCGCCAACACTGACACATTCGAGTCCAGCGAACCTGTACTCTGGGTCCATTGTGTCATGAGAAACAACTGGATCGGCCGCCTGCGTAAGGCGGCCTGAGGAATGACTGGTTCCAACGAAACCATCAACCCCAGCATTCTCAAGTAAACCCGTGCCAGGACATGACGACTGTCGCACACTGACTGAATCAATGAGATGAGTATCTGAACTCTCTCCTGAGTAGGATAAACATATCCTGTCTCTAGATCGAAGAACATCCCCAGGTAAACAAACTTCTGGGATGGAGTCAGCTCTGATTTTGGGAAATTGATCATCCAGCCCAAGTCTGTGAGAATTTTCAAAACAATCTCCAGATTGGCGGACAAACTTTACCGGGTGTGCGCTTTCAACAGCCAGTCGTCTATGTACGTGTGGACTGCTATGCTTCTCCTGCGGAGGTATGCTGTGATCGCAAGAACCACACGGGTGAAAACCCGAGGAGCCGTGGAAATTCCGAAGGGCAACACCCTGAATTCCCACTGTCTGCCCTGGAATGCAAATCTCAGGAAGCGACAGAAACTCCCGTGGATGGGGATGTGGAAATAAGCGTCCTTCAAATCTATCGACGCCGTCCACATCCCCCTCTCCAACCCCGCCAACACCGAGCGCACCGTTTCCATCTTGAAACTGGGCGTCTCGATGAACTTGTTCAATGGCTTGAGGTTGAGAATCGGTCTCCACCCTCCGGTGCGTTTCGTTACTAAGAACAGGGTTGAATAGAAGCCCGGACACCTTTGTGCCGGCTGAATAGCTCCCTTTTGTATGAGGGAATTTATCTCCTCCTCGATACACAACCTTTGCTCTGGATCTCTCGGAATGGGAGTCCAGACTGGCACCAGAGAGTCGCGACGGCGGGCCTGTCACCCACTCTGGATGATACCCGACGGAAAGCCATCGCAAGACTAAACGGTCCTGAGTTAACCGTTCCCACTCTTGCATGTGGTCGGCTAGCCGGCCTCCCACCGGTCCACCTAGGGACCGCGGTGGACACGAGGCATGCAAGAGCGGCACTGTCTCCGTCGCCATACACACCGGAGTGGTTCTTACCGCGGTAAGCGTCCTGTCAGGACCGATAACCACGCCCAGATCCTCGCGCGCCCCGCTCCGCCCCGCGCGCACCTCGGTGCGCGGGCGGCTGCTTGGCTGACGGCGCCTGAGGAACCTGCGCCCCCCTCGTTGCTGGCCGAATCGCACGCGGCCGAGGCCGACGCTGCGACGGTGGCTGGCCTCTGACCTGGCCAGCACCACCTCGAGCCTGCAGGGGACGATACGCCGGGGCCGCCGCGCGAACGTCAGCACGACGCAGCACATCAAACTGCTCGCGCAGCGCCCTCTGGTTATTCACCAGGGTGACCGTCTCCTGGAGGTGTCGACATCCCTCACCTCCAAAAAGACCAGGGCCCGTCATAGGCGTACGCAGTAGCCTATTGTACAGGTCCTGAGACGGGCACAGATTGTCCAGGGCAAACGTGCGTCTTGCCCTGACACTCCTGGTCACCGCCCGAGTCATACAGTCCAGCGCCAGGTTAATACCATCCTGGATGGTTCGCTGGACAGTGACCGGACTTGGCTGGCGCGATGCGGATGCCGTTACTACCCCCTGTAACAGCTGGGAGACGTGGGACAGAGCGGCAATCGAAGCCCTCCCACTCTCCTCCGCATCACGCAACGCGGTATTCGCCGAACGCAACGCGTTCGAGCACAAGACACCCGTGTCAGAACGGGAGCCTGGCCGCGCATCCTCACCCAAAGCCGCGCGGTCATCCACGCTGGGCTTGGGTACCACACCGTACCGCTGGTAATCCAGGGGCACGATGCGACAACGCCTGGCCACCTCGCGAGGGGCCTTCGCGAGACGTCCACTCGACTTAATGGACGACTCCGCCGCCTTGAACATGTCAACGACATGCTCCGCCAGCGGCAGAGAAGGCATAGCGTTAGCAGTCGGTTTCCCAGCTAACCACGGCGTGTGAACACGCTGGCTAGCCGACTGCTCCACGGGCAGATCAGGCCTAACGCTCACCAACCACTGGCAAGCGTCATACCAATCCTCCTCCGTGGCTAACTGCGAGCGCTCTACAAGACGGGGTCCTTCGTCTTCCTCCTGAGCGCAAGCAGTAGAGCTTGACGGCGGGTATGCTGATACACCTGGCAAGCCAGGGAAAACACGCGGGCCTGACAGCACCGGCATGAGAATATCACTGGTTTGACCAGGAGCAGGCACCGTGGCAGAGCGCGGGGTATATATAGTCTCACCACGGGCCCGGCCAGCACCAGCAACACCCTCGGCAAGCCGAGGTATGCGGTACCGCTGGCCATCAGCAGCGCCCTGGGCCACCACCTGAGCCGCGGACTTTACTCCAGGGTGAGTAAAACCGTGGAATAAGGCGCCTGTATTCCCCGCGAGGGGTGCACAAACGTCTTCATCCATGTCCACGTCGTCAGACGGCGACCCTAGCAGGTAATCCTCATCACCCTGGTCAGAAAGATTAGACCCCGGGTCAGCAAAGAGAGCTAACCCGGGCTGACCAGGAACGGTGCCATAGGAGGTACTGGCCACCGCGGCGTGCGGATACCCCTGGACTGATAAGCAGCCCGCGGGTTCCAGCGACAACCGTCCACGGTCCCCTATCGGCGCGGCAATAAGCCTGCTGCCAGGGCCGTGGAACGCCCCCTCTAATGGGGCCACCTCTGAATCGTCGAACAACGGAAGCGGACTAAGGAAAATCGATCCAGAGGCGGGGATTACCTGCTCCGAAGCCGATGATGAGGACAGTAAAGGATTTGGTCCAGGAAGCATGCCACGAAGCAACCCTGGAACCAAATCCTTTATTGTCCTCTTCATCTCTCCCAACATCTCGGTCCGGAAGGCCTCCATATCCACCGCGGACGAGACCTTCCCCTTACCCTTCCTACTTACAACCTCTCGTTTCCGCTTCTTCTTCTTCTCCTCCTCTACCACCTTGTCCGTCGCCTGTAAGCAGCACAAGAATTCGGACATTAACTCGCCCCCCCAGTGCTTACATATGTCACAATTAACCAAGGGACCACAAGGGCTACATCGATAGCACAGATGAGGCCAGAACTTTTCATGAAGAAAACGTCCACAGGACGCGCAACCCGGTCCCTGAAACAGGGCAAAGGACAAGGAGTATGAGCAACTAGTTAAGCTTAGAAACTCAATCCAACTCAAAGAGAAGGAAAACGATCATAAAGATCAATATACATCAGAAACCAGCATAGCGCTTGAATTGCTGATAAACACATAGCCAGGCTGATTATGACGTCATTAATCCCGTGACAGGAAAAATTCGATCCCAACAAAACATCCAAGTGCAAGGACGAATTGTATGCTGAATGGATAAGTTGACTACACAACCATCAGATACATATAGATAACTCTTTTCTGGCAAAAATGTTAATTATCTCCCTTTGTTTGTTTACAATAATTAACATCACCACATTATCAATAACTAGATACCTGACACTTTGTATAGACAAACCATCCAACGTGACGAACCGGAGAACTCCACCATCTGCACGCCTCTTAACTCTCTCCACCTCATGGGGAAGGAATTGGATCAAGAGGGCAAAGTGAGAAGACCTTTATACTAGGCCTCCAACTCACTGGACATATTTTTTCATTTGGTAAATAACCTAACAGTGTTAGTAGGAAATGGAACCATGGTGGAGAGAAAACTAACTCTCTGCTACTGTGATGTCACCACCTAGCGTCATACAGACCTGTGGACATAAACAGAAAGAGAAATTAGTCTTAGGTAGCACCGAGTTGACATAAACCAACTAACCAAGGCGCTTATCACGGTAAACGCGAGTCCCGGAAACACAATACACCGGGAAGAAAACTCGCTAATTTTACTAGAAGTCACCTGATTTAAAGGTCCTAAGTCCTCCTGTGGCGAAGTGTTCCCTCCTGCCATACAAATCAGATACTATCACTCCAAAATATACACCAAATAACAGTTTAAGAGCAAGAAAAGCTTATGACTCAAAAAGACATGTGTGTTCTCTTTGCCAATAATCTAGCAAAGAGGAAGTGCTAGTCTGCGCATGCGCGGTGGTGGGGCTGGCATCCGCCAGACTACGCTCTGACTCCCTGCCCAGTAGGGGCACCTAACTGTTTTAAATCTGAGTGTTTATTGAGTGAAAGCCAATATTTAGCAATATCAAAAGTATTAGGGAGGTAAGTATACTCTTGAAGTGAAAATACATCAAATACAAAAAAGCCAATATGACCAAGAAACGCTAAATTTTGATTGGTTGATGGCGGCCATATTTTTTAACGAACAAACTTCCCTTGAACAAACTTGAAAGGCGCTTGGTCCCTAAGCATATTTACAAAATTTCAGCTCTATTCCTTCAGCGGTTCGAGAGAAGTCGTTTTCGCGAAAACTAGGTCATCCAAGATGGCCACCAGGCAAATCGTCCAATCACGTTGCCTTGAACAAACTTCGGTCTACCGTTGCACTAGATGATGTGTTATGAGTTTTGAATCAATTCCTCTAGCGGTTTCGGAGAAGATTTTGTAGAGTTTCTAAAAATTGCCTATTTTGGCCGGCGACCATCTTGGATTTTGGCAAAAACGCCAATATGACCAAGAAACGCTAAATTTTGATTGGTTGATGGTGGCCATGTTTTTTAACGTACAAACTTCCCTTGGACAAACTTGAATGGACCTTGGTCCCTAAGCATATTTCCCAAATTTCAGGTCTATCCCTTCAGCGGTTCGAGAGAAGTCGTTTTCGCGAAAACTAGGTCATCCAAGATGGCCACCAGGCAAATCGTCCAATCACGTTGCCTTGAACAAACTTCGGTCTACCGTTGCACTAGATGATGTGTTATGAGTTTTGAATCAATTCCTCTAGCGGTTTCGGAGAAGATTTTGTAGAGTTTCTAAAAATTGCCTATTTTGGCCGAGGCCATATTCGATTTTGGCCGATCGGCTTTGTTTGAACAAACTCGAATCTCTATGCCCTAGGGATGCTTCCTGCCAAATATAATTGAAATCGGCCCAGTGGTTCTTGAGAAGAAGTCGTTTAAAGAAAAAGTTGACGGACGGACGACGGACGGCATAAGCTCACTTGGCCTTTCAGGCCAGGTGAACTAATAATAATAATAATAATAATAATAATAATAATAATAATAATAATAATAGTTTATTATGATCAGTGAACCATGGAAAGTAGGTCATGCTGACCTTCCTTTGATACATGACACACCTTTATGCCATGACGCATCCATATAGAAAGTTTGGTTACTGTATACAAAAAACTCATCAAACTACAGGCCAGACAGGAATAAACTCTGATGTTCATTGAACCATGAAAAGTAGGTCACGCTCACCTACTTTTGGTACATGGCACACCCATAGGCTATGATGCATTTATATACCAAGTTTTAGTTACTGTATATAAAAAAACTGGAAAAGTAGGTAATGCTGACCTACTTTTAGGACAGGACTCACCTTTAGGCTATGGTGCATTCATATACCAAGTTTGGTGATGATACGTGAAAAACTATTGAAAATATGGTCCGGATAATAAATCGGAGATGGATGCACATATGGATGAACAGACAGACAGATGCATGGACAAAGCGATTACTATATAGCCCCGCAAATGGGGGTATAATAATAAGAATAATGATGTACAGTATTCTGAGGCTGTAGAATCATCGTACACGTACTGCAATCAGGCCTTGTTTGCTTTAGACAACTGTGGCTTGACCTTGGCCAACATCTTTAGCTTTTTTAAAGTTCTCATCTATTGATAAAAGAAACATATCCTAGCTAATTTTAGGACTATTTGTATGTAACTTTATGGACACTTTAGCTAAGTAGAGCTATAGCTGCCATTTTAGATAGATATTTGCCGGCGCCATTACTTCAGACCGTATTGTCTTCGCCAGTGAGAAATTTTTTGCATAAAACTATTTTCGTAATGCTAATGATAGTCATTCTTATGCCTTCTTTCAAATCTGACCAAATCGGAGCATTAAACGGTTAAGGTGTCTTACCGAAGAATTGTTTGACTGCATACAGACGTGGTCCTATATTGATGCAGGATGAAAGAATAAAAAGTATTCTAAAATTTATATCTAAAGGTGCATATTCACACCAGATTGCATGACAATTAAATTGTCAAAATTGTGTACTTTTAGATGCTTAAATTGTGTGCCTAGATGTAATGAAATGAAAATATATCTTAACAGATGATGACTTCAGTCCATATAAATTAATAAAATTTGTAAGCGTTATGAAATTGAATTAGACAGTCACGTGTTCTTAATTCAAATTCACAACTAAATTTTTTTTTATTAATTTGAATTGATTCATCATATGCAAAGAGTTATTTCATCTAGGCACACAATGGCACCCTCTAAAAGTACACATTGTAATTTTTTTTCTCAGCCATTCTGCTGTGAACATGCACCTTTAAGTATTATAGCATTAAGTCTTACATGCTTCATTATTAGACGTGTAGTGAGCACGGAAACCACCATTCGAGACACTGCCATCTGTGCCGAAAATGATCTTCATCGCGTTACCCGATGTTTCAGTCACACCCGTGGGAAGTGTGTTTCCACAGTACTGTGCTATACGCGGTGACGAACTCATGATTCCATTATATATCTATAAAAAAACAAAACAATACGTGTGTAACATAGGAAAGGGTTGATCAATATATATATATTAGATTTATATATTTATTTATTTGTAGGCTACTTTCACACAATCATATATTCTTAGATAGAGTTTGAATTGATGTTAAACACGCTTATGGTTGAGTTTGAATTGATATTAAACATGCTTATGGTTGAGTTGGAGTTGATGTTAAACATGCTTATGGTTCAGTTTGAATTGATGTTAAACATGCTTATGGTTGAGTTTGAATTGATGTTTAACATGCTTATGGTTCAGTTTGTATTGATGTTAAACATGCCTATGGTTCAGTTTGAATTGATGTTAAACATGGGTATGGCAGAGTTTGAATTGATGTTTAACATGCTTATGGTTCAGTTTGAATTGATGTTAAACATGCTTATGGTTCAGTTTGAATTGATGTTAAACATGGGTATGCCAGAGTTTGAATTGATGTTTAACATGCTTATGGTTCAGTTTGAATTGATGTTAAACATGCTTATGGTTCAGTTTGAATTGATGTTAAACATGGGTATGCCAGAGTTTGAATTGATGTTTAACATGCTTATGGTTCAGTTTGAATTGATGTTAAACATGCTTATAGTTGAGTTTGAATTGATGTTAAACATGCCTATGGTTCAGTTTGAATTGATGTTAAACATGGGTATGGCAGAGTTTGAATTGATGTTTAACATGCTTATGGTTCAGTTTGAATTGATATTAAACATGCCTATGGTTCAGTTTGAATTGATGTTAAACATGGGTATGGCAGAGTTTGAATTGATGTTTAACATGCTTATGGTTCAGTTTGAATTGATGTTAAACATGCCTATGGTTCAGTTTGAATTGATGTTAAACATGGGTATGGCAGAGTTTGAATTGATGTTTAACATGCTTATGGTTCAGTTTGAATTGATGTTAAACATGCCTATGGTTCAGTTTGAATTGATGTTAATTAAACATGGGTATGGCAGAGTTTGAATTGATGTTTAACATGCTTATGGTTCAGTTTGAATTGATGTTAAACATGCTTATGGTTCAGTTTGAATTGATGTTAAACATGGGTATGCCAGAGTTTGAATTGATGTTTAACATGCTTATGGTTCAGTTTGAATTGATGTTAAACATGGGTATGGCAGAGTTTGAATTGATGTTTAACATGCTTATGGTTCAGTTTGAATTGATATTAAACATGCCTATGGTTCAGTTTGAATTGATGTTAAACATGGGTATGGCAGAGTTTGAATTGATGTTTAACATGCTTATGGTTCAGTTTGAATTGATATTAAACATGCCTATGGTTCAGTTTGAATTGATGTTAAACATGGGTATGGCAGAGTTTGAATTGATGTTTAACATGCTTATGGTTCAGTTTGAATTGATGTTAAACATGCCTATGGTTCAGTTTGAATTGATGTTAAACATGGGTATGGCAGAGTTTGAATTGATGTTTAACATGCTTATGGTTCAGTTTGAATTGATGTTAAACATGCCTATGGTTCAGTTTGAATTGATGTTAATTAAACATGGGTATGGCAGAGTTTGAATTGATGTTTAACATGCTTATGGTTCAGTTTGAATTGATGTTAAACATGCTTATGGTTCAGTTTGAATTGATGTTTAACATGCTTATGGTTCAGTTTGAATTGATGTTAAACATGCCTATGGTTCAGTTTGAATTGATGTTAAACATGGGTATGGCAGAGTTTGAATTGATGTTTAACATGCTTATGGTTCAGTTTGAATTGATGTTAAACATGCCTATGGTTCAGTTTGAATTGATGTTAAACATGGGTATGGCAGAGTTTGAATTGATGTTTAACATGCTTATGGTTCAGTTTGAATTGATGTTAAACATGCCTATGGTTCAGTTTGAATTGATGTTAATTAAACATGGGTATGGCAGAGTTTGAATTGATGTTTAACATGCTTATGGTTGAGTTTGAATTGATGTTTAACATGCTTATGGTTGAGTTTGAATTGATGTTAAACATGCTTATGGTTCAGTTTGAATTGATGTTAAACATGGGTATGGCAGAGTTTGAATTGATGTTAAACATGGGTATGGCAGAGTTTGAATTGATGTTAAACATGTTCATGGTTGAGTTTGAATTGATGTTTAACATGCTTATGGTTGAGTTTGAATTGATGTTTAACATGCTTATGGTTCAGTTTGAATTGATCTTAAACCAAATGAAATCACAGATTTCTTTTTTCACGAGAAAGAGAGTTGATACTTACCTCCCTAACACTCTTTGATATTCCCAAATATCGACTTTCACTCAATAAACACTCAGAATAAAAAAGTTATGTGCCCCTACTGGGCAGGTAGTCAGATGACAGTCCGGCGAATGCCAGTCCCAACCTCACGCATGCGCAGACTAGCACTTCCTCTGACTAATTTATTGGCTGACACAATGCAAGTTTAGAAAGCCTGAAGACTGAGCCTCTGTGTGGTGGAGAGGATGGGTCCATTTTATGGAGGTAAGTATCAACTCTCTCGTGAAAAAAAAAAAGAAATCTGATTTCGTTTATTTCACTTCAAGAGTATACTTACCTCCCTAACACTCTTTGATATTGCCAGAATTTGTAAGAGAATTTGGCTGGAGGGATGCGAGGTCAAAAGACCAGCTCTTCCCTATGCGTTGTCTGCGATTAAGGCACTTAATCTTCTGAAAGTGTGAAAAAAAACACAACCAGGAAATGATTTGAACATCGGATAACACAACCGATGGCTGAGAGGAAACCATATGTCAAATGCACTCCCCTCACCCTTTCTTGGGAGGGAGACAGAATGACCTCAATGTCCTATATGAAAAAGGCTCCATTTTCGTATACTCTCAAGAATGAACCACATAAAACATGTACCATCACCATATTAATAACGAAGGGTCACGTGCCAAAACAATCAACATGAACAACACATAATAAGAAAATTTACCAAATTTCTTTTTCACGAGTGAGATAACATACTTACCTCCCTAACACTCTTGATATACTAGTATATCAGCTCTTCAGAATTATAAAAAGCTAGGCGCCCCTAATGGGCAGGTGGATGTACACAGTCATGCATATGTCAGATCCCACCTACTGCGCATGCGCATACTGGTACTTCCGTTACTAAATATTGGCTGACATAGAAGCAACTATTCAAATAACCAAAGGACCAGGCCTCTGTGGGGTGGAGAGGCCGGGATCCTGTTAGGGAGGTAAGTATGTCATCTCACTCATGAAAAAGAGATTTGGTAAATTTTCTTATTTCACATCATGAGAACATACTTACCTCCCTAACACTCTTGCTAAAAGCCAGAATTTGAAAGTGAATTTTGTGGGAGGGAGGCAAGGTCCTGTAAACCAGTACACCTTCGAAGAGACTAGCTCTTTGAATTTTCAAGAGATTTAAAAACCATATGAAATTGTATCCGAAAACACAACCAGGAATTTTGCATCGGATAATTGACCGATGAAGAGAAATTGATCAAAAAGCAAATGCGCTCCACCACACCACCCCACCCCCCAATCTTTCTGAGGAAGGTTAGAAAGCTGCTCTAAATGACTAGCACGTTCTCTAATACTTGATGAAAAGTATTACTAGACATTGGAAAAAGAAGAATTGCTTCATTTTCAAAAAACTCTCTGAAAGAACCACAATTAAGAGACATTAACCATCACCATATTAAAAATAAAAAATATGACACCATCACCAAGACAAAAAACAAAATGGTCACATATACTGACGTCCGATGTCTTGGGCGTGGCACTCATCTCTTCCCCCCACCGGATGAAGAGAATTGTACCAGCTAATAGTAGGGATACCCTACCAACAAATGTGATATTTGTAAATAGCAGAGGAGGAAAACTAATTACAAATATATACCTCTACATTATTTATTTTCTAAGGACTGAGACGGCGAGCTGGTTAGAAGTGTCATGAAGGTAATGGTCGGTAAAACTTGATTCACAGTGCCACTGGGTTACTGACATAATGTCTTCAATAGAAACACCATTAAATAATGCCGTGGAAGTTACCACACCACGGACACTATGAGCCTCGGCTCTATCTACTTGAATTCCAGTGGCTGTCTTATGACAGAATTGAATACATTCTACTATCCATCTGGAAATAGTGTCTCTTGACGCCCTACCAAGGGGTTCAATATATGACAACCATAGGGAACATGGGTCCGTCCGCCAAACCCGAGTTCTTCTCTTGTACCTATTTAAAGCATGGACAGGATACCATAGCACCAGGATCATATCTGGTTAAGGAAGGTAAAATAATAGGCTGACCCAGATATTTTAAAGATTGATTCTTAGCCAAGAAATTCAATCTTGGTAGAAGCTTAAGGCCTTCACCTGTAACTATATAACGGTCAGGTTCAGCAGACAAGGCATGAATTTCACTCCCGCGTCTGGCTGATGCTGCCGCAACTAAAAATACAGTTTTAAGTGTCAATAATTTTACAGATATAACACTAAGTGGTTCAAAAGGTTTATCACTCAAAACCTGGAGAACCTGAGAAAGCCTCCATGACGGTGTCAGTGGAGGATTTCTCGGTCTGAGATTGCCCATATGTTTAATAAGAGTATTTAAAACACTTATTTCATCACTTCCACTCTTTGCCAAGCAAGGGATAACAGTCATTAATGCTGATTTGTATCCAGCAATAGAATTAGGCTTAAGACTATAGGCATCATACAGGTGACAGAGAAAATCATCTACTACCTGAACAGATGCTTCCATTGGATTGATACATCTATTTTAGTACCATTCTGCAAATCTGTTGATTTTATCATTATATGCTCTGGAGGTTGACCCACTTCTGGCTCTGGTCATGAAATTGGCTGCTTGCTCAGAAAAGCCCTCCTTAATCACGGATTTTTTGACAACATCCATGCAGTTAATTGAAACATTGACGGATTGTTGTGAAGGGTCTTGACCTGGAAGATAATATTGTCCATCAGAGGCAGAGGAACCGGATTGCAAACCAGAAGGTCCAGCAGATCCGTAAACCATGATCGGCTTGGCCAATTCGGGGCGATCAGAAGCATTTGGCATTCCTCCTGCTTACATTGCATACATTCCCTTCCAACTGATAGCTAGTGCATCTATTGCGATAGCGCTTGGATCTGGAATCAGAGAAACGTATGTCGTCATGTTCGCATTCTTCTTCATTGCGAATAAATCAATGTTGGGCTTTCCCAAATGAATCAACAGGAGATCCGGCACACATTGATTTAGTTGCCATTCCGTAGGCAGAATACTCATCCTTCGGCTCAATGAGTCTGCTAACAGATTCAGCCTTCCCGGAATATGAACTGCTTTCAAGGTGATCATATGATCCATGCACCAGCAAAGCAGCTTCCATGTCATCACAGACTGGGCAACTTCGTTCCGCCCTGGCGGTATATGTAACTCACTGCTGTAGAGTTGTCTGAACATATTATCACAAATTTTCCCTCCACTTCTTTTAATAAGTGTTCCAGACCTAGAATTACAGCCCGTAATTCTAGCATGTTGATATGTTCCTTTGACTGTTCCAGATTCCAAAGCCCTGATATAGTGGCTTCTTCCAGCAAGATCCCCATCCCTCCATCGATGCATCCGTAAACATTGTTACTTGAGGGTGGGGAGGGATCAGCATGACCCCCGCCAGGAGATTTCCTTTCTCCATCCA
Organism: Chaetoderma sp. LZ-2023a; assembly: GCA_034401795.1. Taxonomy (NCBI): domain Eukaryota; kingdom Metazoa; phylum Mollusca; class Caudofoveata; order Chaetodermatida; family Chaetodermatidae; genus Chaetoderma; species Chaetoderma sp. LZ-2023a. The sequence continues at coordinate 58,712,451 of CM067364.1, read as the reverse complement.
CCAATGAAGGCGATGAATGAGAGGGTCCGACACTTGAATGTGCGAGTCCAGTGATCCTGAACTCTGCGTCCACTGAGTCATGAGAAACAATTGAATCGGCCGGCTGCAAAAGGCTGCCTTAGGAATGACTGGTTCCTATGAAACCATCAGACCTAACATTCTCAGATAGACTCGTGCTAGAATATAACGACTGTTGCAAACCAACTGAATGCACGAGGAGATTTTCCACTCTCTCCTGGGATGGATAAACATATCCTATCTCCAGATCGAAGAACATACCCAGGTAAACAAACCTCAGGGATGGAGTCAGCTCTGATTTCTGAAAGGTGATTATCCAGCTTAAATCTGTGCGAGTTTTCAAAACTATCTCCAGATTTGCTGGCAAACTTTCTGGGTTGTGTGCTTTCAGCAACCAGTCGTCTATGTAAGTGTGAACAGCTATATTTCTCCTGCGGAGGTATGCCGTGATAGCAAGAACCACTCGAGTGAAGACCCTTGGAGCCATCGAGATGCGGAATGGAAGAACTTTGAATTCCCATTGGCGTCCCTGAAAAGCAAATCTCAGGAACCGACGAAAACTCCTTGCAATTGGAATGTGGAAACAAGCATCCTTGAGATCTATTGATGCTGTCCACATTCCCTTCTCTAACCCCAACAACACCAATTTTATTGTTTCCATTTTGAAACTCAGTGTATCTATAAACTTGTTTAGAAGTTTGAGGTTGAGAATTGTCCTCCCCCCCCCCCCCGGTGTTCTTTGTCACAAGACACACGGTTGAATAGAAGCCTGGACAATCTTGCACTGGTTGAATTGATTCCTCTTCTATGCACAACCGTTTGTCTGGATCTCTTGGAATTTGAGTCCAGACTGGTACCAGAGATAGATGCAATGGTGGACCTTTTATCCACTCTATAAACTTGTTTAGAAGTTTGAGGTTGAGAATAAACGAAATCTAGGATTTCTTTTTTCACGACAGAGTTGATACTTACCTCCCTAATACCTTTGATATTGCTAAATATTGGCGTTCACTCAATAAAACACTCAGATTAAAAACAGTTAGGTGCCCCTACTGGGCAGGTAGACAGAGATAGTCAGGCGGATGCTGGCCCCACCACCACGCATGCGCCGACTACTACTTCCTCTGACTAATTTATTGGCTGACACACATGCAACTACTAAGAGCCTGAAGACCGAGCCTCTGTGGGGTGGAGAGGCCGGGTCCATATCTAGGGAGGTAAGTATCAACTCTCTCGTGAAAAAAGAAATCCGTGATTTCGTTTATTTCACATCAAGAGTATACTTACCTCCCTAATACTTTTGATATTGCCAGAATTCGAAAGTGAATCTGGCGGGAGGGAGGCGAGGTCAAAAGACCAGCTCTTCCCCATACGCTTTCACGCGTTTACGGCACTTAAAAAAACGTCTGAAACTGTGTGAGAACACAGTCAGGATTTGACAAACCATCGGATAACACAACCGATGCATGAGAGATGACCGAATGTCATATGCGCTCCCCCCCCCACCCCTCTGGGAGGAAGACTAGATGTCTTATACGCTCTCTACGTACTAGTGCCACGTACTACAGGACAGAGACGAAAATACTTCATTTTCATATACTCTCTCTATGAACCACAACCCACACAAACCATCACCATATTAATAATAACGGGTAACGTGACAATACATTTAACAATGAACAACACCTAAACAAGACTGACCTTGTTGAACTTGGAAGCTGTCATCACGTTCCCAGTAGAGAAGCCTGATGCAGTCCCGACAAGTGGTTGTTACCGCTACTTAAATGTGATGTATATAAGCAATGAGGAAACGCTCCTCATAAAAGATACAGGCGATTATTGTTTCAAAATCGACAAGGCGAGAGGATTTGAGGTGTCACGGAGGTAATGGTCTGTAAAACTTGACTCACAGTGCCACTGAGCCACGGACATAATGTCATCCACAGGGACCCCACTAAACAGGGCAGTGGATGCCACGACACCGCGGACACTGTGAGCCTTGGCCACATCAACCTGTCTCCCGGTGGCGGATTTGTGACAAAACTGAATACATTCTACAATCCACCTGGAAATGGTGTCCTTAGACGCCCTGCCATGGGGTTCAATATATGACAACCATAACGCTGACTGGTCGGTACGCCACTCCGAAGTACGCTGTCTGTACCGGAGCAGCGCCCGTACGGGGCACCATACTTTAGAATTAGGATCATATCTAGTTAAAGATGGCAAAAAAATAGGTTGACCTGGATATTTCAAAGACTGATTCTTAGCCAAGAAATTAATCCTAGGTAGAAGCTTAAGGCCCTCCCCTGTAACCACAAAACGGTCATCCTCGGCTGATAAGGCGTGAATCTCACTCCTACGCCTTGCCGAGGCCGCAGCAATTAAAAACACAGTTTTAAGAGTCAGTAATTTCATAGAAATCGAACTAAGTGGTTCAAAAGGCTTATCTCCTAGTACCTGAAGCACCAGAGATAAACTCCAAACTGGAATCAGTGGAGGATTCCTTGGTCTTAGATTGCCCATGCCTTTAATTAATACATTTAATGTACTTACTTCATCACTCCCCCTGTTAGCCAAGCAAGGAATAACAGTCATTAAAGCTGACTTATAACCAGCAATAGAATTAGGCTTGAGGCTATAGGCATCATATAGGTGACAGAGGAAATCAGCTACTACCTGAATAGATGAATCCATTGGATCAATACATCTTTTTGAGCACCACTCTGCAAATCTGTTGATTTTATAGTTATATGCTCTAGAGGTTGACCCCCTCCTGGCTTTGGCCATAAACATGGCCGCTTGCTCAGAAAAGCCCTCCTTAATTCTAGATTCCTTGACAACATCCACGCAGTCAATCGGAACATTGACGGATTGTTGTGAAGGGCCTTGCCCTGGAAGATAAGGTCGTCCATCAGAGGCAGAGGAACCGGACTGCAGACCAGACGGTCCAGCAGATCCGTATACCACGATCGGCTTGGCCAATCCGGGGCCATCAGAAGCACTTGGCACTCCTGCTGCCTGATTTTCTGAAGCACCTTTGGAATCAGGATTGCTGGAGGGAATGCGTATGCATACATTCCAGCCCAGCTGATAGCTAACGCATCTGTTGCGAAAGCGCTTGGGTCTGGAATCGGAGAGACGTACGTCGTCATCTTCGCATTCTTCTTTGTTGCGAACAAATCGATGTTGGGCTTCCCCCAATGGTCGAACAGACGATCCGCCACACATTGATTTAGTTGCCATTCCGTGGGTAAAATACTCATCCTTCGGCTCAATGAGTCTGCTAGCAGATTTAGCCTTCCCGAAATATGAACTGCTCTCAAGGTAATCCTGTGATCCAGGCACCAACAAAGCAGTTTCCAAGTCATCATACAGAGACTGGGCGACTTCGTTCCGCCCTCGCGGTTTATGTAAGTCACTACTGTTGAGTTGTCTGAATGAATAAGAACAATCTTGCCCTGAACTTTCTGTAAGAAATGTTCCAGGCCCAGGACTACTGCTCTTAGCTCCAGTAGATTGATATGTTCCTTTGACTGATCCAGATCCCAAAGCCCTGATATTGTAGACTCTTCCAGACAAGCTCCCCACCCCTCCATCGATGCATCTGTATACACAGTCACCTGAGGGTGGGGAGGGGTTAGCAAAACCCCCAGCAAGAGATTCTCTATATTCAACCACCATTGCAGGTGGTGAATTATAGGCGCCAACACTGACACGTTTGAGTCCAGCGAACCTGAACTCTGGGTCCACTGTGTCATGAGAAACAACTGGATCGGGCGCCTGCGTAAGGCCGCCTGCGGTATGACTGGTTCCAATGAAACCATCAAACCCAGCATTCTCAAGTAAACCCGTGCCAGGACATGACGACTGTTGCACACCGACTGTATTAAGGAGATGAGTCTCTGAACCCTCTCCTGAGTAGGATAAACATATCCTGTCTCCAGATCGAAGAACATGCCCAGGGAAACAAACTTCTGGGATGGAGTCAGCTCTGATTTTTGGAAATTGATTATCCAGCCCAAGTCGGCGAGAGTTTTCAAAACAATCACCAGATTGGCCGATAACGTTTCCTGGGTATGTGCTTTTAACAGTCAGTCGTCTATGTACGTGTGGACTGCTATGCTTCTCCTGCGGAGGTATGCCGTGATCGCGAGAACCACACGGGTGAAGACCCGAGGAGCCGTGGAAATTCCGAAGGGTAATACCCTGAATTCCCACTGTCTGCCCTGGAATGCAAATCTCAGGAAGCGACGGAAACTCCTTTCTATGGGAATGTGGAAATAAGCATCCTTCAAATCTATTGAAGCTGTCCACATTCCCTGCTCTAACCCCGCCAACACCGAGCGCACAGTCTCCATCTTGAAACTGGGCGTCTCTATGAACTTGTTCAATGGCTTGAGGTTGAGAATCGGCCTCCACCCTCCGGTGTTTTTTGTTACTAAGAACACGGTTGAATAGAAGCCCGGGCACCTCTGCGCCGGCTGAATAGCTCCTTTTTGTATGAGGGAATTTATCTCCTCCTCGATACACAACCTTTGATCTGGATCTCTCGGAATCGGAGTCCAGATCGGCACGAGAGAGTCGCGATGGCGGGCCTGTCATCCACTCGGGATGATACCCGACAGAAAGCCATCGCAAGACTAAATGGTCCTGAGTCAACCGCTTCCACTCTCGCATGTGGTCGGCCAAACGGCCGCCCACCGGTCCACCTAGGGAGAGAGGTGGACATAAGGAGTGCGAGAGTGGCACTGTCTTCTCGGCCCGAAACACCGGAGTGGTTCCCACCGTGGTAACCGGCCCATCAGGCCCGATTACCGCGACCAGATCCCCGCGCGCCACGCCCAGCACCGTGCGCACCTCGGTGCGCGGGTGGCTGCCTGGCTGGCTGCGCCTGGGGAGCCTGCGCCCCCCCTCGCTGCAGGCCGAATCGCACGCGGCCTAGGCCTTCGCTGCGATGGTGGCTGGCCTCTGACCTGGCCACCTCCACCTCGAGCCTGCAGGGGACGATACGCAGGGGGTGCTGCGCGAACATTCGCACGACGGAGCACTTCAAATTGCTCTCGCAGCGCCCTCTGGTTGTTGACCAGAGTCACCGTCTCCTGGAGGTGCTTGCATCCCTCACCCCCAAAGAGACCAGGACCTGTCATAGGCATACGCAGTAGCCTATTGTACTGATCCTGGGACGGGCACATATTGTCCAAGGCAAACGTGTGCCTCGCCCGGACACTCCTGGTCACTGCCCGCGTCAAACAGTCCAGAGCCAGGTTGATACCATCCTGGATGGCTCTCTGGACTGTAACCGGGCTTGGTTGGCGCGATGCGGATGCCGTTACCACCCCCTGTAACAGCTGGGAGACGTGGGACAGAGCAGCAATCGACGCTCTCCCACTCTCCTCCGCATCGCGCAGTGCAGCATTTGCCGAACGCAACGCGTTCGAGCACAGCACACCCGTGTCAGAACGGGAGCCTGGCCGCGCATCTTCACCCAAAGCCGCGCGGTCATCGACGCTTGGCTTGGGCACCACACCGCACCGCTGGTAGTCCAGGGGCACGATGCGGCAACGCCTCGCCACCTCGCGAGGGGCCTTCGCGAGACGCCCATTCGCCTTAATGGACGTCTCCGCCGCCTCGAACATGTCCACGACATGCTCAGCCAGCGGCAGAGATGGCATAGCGTTTGCAGTCGGCTTACCAGCTAACCACGGGCTGTGATCTCGCTGGCTAGCCGACTGCTCCAAGGGCAGGTCAGGACGAACACTCACCAGCCACTGGCAAGCGTCCGACCAATCCTCCTCCGTGGCTAGCTGCGAGCGCTCTACAAGACGGGGGCCTTCGTCTTCCTCCTGAGCGCACGCAGCAGAGCTTGACGGCGGGTATGCTGATACCGCTGCTAAACCAGGGAAAACATGCGGGCCCGAAAGACCCGGCATGCTAAGCGCACTGGCTTGACCAAAAGCAGGTGCCGTGGTAGAGCGCGGGGCAGACAACGCCCCACCACGGCCCAGACCAGCACCAGCGACACTCTCGGCAAGCCGAGGTATGCGGTAACGCTGGTCTTCAGCACCGCCCAGGGTCACCTTCTGGACCGTGAATTCTACTCCTGCGTGAGTAGAACCATGGACCACGTCGCCTGCATTCCCCGCGAGGGGTGCACAGACGTCGTAGTCCATGGTCACGTCCCCAGATGGCGACCCTAGCAGGAAATCCTCTTCCTCCTGGCCAGAAAGGTTAGACTCCGGGTCAGCAAAGAGAGCTAACCCGGACTGGCCAGGGAAGGTGCCATAGGAGGCAATGGCACCCGCAGCGCGCGGATACCCAGGGTCTGATGAGCAGACCGCGGGTCCCTGCAACAACCGATCTCCACGGCCCCTCGGCGCAGCACCAAGCCTGCTGCCAGGGTCATGGAACGCCCCCATCAACGGGGCCACCTCTGAATCGTTCTCAAACAACGGAACCGACCTACAGAAATTAGATTCAGAGGCGGGGATAACCTGCTCTGAAGCAGATGCTGAGGACAACAAAGGAGCTGGCCCAGGAAGCATGCTGCGAAGCAACTCTGGGACCAAATCCTTTATCGTCCTCTGCATCTCTCCCAACATTTCGGACTGGAAGGCCTCCATGTCCACCGCGGACGAAGCCTTCCTCTTACCCTTCTTCGAAACACTCTCTCTCTTCGCCTTCCTCTCCTCCTCCACGCCCTTCTCCTTTGCCTGCAACGACAAAAAATCAGACATTAGTTCGCCACCCCATTGCTTACATACGTCGCACTTAAGCAGCGGTCCACAGGGACTGCAGCTGAAGCACAAATGGGGAACAAACCGATCCTTCAGAAACCGGCCACAGGACGGACAACCAGGTCTCTGAAACAGGACAAAGGACGAGGACAATGAGTAAGTTAGTTAAGGTTAGAAAACTCAAAACCAAACTAAAAGAGAGGGACAAGATCATAAAGATCAGTAATCAAGAAAAAACCAGCGTTGGACAAAACTTTAAATGTTAATAAAGATCAAGGCTGATTATGACGTCATCAATCCCTTGACAGAAATTAAATCGGTCCCAACACGCATCCAAGTGCAAAGACGAATTGTATTCGCAACTAGAATAACCTCACATGGATATTCAGACTACACACCATCAGATACCCCATGATAACAATGTTAATGTAAAACAGTCATTATTTTTTCAAATAATTCATATCACATCATATCCTTAATTAGATACCTGACACCTGGTATAGACAAACCATCCAACGTGATGCACTGGAGCACTCCACCAAGACTATGCCTCTTAACTCTCTCCACCTAAGGGGAAGGAATTGGAACAAGAGGGCAAAGTGAGAAGACCTTTATATCAAGCCTCCAACTCACTGAGCACGGAAACACATTACACCGGGGAAAAACTCGCTAGAATATAGTTGAAATCACCTGATAAAGAGATCCAGCTCCCTCCTCCGGAGAAGTCGCCCTCTCTGACATCTTTCTCTTTCTTTTCAGGTAAATTCAGACGCTTTTACACAGGTAAACGAGTGAAAACTTATTAAGAATCACAAATGCATGTGAACTCTCTGCCAATAAATTAGCAAAGAGGAAGTAGTAGTCGGCGCATGCACGGTGGTGGGGCCGGCATCCGCCTGACTACCTCTGTCTACCTGCCCAGTAGGGGCACCTAACTGTTTTTAATCTGAGTGTTTTATTGAGTGAACGCCAATATTTAGCAATATCAAAAGTATTAGGGAGGTAAGTATACTCTTGATGTGAAAATTATCATGTCGATAGTCAGTTACAGGACTGGCGTTATGATCAGCGAACAAAAAGAATAAGAAGAAGGATTAAAACGCTAAACTAGACAAGTATGTATTTGAATTCACCTGATAACTGGTCATCCTCTGGAGATTTTCCACGGTCAGACATTATCTTTAGGTGATATTCTTTCAGAAATTGAGAGAAACGTAGGAGAAAACTTGAATAATAAAGAATTGCATGTGTCTCTTTAGCCAATAAATTGGAAAAGAGGAAGCGCTAGTCTGCGCATCCGCGACGTTGGGGCCGGCATTCGCCGGACTGTCATCTGACTACCTGCCCAGTAGGGGCACATAACTGTTTTTAATCTGAGTGTTTATTGAGTGAAAGTCGATATTTGGGAATATCAAAGAGTGTTAGGGAGGTAAGTATACTCTTGAAGTGAAAGTGCATATGGTTGAGTCTAAATTGATGTTAAACATGGTTATGGTTGAGTCTGAATTGATAACAAGAACAATCAGAGATTGCTAAGGTATGCACACACACACACACACACACACACACACACACACACACACACACACACACACACACACACACACACACACACACACACACACACACACACACACACACACACACACACACACACACACACACACACACACACACACACACACACACACACACACACACACACACACACACACACACACACACACACACACACACACACACACACACACACACACACGATTGGTCACCATGACCTTGATCTTTGACACCAAAATTGATAGGGTTCTTCGAAACACCAAGGACAACCTCCCACCCAAGATTACTAATGATCCATTCAATCGAACTCGAGTTATCATCCGGAAACTCAATATTACATAATTAGGTAGGTCACAGTAAGCTTGACCTTTGAAGTCAAAATCGATAGGGTTCTTCAGACCACCAAGGACAAGATGCCACTCCAGATTGGTAACCATCCCTTAAATAGAACTTGAGTTATCACCCGGAAACGCAATATTACATCTTTAATTAGGTCACGGTGACCTTGTCCTTTGAGCCCAAAATCAATAGGGTTCTTCAAACCACCAAGGACAAGCTCCCATACTACATTGGTAAAAATCCCTTCAATAGAACTCGAGTGATCATCCCGAAACGCAATATTATGTAATGAATTAGGTCACTATAACCTTGACCGTTGACGCCAAAATCAATAGGGTTCTTCAGACCACCATGGATAAGCTCTCAGGTCAGATTGTTAATGATCCCTTTAATAAAATTTGAGTTATTATCCGGAAACGCAACATTATAATTTATTAGATCACCATGACCTTGAACTTTAAGAGTTTGGTGCAAAAATTGATATGGTTCTTCAGACCACCAGGGACAAGCTCCCATGCCAGGCTGGTAATGATCCCTTTAATAGAACTCGAGCAATCATCTGGAAGCGCAATATTACATAATTAATTTGGTCACAGTGAATCTGACCTTTGACCGCTTGATGCCAAAATCGATATGGTTCTTTGGACCAGAAAGGACAAGCTCCCACATCAGATTGGTAATGATCCCGTCAATAGAACTCGAGTTATCATCTGGATATGAAAGCCCGAAAGGATGGATGGACAAAGCCAACGCCATATAACCCCCTATATTTATATGGGGGTGGGGGTGCATAATAAACATACTTATGGCCGAGTTTGAATTATTGGTAAGAATTGAGTTAAAATGCTTTTGGCGGAGTTTGAATCGATGTTAAACATTAAGCGATCACTATGAAGTCTGCTGTGCTGTCAGTTATGTTAATTTGATAAATCTGTATAACAATACGTTCACAGTATTCGAACATGCAGCCAGCAAATACAATACACAGCTTTGTTACACCTTTCACCGATTAAAGCCCCACGTCTCCTTTTCCTTGCTATCACACATGAAAACTGTTGAATATTTTGAAATTAATTTGACTGGAAGCTGTTGCTCTCTTAGAAAGCAATGGCTTCCAGTCAAATTAATCTCCAACAAGAGAAAGTCAGCTGGAGGCTGACATACCTCCGCCCCCAAGATGAGTACATCAGGTCTTTGAGATGTACATATAGATGGACGGATATGATGAGGTGATGAAAAGAATTTAGCATTAGGCACAGCTGTTGGTGATGTACATTCATCCTATCAAGTTTACAACAATTCTCTCTCAAACTGTAGGAGTTGCAGTGACAAGATTTTTGGGATGTAAAGATGGACATACCTATTGACGGACAGGATGGACCGATGAAAACATTAAAAATATTCAGCACATCCTTGTGTGGTGTACAAATGTGTCAAGTTTCAAACAATTCTCTCTCAAACTAGGAGTTGCAGTGACAAGATTTTTGGGATGTATGGATGGACGGACATACCTATGGACGTTGAATATAATTTTAACATTAGGCACAGGTTTGGGTGGTGTACAATCAGCCTGTCAAGTGTCAAACTTTCAGGACATACAGACCGATGGCCTAACATGTGTATGCACATGACAAGAAAATAATACGCATATTGGGTGACATAAATATTCAGCAGAATAAGTTTTATATCGTAAAGGATATACTTTTTCAGGGTTTGTCAGTGAAAGGGTTAAGGTTGTGTCACATGAGATAACAAAACAAAAGAAACAAATAGGTAACAACAAGTTGATGAATGCCACACGGAACAACAACTAGCTAACAACAAGTTGATGCATGCCACACAGAACAATAAATAGCTAACAACAAGTTGATGCATGCCACACAGAACAACAAATAGCTAAAAACAAGTTGATGCATGCCACACGGAACAACAAATAGCTAACAAGAAGTTGATGCATGCCGCATGGAACAACAAATAGCTAAAAACAAGTTGATGCATGCCACACGGAACAAGAAATAGCTAAAAACAAGTTGATGATTGCCACACGGAACAACAAATAGCCAAAAACAAGTTGATGCATGCCACATGGAACAACAAATAGATAACAACAAGTTGATGCATGCCACACGGAACAATAAATAGCTAACCACAAGTTGATGCATGCCACACAGAACAACAAATAGCTAAAAACAAGTTGATGCATGCCACACGGAACAATAAATAGCTAAAAACAAGTTGATGCATGCCACACAGAACAACAAATAGCCAAAAAAAAGTTGATACATGCCACACGGAACAATAAATATCTAACAATAAGTTGATGCATGCCACACGGAGCAACAAATAGCTAACAACAAGTTGATGCAAGCCACATGGAACAACAAATAGCTAAAAACAAGTTGATGCATGCCACACGGAATAATAAATAGCCAAAAACAAGTTGATGCATGCCACACGGAACAATAAATAGCCAAAAACAAGTTGATGCATGCCACATGGAACAACAAATAGATAACAACAAATTGATGCATGCCACACGGAACAATAAATAGCTAAAAACAAGTTGATGCATGCCACACAGAACAACAAATAGCCAAAAACAAGTTGATACATGCCACACGGAACAATAAATAGCCAACAACAAGTTGATGCATGCCACATGGAACAACAAATAGCTAACAACAAGTTGATGCATGCCACACGGAACAATAAACAGCTAACAATAAGATTATGCATGCCACATGGAACAACAAATAGCTAAACACAAGTTGATGCATGCCACACTGAACAATAAATAGCTCAATTTGATGATTGCCCCACGGAACAATAAATAGCTAACAACAAGTTGTTGCACGCCACACAGAAAAATAAATAGCTAACAACAAGTTGATGCATGCCACATGAAACAACAAATAGCTAACAACAAATTGATGCATGCCACACGGAACAATAAACAGCTAACAACAAGATTATGCATGCCACACAGAACAACAAATAGCTAAACACAAGTTGATGCATGTTCCACTGAACAATAAATAGCTCAAGTTGATGATTGCCACACGGAACAACAAATAGCTAAAAACAAGTTGATGCATGCCACATGGAACAACAAATAGCTAAAAACAAGTTGATGCATGCCACACGGAACAATAAATAGCTAACAACAAGTTGATACATGCCACACGGAACAATAAATAGCCAACAACAAGTTGATGCATGCCACATGGAACAACAAATAGCTAACAACAAGTTGATGCATGCCACACGGAACAATAAACAGCTAACAATAAGATTATGCATGCCACATGGAACAACAAATAGCTAAACACAAGTTGATGCATGCCACACTGAACAATAAATAGCTCAATTTGATGATTGCCCCACGGAACAATAAATAGCTAACAACAAGTTGTTGCACGCCACACAGAAAAATAAATAGCTAACAACAAGTTGATGCATGCCACATGAAACAACAAATAGCTAACATCAAATTGATGCATGCCACACGGAACAATAAACAGCTAACAACAAGATTATGCATGCCACACAGAACAACAAATAGCTAAACACAAGTTGATGCATGTTCCACTGAACAATAAATAGCTCAAGTTGATGATTGCCACACGGAACAACAAATAGCTAAAAACAAGTTGATGCATGCCACATGGAACAACAAATAGCTAAAAACAAGTTGATGCATGCCACACGGAACAACAAATAGCTAAAAACAAGTTGATGCATGCCACACGGAACAACAAATAGCTAACAACAAGTTGATGCATGCCACATGGAACAACAAATAGCTAACAACAAGTTGATGCATGCCACATGGAACAACAAATAGCTAACAACAAGTTGATGCATGCCACATGGAACAGCAAATAGCTAACAACAAGTTGATGCATGCCACATGGAACAAACAATAAATAGCTAACCACAAGTTGATGCATGCCACACGGAACAACAAATAGCTAAAAACAAGTTGATGCATGCCACACAGAACAATAAATAGCCAAAAACAAGTTTATGCATGCCACACAGAACAACAAATAGTTAAAAACAAGTTGATACATGCCACACGGAACAATAAATAGCTAACAATAAGTTGATGCATGCCACACGGAGCAACAAATAGCTAACAACAAGTTGATGCATGCCACACGGAACAACAAATAGCTAAGAAGTTGATGCATGCCACACGGAACAATAAACAGCTAACAACAAGATTATGCATGCAACACAGAACAACAAATAGCTAAACACAAGTTGATGCATGTTCCACTGAACAATAAATAGCTCAAGTTGATGATTGCCACACGGAACAACAAATAGCTAAAAACAAGTTGATGCATGCCACATGGAACAACAAATAGCTAAAAACAAGTTGATGCATGCCACACGGAACAATAAATAGCTAACAACAAGTTGATGCATGCCACATGGAACAACAAATAGCTAACAACAAGTTGATGCATGGCACATGGAACAACAAATAGCTAACAACAAGTTGATGCATGCCACATGGAACAGCAAATAGCTAACAACAAGTTGATGCATGCCACATGGAACAACAAATAGCTAACAACAAGTTGATGCATGCCACATGGAACAAACAATAAATAGCTAACAACAAGTTGATGCATGCCACATGGAACAATAAACAGCTAACAACAAGATTATGCATGCCACACGGAACAACAAATAGCTAAACACAAGTTGATGCATGTTCCACTGAACAATAAATAGCTCAAGTTGATGATTGCCACACGGAACAATAAATAGCTAACAACAAGTTGTTGCATGCCACATGAAACAACAAATAGCTAACAACAAGTTGATGCATGACACACGGAACAATAAACAGCTAACAACAAGATTATGCATGCCACACGGAACAACAAATAGCTAAACACAAGTTAATGCATGTTCCACTGAACAATAAATAGCTCAAGTTGATGATTGCCACACGGAACAATAAATAGCTAACAACAAGTTGTTGCGTGCCACATGAAACAACAAATAGCTAACAACATGTTGATGCATGCCACACTAGCTAACAACAAGTTGATGCATGCCACATGGAACAACTAATAGCTAGCAACAAGTTGAATGCATGCCACATGGAACAACAAATCATAAGCAACTTGTTAGCTGAAAGTCGGGTGAAAAAGTTTGTTGAAAACAGAGGTGTCCTATTTTCCAGCCAAACATTTTTTTTGGAACCAACTTGTTAGTTGGGGGTGACACACGAGATGACATGTTGCTTACAATTTGTTGTCATGTATGTCACTGCATTTAGAAATGTTAAAAATTGACTGACCGACCTGCCGATCGGCCATTAGACAGACCGGCAAGCAGGCAGGCAGGCAAGCAGACAGACAGACAGACAGACAGACAGACAGACTGTTTTAACACCTGAAATATCAGTGGCACTATTTCAACACTCACACAGATTTGTCACTGGATATTTTGACTGTTTTTACTGGAAGTTGCCTCGAGCAGCAAGACCCTCTATTAGAGTTTTATTACTGTTCAACAGAACACTTCATATATCATCAGGAAATTGTTGCATCAGGGCTATATAAATAGGAATAGGTTATCCTGCACAAATTTTATTACTTACCTGGACACTGTCGAACCTACAAGCATTTGCATCCTCAATGCTGAATATGTCGAAAGTGAGTGTAACACGTCTACCTAGTGGTACTTCTATATTCCATGTGCATAGCCGGCTGTGTGGATACTGACCAGGGAAGTTTGGGGAAGTGATAGTACCAGATGGTGTGGTCAGACTACCACCACATGCTAAAAAATAAGTTTTACAAGAAATCTAATTTCTGACCACTTAATGGTCAAAATAGACAAAATCAGTTTTAACCAGGTTACGAGAATGCAAGTTTTTAATTTTACCATTGGTATTACTATGGCAATAACCGAACCCGTTAATCCAGTGTAAAATTGTCTAAAATAGTTTGCTCCTGGCCTGCAAGTCGACTCCATAAATAAAAACTTGAAATTGTTAAAACAAACTTTAACCATTAAATGGATGCTAATCTCATTTCAAATGTTGTATTGCATCGATAGATTCTGGTTTATAGATTCCATATCATTCATATCCTGTCACATTTCCATACCTGTATCACAATTATCTGCTTTGTAATATCGTGTAAACATTGAACAGTGATCGCCACCATTTTGTCTCCTCAAGCGATAGTGTGTGATGCCATCCAAGTGCCAATGCATTCCATTCTTTATTATGTACTACTTAGCCCCTTGAATATTTTGAAACTAATTTGACTGGAAGTTGTTGTTGCCTATGGCCTCCATGACCGAGCGTATATACAGAGGCAGGCAGGCTAGGATTTTTCTGATTGGTTGAAAAGTAAATCATGACAGCCATCATAGGCTGTAGAAATGTACCAAACTTTAGGTACTAAAGCCTGAATATCTTTTTTAGTGCCATGATAAAAAGCTTATAATTACATGTATAGTTTATGAGTTGCCTATTAGATCACATGAATAGCTATTGAGAGATGAGGTTAGTTATCCTTTAAAGAACTAAGGCCCTTTAATTCGGAAATCTTTTCAAGAAAATTTCATTCTTCTCACAGAAAATGTTCATTTGCAGACCAAGAGAGGATGATTTTTAATACACCATGACTGGTTTGGTTGTCGTGCCAGTCATTCCAGTGATACAATTTCAAAAACAGTGTTTTCTTGGTTTACAAACAGATATTTATCAAGACCACTGCAAAAAACCTGTTTTGTTTACCTTGCATGTTAAATGGTTTAACTAAATGAATCATAGTAATAAATTTTCAAAAATTGTATTCCCTTGACCAGTAAATGGACATTCAATAGGCAGATATTTTAATTTTCTTGACCAAATTTGACCATTAAAAGTTTAATAAACATCAGTATTTCTCCTCCATCTTATTAATATGGTGGTATTTGAATGAGCTGTTCTGAGCTCTCAATCATACGCAACAAAGTACTATTCACGTTATGATATCATAC
Source organism: Chaetoderma sp. LZ-2023a (assembly GCA_034401795.1). NCBI lineage: Eukaryota > Metazoa > Mollusca > Caudofoveata > Chaetodermatida > Chaetodermatidae > Chaetoderma > Chaetoderma sp. LZ-2023a. The sequence continues at coordinate 58,696,783 of CM067364.1, read as the reverse complement.
CACAACAATGGTTCATGCGATGATGTCATCTTACAACAAAGATTCCCGTTATGACATCACTCAAGCGAAATTGAGTAAAATGACTTTCCGTGGTGAAATTTATTATCTAGGAATTCGAAAACATGCAATGGACCTTTCCGGTTTTAGTTAGCTAGCTCCACCCACACCTTGCTCGTGTTGGGATCGATCGATCTCTGAACACCCTGACTCGATCTCTGAACACCCTGACTATCAATTTCCAAAAAAATACACAGGTAAGCTGTTGAATATTTTTAAACTAATTTGACTGGGTGCTGTTGCTGCCTAAGGCAGCAACAGCGCCCAGTCATATTAGTTTCAAAATATTCAACAGCCTGTTTATTAAACTGCAAAGAATTACAAAGACATACAATTCATACAACGTGTCAGAGTATTTGAGATTTGGTGATGGTCTATATGGACCCATTTGTGATGTAGTGATTGTGACATCATCATACACATGCTGAGCTGATTATGATGTCATACGAGGTCAGATGATGGATGGATACTCTGGAAAGGTGAATTAATATATTTTATATTATTTAAATTATACAGAAGCTTAGCCTGCTTTAACCCTTCTCTGTTTATCTTCACTTTTAATCCTTAAAATTTAAATATTTACTTATTGAATGTCCATTTGCAGGCCAAGAGAAGACTTCTTTTTGAAAATTTACCACTGGAATGACTGGCTCGGTTATCGAGCCAGTCATTCCAGTGGTGAATTTTCACAAATAGTATTCTCTTGGCCTGCAAATGGACATTGTCCAAGAGAACTACAAAGGACAGCTTCGGCCATTTTCATCGTGAAAGGATTAACGATAGCCTGTTGTAAAAGAACCACTATTTCATATACAGAAATGCATTTCAAACATCAAAAAGATCTGTGCCAAAACATGCACCTCTCATTACTGACCACAGTCTGGTACAACTTACATTCTACGCTAGCTGTGAAACTAAAACTGAATCCCGCCGCATTGCCTGAGCCATCAGAAACAAACCTCACATAGGCAAAGCTGTCAGATGTCTGGACAGGGTCTGGAAGCGTAGAACCACATCGCTGAATCAGCTGTGTACCTATATAGAAGATATGAATTTAAAACAAGCTTGTAATCACCTGCATTACGTTAATAAGAGAAATTAGAGATCGCACACACACACACAGCCTCACAGCTTTTGTCACATTGTAGTGTGTTCAGATTTTCTGGATTTTTTCGGATTTTCTAGATTTTCTTCGGATCAAGCCCAAACTTGTGCAAGCCTATTGTATGTCCAGCACCTTACTTGTGTTAAAATTTGCACATAATCGGACCAGGAGTTTCCGAGATATATATATAAATCCATAATTTGATTTGATTCAGATCCAAATTCTTTTATCCGGATCATGGCCAAAGCCTAGAAATGCTTCTTTCGTTATGCTAAAACTTGAACGAAATCGGATCAGTAGCTTTTGAGATATAGTGGCGGTGCGGCCAGACTGACACACACATGCACGGACGGATGGATGCACGCACGCACGCACGCACAGACCTGATCATAATCCCCTCTTCTCCTTACTGGGTGAAGGTAATTGTGTAGATGGTCCAGAAGAGGAGCCGCGGAGGTGATATTTCACACAAATTTGTGAAAAAAATTTATCAGAAGCACCTGACACAGCTTCCCTAGAAGCTATTTATTCATGTTTTTTAAAAATAATTTGGGCGCCCAACTGATGGAGCCAAAACACTCTATAATGAGTTCAAAATCAGTCTGGATCAGGCCCTGGCACACCACTGCTTGATTGATGACATGCCAGCCAGTTTGCCTAGCAAACTTAACATGCACGGTTGAACAACAAGCGCGACTTGAGCTCCTGGGACATGTACAAATTGTCTAAAGCAAAAGTGTGCCTCGTCTTCAGCGACTTGGTGACTGACCTAGTCAGACAATCCAACGCCAGGTTAATCCCATCCTGGATGGCTCGCTGGACTGTCAGCAGACTAGGCTGTTGTGCACAGAGGCTACTACTACCCCTGATAGCAGCTGAGACACGTGAGACAGCGCACTAATCGCTGCTCGTGAGCTCTCCTCGGTGTCATGCAAGGCGGCATCAGATGAGCGCCTAGCGCCTGAGCACAGCGCTCCTGTGTCATCATGAGAGCCCAGCCGCGTATTTTCTCCCAGAGCGGCGCGGACGACTGCGCTCGGTCTGGGCATTAGACCATATCGAGTGTACTGACTAGCAGTAACTCGACATCGCCTAGCAACCTCGTGGGGGCGGGGGGGGGTGTCTTCGTTAGGCGGCCTTTCAGTCTGATCGACTCCTCTGCCGCAGTGAACATATCTAAGATATGTTCAGCATATGGCAGAGACTGAGTCATGGTGGCCAACGGCTTTGCATGCAACCATGCCCGTGGGTTACTGGCAGACGTTTCCGCCACGGAGAGCTTGGGTCTGACTACGAGGAGCCACGCGCATACGTCAGACCAGTCTTTGTCCGTAGCTACCTGTGAATTGCCAACGAGCAGCGGGCCCTCGTCATCTTCAATGGCATTCGCAGGTAGGGCCATGGAGGAGGCTATAGACATACCCGGCTGCCCAGGGAATGCATACGGGCCCACGAGGGCTGGCATGACATTCTCCACAAGCAGGCCATTCACCGAGGCTGCGCTCGTGTGTGTGGCATAATGCACACTAGCGCAGCCCAGATCGTCCGTATGAGATTCCACGTCTAAGCGTGGTGTCTTATACAGGTGGCCGTCCACTCCAAATCGGCCCACAGGTTGAATAATGAAACCTGCTCCCGAGGGAACAGAACCATAGGTGCAAGCGGCCGCACTCCCTATGAGAGGAGTGTAGACGCTCGCATCCGTGTCTTCATGATCATCCTGTGGACCGAGCAGGTAGTATTCATCATCCCGCTGGTCAGAGGCCTTCTTCTTACCCTCCTTCTTTGCCTTCTTGCCATCCTCGACCATCAGTCTTGCCTGCGAAGCAAAGAATTCAGAGGTTAGATTTCCCACACACCCCCACTCTTTACAAATGGCACATTTGTTGGACAGCCTACAAACTGTACAAGATGGGCAAGGTGGGGGAAGAATCTAGCCTTCAGGTACTTGAGACAAGTTGGACACGATGACTTCTGAAAGGTAGGCATACGAAGACAATGAGTATTATAGTTTGTAAACTTTATTATTTCTTTTTAGTAAATACAAGAACAAACTCGAGAGAAGACATCCACTTTTATTACTGACAACCCTGAAGGGACAGATGTCTTCTCTTGTTAAACAATAACAAAAACAACCAGGGAAACTGTATTAAGAATGTTAGAAGGACGAGAGAGAAAGATTATGACTATCTAGATATCCCTCCACATTCATAATAAAGGATGACAATAACATCAATTAGATTTCTCTAAACTAAGATTATGACATCAAAGGAAAGAGAAAAATCTGGTTGATTATGACATCAAAACCTCAATGCAACAGCTCCTTCAACGAGAGGGGATATCAGAAAATGAATGCAAGAAATACCTAGGGACTAAATACATTCATTACTCAAGAATAATATAATATTAAATTATATATCCGACAGCCCATGCACATACAAGAGAGAATACAGTGCAATAAAGATGGCAGCAGAAATTGTAAATATTTTCAAATAATTAGGTGCCATAACTAATAAACTCCCTAATCCTGAGCACAGGCAAACCATCCTCTTGTGCAGAACACGTCCAGCCATCCGCCGAGTCTCTTCTTTCAGTAGAGTCTGATGAAGGGGATGGGACAAAAGGAGGGCGATATGGAACAATATCACCTTAACGGAAGATGAAGATGACTCCTCTGGTGATTTTGTATCAGCCATAGATGAAGATGGATGATAAAATTGATTGAAAATCTCAAAAAGAGCTTAGAAAAGTTTTCACAATGTTGCTTTAAGAGCCAATATATTAGAAAACGGAAGTACCAGTATGCGCATGCGCAGTAGGCGCGGTCTGTCATGTGCATGAGTGTGTACATCCAGCTGCCCATTAGGGGCACCTAACTTTTTATAATTTTGAATATTATTGAACTTACAGCCAATATACGATTATATCAAGAGTGTTAGGGAGGTAAATATGTTCTCATGATGTGAAAAGAGCTGAGAAATGTCCATTTGCAGACTAAGAGATTATTTTAGAAAATTTATCACTGGAATGACTAGCTCGATAACCGAGCCAGTCATTCCAGTGGTAAATTTAAAAATAATATTCTTCTCTTGGTCTGCAAATGGACATTTTCTATGAGAAAATGGAAGTTTTCTTGAACATATTCGAGGGTTAAAAGGTTATCAATGTTTTCTTACCTGTGGAGTTTAACTCTCGAATTTCTATAAAATCTTTGGTACAGTTTACTGACGATTCTAAATTCAATGCAGCAAATGTGAATGTAATGAAATGCCCTGTTGGTGCATTGATTATCCATTCACAGTTTGAATTTGCCTCATAATTGCTCGGATAATTTGGGCTCGCGATCACACCATGCGACCCAAAGTACCTGCCACCACATGTAGCTGAGGATACAATACATAAATAAAATTGACAAAGTAATTTCAATAAAAAGGGAAAATCAGGAATTAAAATACAAGAAGTCAGTGGAATTAAATGTGTTACTCTTTGACAAGTTTTGCAGGATTTTTTTACCAATGGTTACAGTGACTTTGACCTTTGACCCTATGACCTCAAAGTTGTTGTGCTACTTCCTCCGAGTATAGGGAACCAAGTGTGCAAGTCTACTTTCAATAGGTCAACCAAACTTGAAATAAGTCAATAAGCCAAAGTCATTTGCTAAACGGAAGACTTAACGATGTATTACCTCCGAGATATAAATAAATTTGGAAATTTTCAGTATTTTTGATGTAATGTAATGGTCCTGGTATATTAAAAGCACATACTAATTTTTATACACAAATTCCACATATTTGTTATTATTTGTTGTTTTTCTGGAAACATGTGTGAGTCAATGAGTTTTTCAGTTTAGGGAAGCATTATATTAATGAAACAATCCAATAGGTCACAATGCAGAAAATCTTAAATATTAAATAGTTCTAGACGGTTCACCAGTGACATACAAACTGCCACTGCAATCGGAAACATCAAAGAGCTACATGCCAGGAGGACAGAAAACGCAAAAAATTATATCACATCAAATAAATAAGTTGCATAATAATATTTTTTTCTTATACAAGACCAGCAACGAATCACAAGTGACCACTGTGTAGCAAATACTGTGGTTTCTCTGCGAAACAGAGATACAAGCGACCGTCAGATTTGCATTAACATTTTTTATATTTCTGGAATTTATAATTTGCATCTTCTTGAATATTGAGTAGTCTCATACCGTATTCCTGCTATTAGAAGTCTATGCCTTAATAGAAGACTATCCCCAAACTCAGCAATGTCAGTCTCTAGATTTTCTTAGCATATTGAAAACGGGAAAAATCCCTAATACAAACCTACCCCCAAGCTTGGCATCTTGGTCCGATGAACTTTTTCCAAATATTGACATTAATAAATAATTTGTCGTTTATTACTTCAAAATTCATCATAAAAGTTGAAATCCACACAAGCCAGGTGCGCTAAAAACGAACTTGAATAGCACAAAAATAGAAAACATTTCACGCTAGGGATTATTTCCATCAGACAACTACACTTAATGTATACTATACCAATAAAAGCGTGAGTGGAATTATTATGTAGGGGCACATAAAAAGTGTGTTCGCTGTAATAAATATTGTTTAATACATCAGAATTCATTAAATCGAATAAAATGTCAGCGTGAAAAAATGCAAATCATGTGATATCAGGAATCTGCGCATAGTTTTAATATTTAGAGCGAGCACTCGGCAGATTCACGGACCTGTGATTTTGGACTGGGAAACCGGAAATTACTATATTGCGTGATGGTAATCCAAATTGTATGTTAAATGAGATCGGGATAACGGGTACCCGTTTGATAACTGCGCGTTGATATGAATCCTGTCATACAAGGAAGTTGAGATCGCTCTACAGTATTTTGCATTTGTGTCTCGTAAGATCCCATTCGAAACGGGATCAAGAATGCATGAAGCTCGGCCTCCATTTTTAGTTTTGTGAGTTTCAAATTGTGAATAGTTAGTAGCTTATGATTGAATTCAATAGCTAATCAAACAATATATCTCAGAATTCTCTTCTAAATAGATGACTGCATGATGAACTCATGACTCGCTACCTATTAAACGAAATCACGGATTTCTTTTTTCACGAGAGAGTTGATACTTACCACCCTGATACTTTATGATATTTCCTAAATATCGACCTAGCTTCAATAATACTCAGAATTAAACGAAATCAAGGATTTCTTTTTTCACGAGAGAGTTGATACTTACCTCCCTAATACTTTTGATATTGCTAAATATTGGCTTTCACTCAATAAACACTCAGATTAAAACAGTTAGGTGCCCCTACTGGGCAGGGAGTCAGAGCGTAGTCTGGCGGATGCCAGCCCCACCACCGCGCATGCGCAGACTAGCACTTCCTCTGACTAATTTATTGGCTGATACACATGCAACTATAAAGAGCCTGAAGACCGAGCCTCTGTTGGGTGGAGAGGCCGGGTCCGTATCTAGGGAGGTAAGTATCAACTCTCTCGTGAAAAAAGAAATCCTTGATTTCGTTTATTTCACATCAAGAGTATACTTACCTCCCTAATACTTTTGATATTGCCAGAATTTGACAGTGAATTCGGCGGGAGGGAGGCGAGGTCAAAAGACCAGCTCATCCCTATACGCTTTTCTGCGTTTAAGGCACTTAAACTTCTGAAACTGTATGAAAAAACAGTCAGGATTTGACTAACCATCGGATAACACCCCCGATGTATGAGAGATGACCGAATGTCATATGCGCTCCCCCCCCTCCTTCCTGGGAGGAAGAGTCGAATGACCTCAATGTCCTATACGCTCTCTACGTACAAGTGCCATGTACTACAGGACAGAGACGAAAAAACCCCATTTTCGTATACTCTCAACAATGAACCACATAAATACACAAAACCATCATCATATTAATAACGGGTAACGTGACAAGACAATCAACAATGGACAACACATACACAAGACTGACCTTGTTGAAATGGCTGCTGACATCCTCTTCCCATTGGTGAAGATCGATGCAGTCCCAAATTAGTGGTTGTTTCCATAAATTAATTGTGAAATATATAAGCAATGAGGAAACCCCATCAAAAATATATGCCAAGTTATTTTTTCAAAATCGACAAGGCGAGAGGATTAGAGGTGTCACAGAGATAATGGTCTGTAAAACTTGACTCACAGTGCCACTGAGCCACCGACATAATATCATCCACGGGGACCCCATTAAATAGGGCAGTGGGTGTCACTACGCCGCGGACACTGTGAGCCTTGGCCACGTCAACCTGCTTCCCGGTGGCGGATTTATGGCAAAACTGAATGCATTCTACAATCCACCTGGAAATGGTGTCCTTAGAAGCCCTGCCATGGGGTTCAATATAAGACAACCATAACGCCGACTGGTCGGTGCGCCACTCCGCCGTACGTTGCTTGTACCGGCAAAGCGCCCGGACGGGACACCATGCTTTAGAATTAGGATCATATCTAGTTAAAGCAGGCAAAACAATAGGTTGACCTGGATATTTCAACGACTGATTTTTAGCCAAGAAATTAATCCTAGGTAGCAGCTTAAGGCCTTCCCCTGAAACCACAAAACGGTCATCCTCGGCTGATAAGGCATGAATTTCACTCCTACGCCTAGCCGAGGCCGCAGCAATTAAAAACACAGTCTTCAGTGTTAATAGTTTCATAGAAATGGAACTAAGTGGTTCAAACGGCTTATCACCTAGTACTTGAAGCACTAGCGATAAACTCCAAGACGGAATCACAGGTGGATTCCTCGGTCTTAGATTGCCCATGCCTTTAATTAATACATTTAATGTATTTACTTCATCACTTCCCCTCTTAGCCAAGCAAGGAATAACAGACATTAATGCTGACTTATAACCAGCAATAGAGTTAGGCTTGAGGCTATAGGCATCATAGAGGTGACAGAGGAAATCAGCTACTACCTGAATAGATGAATCCATTGGATCAATACATCTTTTTGAGCACCATTCTGCAAATCTGTTGATTTTATAATTATATCCTCTGGAGGTTGACCCCCTCCTGGCTTTGGCCATAAACATGGCTGCTTGCTCAGAAAAGCCCTCCTTAATTCTAGATTCCTTGACAACATCCACGCAGTCAATCTGAACATTGACGGATTGTTGTGAAGGGCCTTGCCCTGGAAGATAATATCGTCCATCAGAGGCAGAGGAACCGGATTGCAGACCAGAAGGTCCAGCAGATCCGTATACCATGATCGGCTTGGCCAATCCGGGGCGATCAGAAGCACTTGGCATTCCTCTTGTCTGATTTTCTGAAGAATTTTTGGAATCAGGATTGCTGGAGGGAATGCGTATGCATACATTCTCCCCCAGCTGATAGCTAATGCATCTGTTGCGAAAGCGCTTGGATCCGGAATCGGAGAGACGTACGTCGTCATCTTCGCATTCTTCTTCGTTGCGAACAAATCGATGTTGGGTTTCCCCCAATGGTCGAACAGACGATCCGCCACACATTGATTTAGTTGCCATTCCGTGGGTAAAACACTCATCCTTCGGCTCAATGAGTCTGCTAGCAGATTTAACCTTCCCGGAATATGAACTGCTTTCAAGGTAATCTGGTGACCCAGACACCAACAAAGCAGTCTCCATGTCATCATACAGAGACTGGGCGACTTCGTTCCGCCCTGGCGGTTTATGTAAGTCACAACTGTTGAGTTGTCTGAACGAATAAGAACAATCTTGCCCTGAACTTTCTGTAAGAAATGTTCCAGGCCCAGGACTACTGCTCTTAGCTCCAGTAGATTTATATGTTCCTTTGACTGTTCCAGATTCCAAAGCCCTGATATCGTAGACTCTTCCAGGCAAGCTCCCCAGCCCTCCATCGATGCATCTGTATCCACAGTCACCTGAGGGTGGGGAGGGGTTAGCATAACCCCCACCAAGAGATTCTCTGTGTCCAACCACCATTGCAGGTGATGAATCAGAGGCGCCAACACTGACACATTCGAGTCCAGCGAACCTGTACTCTGGGTCCATTGTGTCATGAGAAACAACTGGATCGGCCGCCTGCGTAAGGCGGCCTGAGGAATGACTGGTTCCAATGAAACCATCAACCCCAGCATTCTCAAGTAAACCCGTGCCAGGACATGACGACTGTCGCACACTGACTGAATTAATGAGATGAGTTTCTGAACTCTCTCCTGAGTAGGATAAACATATCCTGTCTCTAGATCGAAGAACATCCCCAGGTAAACAAACTTCTGGGATGGAATCAGCTCTGATTTTGGGAAATTGATCATCCAGCCTAAGTCTGTGAGAGTTTTAAAAACAATCTCCAGACTGGCCGATAAACTTTCCCGGGTGTGCGCTTTCAACAGCCAGTCGTCTATGTACGTGTGGACTGCTATGCTTCTCCTGCGGAGGTATGCGGTGATCGCAAGAACCACACGGGTGAAAACCCGAGGAGCCGTGGAAATTCCGAAGGGTAGCACCCTGAATTCCCACTGTCTGCCCTGGAATGCAAATCTCAGGAAGCGACGGAAACTCCTAGGTATGGGGATGTGGAAATAAGCGTCCTTCAAATCTATCGACGCTGTCCACATTCCCCTCTCTAACCCCGCCAACACCGAGCGCACAGTCTCCATCTTGAAACTGGGCGTCTCTATGAACTTGTTCAATGGCTTGAGGTTGAGAATTGGTCTCCACCCTCCGGTGTTCTTTGTTACTAAGAACAGGGTTGAATAGAAGCCCGGACACCTCTGTGCCGGCTGAATAGCTCCTTTTTGTATGAGGGAATTTATTTCTTCCTCGATACACAACCTTTGATCTGGATCTCTCGGATTTGGAGTCCAGATCGGCACTAGAGACAGTCGCGATGGCGGGCCTGTCATCCAATCGGGATGATACCCGACTGAAAGCCATCGCAAGACTAAACGGTCCTGAGTTAACCGTTCCCACTCTTGCATGTGGTCGGCTAACCGGCCTCCCACCGGTCCACCTAGGGATAGAGGTGGACATAAGGAGTGCAAGAGCGGCACTGTCTCCTTTGCCAGAAACACCGGCGCGGTTCTCACCGCGGTAACCGTCCCATCAGGAACGATTACCCCGCCCAGATCCTCGCGCGCCACGACCAGCACCGCGCGCACCTCGGTGCGCGGGCGGCTGCCTGGCTGACTGCGCCTGAGGAGCCTGCGCCCCCCTCGCTGCTGGCCGAATCGCACGCAGCCAAGGCCGGCGCTGCAATGGTGGTTGGCCTCTGACATGGCCACTACCACCTCGAGCCTGCAGGGGACGATACGCAGGGGGTGCGGCGCGAACGTTGGCACGACGAAGCACCTCAAACTGCTCGCGCAGCGCCCTCTGGTTATTGACCAGCGTAACCGTCTCCTGGAGGTGCCTACACCCATCACCTCCAAAGAGACCAGGACCTGTCATAGGCGTACGTAGTAGCCTATTGTAGAGGTCCTGGGACGGGCACAGATTATCCAAGGCAAAAGTGCGCCTTGCCCGGACACTCCTGGTCACCGCCCGCGTCATACAGTCCAGAGCCAGGTTAATGCCATCCTGGATGGCTCGCTGGATTGTGACCGGACTTGGCTGGCGCGATGCGGATGCTGTTACTACCCCTTGTAACAGCTGGGAGACGTGGGACAGAGCGGCAATCGAAGCCCTCCCACTCTCCTCCGCATCACGCAACGCGGCATTTGCTGAACGCAACGCGTTCGAACACAAGACTCCCGTGTCAGAACGGGAGCCTGGCCGCGCATCCTCACCCAAAGCCGCGCGGTCATCCACGCTCGGCTTCGGTACCACACCATACCGCTGGTAGTCCAGGGGCACGATGCGGCAACGCCTGGCCACCTCGCGCGGGGCCTTAGCGAGACGTCCACTCGACTTAATGGACGTCTCCGCCGCCTCGAACATGTCAACGACATGCTCTGCCAGCGGCAGAGAAGGCATAGCGTTAGCAGTAGGCTTACCAGCTAACCACGGCCTGTGCTCACGCTGGCTAGCCGACTGCTCCACGGGCAGATCTGGTCTAACACTCACCAACCACTGGCAAGCGTCAGACCAATCCTCCTCCGTGGCTAGCTGCGAGCGCTCTACAAGACGGGGGCCTTCGTCTTCCTCCTGAGCGCAAGCAACAGAGCTTGACGGCGGGTACGTTGATATCCCTGGCAAGCCAGGGAGAACATGCGGGCCTGACAATACCGGCATGCTAATATCACTGGTTTGACCAGGAGCAGGCGCCGTGGTAGAGCGCGGGGCATATACCGCCCCACCACGGCCCCGGCCAGCACCAGCGACACTCTCGGCAAGCCGAGGTATGCGGTACCGCTGGCCTTCAGCGCCCAGGGCCACAGTCTGAACCGTGGATTCTACCCCTGGGGGAGTAGAACCGTGGAAAAAGGCGCCTGTATTCCCCGCGAGGGGTTGACAGACGTCATAATCCATGGCCACGTCTTCAGACGGTGACCCCAACAGGTAATCCTCATCCTCCTGGCCAGACAGATTAGACTCCGGGTCAGCAAAGAGAGCTAATCCGGACTGGCCAGGGAAGGTACCATACGAGGTACTGGCACCCGCGGTGTGCGGATACCCCTGGACTGATAAGCAGCCCGCGGGTTCCAGCGATGACCGTCCACGGTCCCTATTGGGCGCGGCAATAAGCCTGCTGCCAGGGCCGTGGAACGCCCCCTCTAAGGGGGCCACCTCTGAATCTTCAAACAACGGAAGCGTACTAAGGAACGTTGATTCAGAGGTGGGGATTACCTGCTCCGAAGCAGATGATGAGGTCAATAAAGGATTTGGTCCAGGAAGCATGCCACGAAGCAACTCTGGAACCAAATCCTTGATTGTCCTCCTCATCTCTCCCAACATCTCGGTCCGGAAGGCCTCCATGTCCACCGCGGACGAGGCCTTCCTCTTACCCTTCTTACTTACACCCTCTTTTTTCAGCTTCTTCTTCTCCTCCTCCACCTTGTCCTTCGCCTGCAAGCACAAGAATTCGGACATTAGCTCGCCCCCCCAGTGCTTACATATCTCGCAATTAAGCAAGGGACCACAGGGGCTACACTGAAAACAGAGATGAGGGCCAAACTTGTCCCTCAAAAATCGTCCACAGGACGCACAACCAGGTCTCTGAAAAAGGCCAAAGGACGAGGAGTATGAGCAAACTAGTTAAGCTTAGAAAACTCACCAACTCAAGAGAAGGAAAATGATCATAAAGATCATAATTTATCAGAAAACCAGCTTCGGACAACTTTAATTGTTAATAAAGAGCAAGGCTGATTATGACGTCATTAATCCTATGACAGGAAAAAATCGATCCCCAACAAACATCCCAGTGCAAGGACGAATTGTATCTCTAACCAGAACATGTGCAGAATGGACATTTCGACTACACAAGCATCAGATATATACTGATAACAATGGCAAATAGAGTTAATTATCTCCCTTTCCTCTAAATAATTAACATCACCTCATATCAATAATTAGATACCTGACACCTTGTCTAGACAAACCATCCAACCTGATGAACTGGAGCACTCCACCACTGAACGCCTCTTAACTCTCTCCACCTCTAGGGGAAGGAATTGAATCAAGAGGGCAAAGTGAGAAGACCTTTATAATAGGCCTCCAACTCACTGGACATAGAATTTTTGGTTAGATAACCTAACAGTATTAGTAGGAAATGGAACCCTGGTGGAGAGACACAAACCCTCTGCTGATGTCATGTCCATTATATTTCTTCACACAGACCTGTGGACATAAACACAAAGAGAGATTAGTCTTATATAGCACCTAGTTGAAATAAACCAACTAATTAAGGCGCTTATCACGTTTAGCGCGAGTCCCGGAAACACATTACAACGGGACAAAACTCGCTAATTTTACTAGATGTCACCTGATTTAAAGGTCCAAGGCCCTCCTGTGGCGAAGTTACTCTATCTGCCATCTTTCTCAGGGATAAACTTCTAACAAACAGTCTCAAAAAACTTCGAAAAGAGTATAGAAAGTTCTTAACACAAAAGCATGTGTACACTCTCAGCCAATAAATTAGCAAAGAGGAAGTGCTAGTCTGCGCATGCGCGGTGGTGGGGCTGGCATCCGCCAGACTACGCTCTGACTCCCTGCCCAGTAGGGGCACCTAACTGTTTTAATCTGAGTGTTTATTGAGTGAAAGCCAATATTTAGCAATATCAAAAGTATTAGGGAGGTAAGTATACTCTTGATGTGAAATAAAAAGAAACCGCCCCCACTGGGCAGGTTACACAACTGACAGTCCAGTGGATGTGCAGCCCAAACTCGCACATGCGCGGGGCTGACTCATTCTATTCCAAAATATTGGCTAACCTAATTGCAACATAAAACACCAATACCGAGCCTCTGTGGGGTGGAGGCCGGGATCGTATCAGGGTGGTAAGTATCAACTCTCTCGTGAAAAAAGAAATCCATGATTTTGTTTATTTCACATCAAGAGTATACTTACCACCCTGATACTTTATGATATAGCCAGAATTCGTAAGAGAATTCGGCGGGAGGGAGGCGAAGGTCAGAAGACCGGCTCATCCCTGGAAGAGCAAGCTTTTGCTTTTTGGAGCACAATAAACATATGAAAATGCGTACGTAAACACAATAAGGAAATGATTTGGACATCGGATAACACGAACGATGTTGAGAGTAATGACCGTTTCACATCCGCTCCCCCCCCCCCTCTTTTAAAGAGGGAGCGATGACCTCAATGTCCTATACGCTCTCTATGTACTCGTGCTAAAGTACTATAAGACATCAGACGAAAGCTTCATTTTGTACACTCTCAGATGGAACCACAAAGAACACAAAACCATCACCATTTTAGTAAGTAATATAAAAACGTGACAAAAAATAACCATCACCAAATATAGGACTAACCTATTTTGACGAGATTCCCCTTTGATCACCGCTGGGCGATGATAGGTACAGTACGGAAAAGCGGGGATTCCCCCCACTAAATTGCACTGAGTGTGAGTCAATGGCCTTATGTACAATATTTACAAATTTATATACAGATTTAACGTTTATGTAAAATCGATAAGGCAAGTGGATTTGACGTGTCACATAGGTAATGATTTGTAAAACTAGACTCACAGTGCCATTGTGATACTGACATAATGTCATCCACCGGCACTCCGTTAAACAGAGCCATGGACGTCACTACGCCATGGACACTGTGAGCCTTGGCCATGTCAACTTGTTTACCCGTGGTGGCTTTGTGGCAATGCTGGATGCATTCCACAATCCACCTAGAAATGGTATCTTTAGAAGCTCTCCCATGGGGTTCAATGTAAGATAGCCATAAAGCACTAGGGTCCGTCCGCCATTCCTGTGTACGTTGTTTATAACACGTTAATGCATTGACTGGACACCAAGCCTTTGAATTAGGATCAAACCTAGACAAAGCGGCTAAAACTATAGGCTGACCAAGATATTTTAAAGACTGTTTCTTCGCCATAAAGTTAACTCTAGGTAGAAGCCTAAGGCCTTCCGCTGTCACCACAAAATGGTCTGGCTCTGCTGACAAATTCACTTCTTTGTCTGACTGAAGCTGCAGCAATCAGAAAAACTGTTTTAAGCGTCAACATTTTCATGGAAATCGATCTTAATGGATCAAAGGGTTTATCTGCTAATACTTGAAGTACTAATGATAAACTCCAAGATGGGATCACTGGAGGATTCCTTGGTCTTAGATTACCCATGCCTTTGATTAAAGTATTTAGATTACATACTTCATCGCTTCCCCTAATAGCTAAGCAAGGGATAAATGACATTAAAGCTGGCTTGTAGCCAGCAATAGAGTTAGGCTTGAGGCTATAGGCATAAAAAAGGTGACAGAGGAAATCGGCTACTACCTGAATAGATGCTTCCATTGGCTTAATACATCTTTTTGAGCACCATTCAGCAAATCTGTTGATTTTATAATTATATGCTCTGGAGGTTGACCCGCCACCTGGCTTTTGCCATAAAGACCTCCTTAACTGCTGATTCCTTGACAACATCCACACAGTCAATTGGAACATTGATGGGTTTCTGTGCAAGGCCTTGCCCTGGAAGATTATGTTATCCATCAGAGGCAGAGGAACAGGATTGCAGACCAGAAGGTCCAGGAGATCCGTATACCATGATCGGCTTGGCCAATTTGGGGTGATCAGAAGCACTTGGCATTCCTGCAGCCTGATTTTCTGGAGAACATTTGGAATCAGGATTGCTGGCGGGAATACGTATGCATACATTCCCTCCCAACTGATAGCTAACGCATCTATTGCGATAGCGCTCGGATCTGGAATCGGAGAGATGTACATCGTCATCTTCGCATGCTCCGCACGAGGGTCACTTGGACCCCTGAGACAGATGATATCGAGTACAGGAAAGAGTGGATAGATCGCATCAAAGCGTTCGAAACTTCACTTACACAAACAGTACTGGATCATACCAAAAACAAACTATCCCTACAGTACGAAGTGGTCAAAGGACTCAAAACAGCCTTTGAAACATGTAACAATAACACCGCCACTAGAGAAGCGGAATTGGCCATAGCCACAACCACCGTTAGGCATAGCCGTTTGCACAGGTCACAGAGCCCAAGAAGACGACCTCGCCCAACCGCAACCCGCCGCCAGCAGCAGAGACAGAACGAGAGGCCCTACCGCCAGCCGGCCGGATGCCTGCCCCAAGCACCGAGGAGGCGGAATACCAGACCAGACTGGGCGGATCGCAGAAGAATTAGCAACAGACCGGCACAGAGCAGACCGGCTCCACTAATGGGCACTAACAGTACACAAGCTACTGAACAGCTCTTAATAGCAGTCCAGAAGCTAGCAGCATCAAGAAGATGACTTCTAGATAGACGTCACACCGTCTGTGATTTGTACATTACAAACTTTCACCGTATCAACCATATGCTGATTAACAATATTCATATCTATCATGCTAGTCTGTACCGTCCATTACTAAACCGTAAAACTAATGCTGTGAACAAAAAAGATGAAATTTATATCTCCTCGTTTGTCTTCAATCACTCATCAAATCCCCTCAACCAGGGTACCGTCAGTCTATTGGATAAGGGGTTGGGCTTCAGCCCAACAGTTTCAGAACCACAATTAGGCAACCTGTATACCGACCTACAGGCTTTCTTCAGACGCATGCGCCTCAAACATTTCTTTACACCAAGCCCGCACCCACCCCACACACTTCTACAAAACCACATTGGCACACCGGTCACAATACCGATGCCAACTTTACTAACGTTCCAGGACGTCATAATCAAAAAGTTTGCCGCCAAAAAAAGCACAATGCCACCACCCACCATGGATGCGCCATTTGAGGCTTTTTTTAAGGCGATCAGGTATGACTTCAGTAAACACGTCCATCAGCACTCCCATAAGAGCAACTTAACATATGCCGAACAAACGGCCTTAAACGAATTAACACATAATCATACAATTGTGATCAAAAAAGCTGACAAAGGACAAGCAACCGTAGTACAGAACAAATCCGACTACGTAGCTGAGGCACACCGCCAGCTAACCGACACCAGGTTCTATAAAAAAGTCGACACAGACTTAACTTGTAAACACACTAATCTAGTGGAAAAACGCCTGGACCCATTAGCTAGGGACGGAGAAATAGACCACACAACCGCCTCCAACCTCATTCCGAAACCACCAAAAACCGCCAGGTTCTATCTCCTACCGAAAGTCCACAAGGAGAGGAACAAGGAGGGCCTTATTCCGGGCAGACCGATCATCAGCGGAATAGGCTGCCCTACCGAGCTTATTAGCAGTTTTGTGGACGAGCATATCAAAGTACATATCACAAAGATCGCATCATATGCTAGAGACACCACAGACTTTATCAACCAAGTCGAAAGTTTCGGAAAAACAGCACCAGACACCCTACTGGTCACCATGGACGTCACATCTCTGTATACTAATATCCCAAACAACGAGGGACTAAGAGCAGTAGCAAAATTCTGCCAAAAGCATGGGCTCCCTGGAAACCTCACCATTAGAGGCCTCCTAAACCTTCTAAAACTAGTTTTAGAATGCAATAACTTCGAGTTTGACGGCGAACACTACCTCCAAGTAGGAGGGACCGCCATGGGCAGCAAAGCAGCATGCTCCTTTGCATGCATCTTTAAGGCCGACCTAGAAACGAAACTCTTAGCTGGAGCCCCATTCAAACCATCGCTCTACATTAGATATATAGATGACATATTCATGGTTTGGGAACATGGCGAAAAGGCCCTGGATTCCTTCGTCACGTACATGAACTCATCCCACCATAGCATCAAATTTAAAAAACTTCTAAAATATTTAGAAATAAAATGACTGAAATCTTTTCTCTCCTAAATAACCTCACAAGATGACTTCTGAGGACAAGTGAAGTCTGATAAACAACACAGGAATACCTGATCCTGATCCTGAGTCCAAACCCCTGTGATGGGGGGGGGGGGAGAATGCGGAGAAATTACTTCTTATGGTAATAACTCGCTCAGCAAACTCATAATAAAATAGAAGGACCCAGAAAACAAGTATAAATATTGTTTAAATAAAAGGGTACCCTTCAATATTAGCTCATGTGTCTGAAAAATAAAGCACAACATGCATTAGCTAATATATAGGCCTCCCCCACAAATGAGCTAGCCTAATAAAGACGTATCCACGAGATAGCGCGAATCCCGGAAATTACATCGGAGTCAACACGCAAATTTTGTATCAATAAATTTACTAAAGTACACCTGATTGCTTGGACCGGGAGCATCCTCCAGCGACTTGGCAGCATCAGACATACTAACAATCAGTCAAACAAGTTGCAAAACAACTCAAAGCTTCAAAAAGAAAGAAAGCAAAAGCAAGGCTAGAAAGCGTGTTGCAATGGCAGGTCAATATTTTAAGAAGCGAATGAGTCAGCCCCGCGCATGTGCGAGTTTGGGCTGCACATCCGCTGGACTGTCAGTTGTGTAACCTGCCCATGGGGGTGGTTTCTTTTTAATTTTGAGTATTATTGAAGCTAGGTCGATATTTAGGAAATATCATAAAGTATCAGGGTGGTAAGTATACTCTTGATGTGAAAAAATAGTCTGCTACACGCATCTGCTAGTTTTCCGATGTAATTTTGTGGAATCCCGGAAATACAAATAGACGTTTAACATGAGCTTATTAGAAGCCGTTTTTGGGGGCTGAATAAACATTTTGGGAGGAAAACTCCCCTAATATAAGCCTACCCCCTTTCTCAGACATTCTGCTGAATATAACTATCCTAATAGAATCCTAGGGGGAATACGGTACATATAAGAATTGATGGTAAAATGAGAGTAGTGAGCGATAACCGAGCCAGTCATTCCAGTGATAAATATTCCAACTTTTTATTCTCTTGGCCTGTAAATGGACATTCAATAGGCAGATATTAAAAAGATTTTGAACAAATTTGACCATAAGAGGTTTAAGCAGGTCTCATGGAGAATATGATTCTATATATGCACTACAAGTATTGTTGCTATTTTTTATCCAGCACACTCTGTATGAATAGCGCTGCAATACTAACAAGCAATAGATAGATCTGATCTGTCACTCGAGTATATGATATCATAATCAATTCACCTTTCCAGAGTACCCACCCATCATATGATGTCATAATGAACTGCGTGATGTGTAGAATGACACCATAATGAATGACGTCATGAATGATGTCGATAAGTATGTCACAAACGCATATTTGAAGACGGTCTATGCACTGTTGTACAAATTGTTTGCTTTTACTGTTTAATAAATATTCTGTTGAATATTTTGAAACTAATTTGACTGGGCGCTGTTGCTACCATAGGCAGTTACAAAATATTCAACAGCTTCCCTGTATAGTTTTCAGGAAATTGATGGCTAGGGCATTCGTGGATCGATCAACCTCAACACGGCGAGGTGTGCATGGAGCTTAGCTAGTGATGGGCAGGGCATAGCTAAAAATGGAAAGGTCCATTACATCACATGTAGGTTGATATCATAATGAAAATGCATAATGAATGCCGTATCTAGCTCCGCTCCATCATCAACCTTGAATAGTTTGTCGAGTGTATCAAATTGTATGACTTTACTATTTAACCCTTTAACACTAAAATTTATTCAAGAAAATTTAAATTTTCACATAGAAAATGTCCATTTATAGACAAAGAGAAGATTGTTTTTTTTAATTTACCACTGGAATGACTGGCTCTGTTATCGAGCAGGTCATTCCAGTGGTAAATTAAAAAAAAATAGTCTCCTCTTGGTCTGCAAATGGACATATCTCAATACCACTGCAGAAGACACTTTGCCTAATATGAGGGTTAGTGTTAAAGTACATTCTATTTAATATTTTAAAATAAATTGTAATGGGTTCTGTTGCTGCTTAACAGCAGCCATAGACAGCAATAGCAGTCAGTCAAATTAGTATCAAAATATTCAACAGCTTATTTGTATAGTTACCTTGAAAATGTGATTGTGAGAATTCAGGGTTAAAAGTATATATAAATCGATCCATACACATGTAAAACATGGGTGGAGCTTAGTTAGAAATAGGCGAGGTATACTTAGAAATGGATCCCTCTATATCTTGGGTCATATTGACCAGGACAGCTGAATGGAGGTATCCAATCAGTCAAATATCAAATGTGATAATCAAATATATCACGAGTTAACTGACATTAAAACCAAAATCACACAGATCCTTCATGAAACTCAAAATCTCTGTCATGATCTGTACAAATGGCATGGCTATTCCAAACGACCACGCTACCTCCACTGAAATAAGTGAAACATATTAGTTAGCACAATTTTGAACATGATGTAAGAATGTTCTATCGAATATTTTGAACAAAATATACCTTTCCCACATTGACGTCATTACGCCAGGCTTCCCCTAAATTGATGCTCAGAGCAAATCTGCTGGCTGGTAATGCTGCAAACAAGTAGCTGACCCGCATTGAGTTACCAAAATGATTGCATTAAAATACACCGCAATTTAAACCATTCCTACGATAAACTACAATCACTATATTATTTAAGTCATATATCATTAGAAAGCCCATTCAATTGCCGAAATATTAATGCATTATTTTTTATATTTTTGCAATGTTTTCACTCAGTTATTTGCATATATAAAATACGCCATTTCACTTAGATTCATTAAATCAAGTGAACAATAGGGGATATTTTAAAATTGCAATCAACTGTATTAAATTTTACAAAACTATAAAATCTAATAAAGAAATGCATAGAAAATTGGCTTAGCTTTCCAATGATGTATGACTTCAATAAAATTATGAAAATAATTTTTCGTATAAACTGCTTAAAGTGCGTTGTATCTGATTCCAATAGTAAATGCACAATGCATTCTGGGAAGGTATTTTCCCAAAATACGCTAATGTGGAAAAGGTCTACTGGATTGGAAGACAATCCATTCACACTTAAAATATTCATGAGTACATTTTGTTTTGGAACCATAATAAGTTAGTTTAGAGCTCTCCTGTAACTGGAATAAATTTAATTTACAGAAATAAATGTTACCTATTTGAACCTTTGCTTTAAATCCAGGACGCGGTACTGAATTGTCACTTCTGAACTTAATGTAGAGCACATTTGATGTTGTCAGTACAGTACTTGGTTTGGTAGAGCCGCAGTAACGACCCAACTGTGGGGCATTCATCGTCCCGCCATCTCTCAGCATAACGTAATCATTACGACATGTCGACCTAGAACAGGCCATAATACAGTAGATACGGGATGACAGGCAGATTTAATTCTTAGCAGTTTAATTCTCAAGCTGGCAAAAAAGGTTTCTGTAGTTGTCTTGGGAAATGTCCATTTGTAGACCCAGAAAGGACTATTTTTGAAAATTTACCACTGGAATGACTGGCTCAACAACTGAGTCAGTCAATCCAGTGATAAATTTGCAAAAATAATTTTCTTTTATATTTTTATTTGAAAATTGAGATTTTCTTGAACAAATTTTAAGATTAAAGGTTAATATGAGGTTATTCAGAGATAATATGTTAATCTGAACCAAGGTCAATTTAATTGATATAAGTATCATTTTGAGGATCTTGAATCACTGGTGATCCAAGAAGGGGATAAAGGATAAATATTCAAATTTTAAAGCAATTGTACAGTTAAGTATATTTTGAAATTAATTTGACTGGTAGCTGTTCCTGTCTTAATCACCAGCATCTTCCAGCCAGATTAGTTTTAAAATATTGAACAAAGTTTTTTACATGATTCAGAATTATAGATAAGTACTAAAAAAATTTCAGACAAATTACTTGCAAAATAATCAGCCAGATTTTAGCCAGTCTGAGTCCAGTTAGATGGCAGAAAACAATAGCTCGTAAACAGAATTCCTTAGAATTCCAAGTCTCGTCTCATCTCACTTTTTAGTTGACCATAACATTTGAAGTCCTGACATCAAAATCAATAAATTTCTTCAAGATCCTAAAATGCCATTGATGAATACAATCTCTCAGTCAAGGATACAACGTCACAATGAATTATGCGACATGTAGGCTGCCATCATAATCAATTACATTATGAATGACGTAGCTAAGCCTGGCAGAACTTTAAAAAGTATTTCAGTTGTGTGAATTGTATGTCTTTACTATTTAACCCTTTCCACTCTGATGTCAAAAATAAAATTTTTCAAATTAAATTAAAAGATAATCTTGTGTTCATTTTTCAACAAATTTGATGGAAGATGTTGCTGTCGTAGAAAATTGTTGAAAAATGTACACCAGTTTCTTTGCTACTGCCACAGTAAAAGATAGAATATTGACATCAGAGTTGTAGGGGTTAAAGGATAACTAAGCTCATCTCTTGATAGCTATTCAGTATTCAGGTGATCTAATATGCCACTCATAAACTATGCAGGTAATTATTAGCTTTTTATCATGCCGCTAAAAGATATTCAGGCTTTAGTACCTAAATGTTGGTACATTTCTACAGCCTATGATGGCTGTCATGATTTAGTTTTCAACCAATCAGAAAAAACCCAGTGTATCCGCCTCGGTATATACGCTCGGTCATCAAGGTGTCAGCTATAGTTTGGCAATTTCGTATAAAAGCAATCATACAGGTAAGTTGGTGAATATTTCGAAACTACTTTGACTGCCATAGGCAGCAACAACTTCCAGTAAAATTGGTTTCAAAATATTCAACAGGATAAGTATTACACAATAAATAATGTAATGCATTGGCACTTGTATGACATCATGCACTATCGCTTGAGGAGACAAAATGCTGGCGATCAGTGTTAACATTTATGCGATATAACAAAGCAGATAATTATGATACAGATATGGGAATGTGACAGGATCTGAACGATATGGAATCTATTAACCATAATCTATTGGTAAAATACAACATCGGAAATGAGATTAGCATCCCTTTAATAACCATTCTGTTGAATATTTTAAAACTAATTTGACTGGGCAGTTTTCTGTAAATTGAGATTCAGGGATTTCAGGGTTTGATGGATCTCATCATTGGAAAAGTATGGCCAGAGCTTAGCTTAACTAGAGACAGGTGGGGCCTAGCTACAAGCGGATTCATCCATAACCACCACCCCCCCTCCCCCCAAGAAGCTAAGTTATTGAACTGGACAGTTCTTTCCTTTTTGGGGTCTTTGAAATCTCGACTCCAATATCGATACACTGATTAGGCAGCAACAGTCAAATTAATTTCACATATATTCAACAATTTTCCTCTATGTTTGCCTTGAAAATGAGATATTGGGAATTCATCGGTGAAACAGTTACCCCTTTAATGGTCAAGCCGGCCAAAACCGGCTTTTGCAGTGGTCTTATGGAATGTCCATTTACAGGTCAAGAGAAGAATATTTTTGAAAATTTACCACTGGAACGTCTGACTCGATAACCAAGCCAGTCCTCTCAATGGTAAATTTTCAAAAATAGTCCCCGCTTAGCCTGAAAATGGACATTCAATATGCAAATATTTTGATTGTCTTGACCAAATTTGACTTTTAACCCTCAAATTTATGCATGAAAATTTAAATTTTCTCATAGAAAATGTCCATTTGCCGACGGTTATTGAGCTAGTCATTCGAGTGGTAAATTAAAAAAAAAAGTCTTCCTCTGGTCTGCAAATGGACATTTCTCAAGACCAGTGCAGAAGCCATTTTGGGCTGATATGAGGGTTAAAGGGATAAAGGGTTAAGGAAGCATGGTAACTATGGTAACTATGTCTAAACTGGTAAAACATGATAAGCCACGTCACTGAAGCATACCTGATGCTTGTCTTTGGTTGGAGGATGAAAGGCAGATGTCTGAAGCTGGTGCAGTGCCTCATATTTATAGGCCACGGAACCTGGCAAGGGTCCCTGCCACTGATTTTCTTACTAGGGGACCCTTGATTAGCTGGGGTCCCTACTACTGAGCATATGCATGCACATGCTCACTGATTGTTCTTAGCTAGGGACCCTTGACTAGCTGGGGACACTTAATTCAGGGTCACTGCTACTGAGCATGTGCATGCACATGCTCACTGATTGTTCTTAGCTAGGGACCCTTGACTAGCTGGGGACACTTAATTCAGGGTCACTGCTACTGAGCATGTGCATGCACATGCTCACTGATTGTTCTTAGCTAGGGACCCTTGACTAGCTGGGGACACTTAATTCAGGGTCACTGCTACTGAGCATGTGCATGCACATGCTCACTGATTGTTCTTAGCTAGGGACCCTTGACTAGCTGGGGACACTTAATTCAGGGTCACTGCTACTGAGCATGCGCGTGCACATGCGCACTGATTGTTCTTAGCTGGACCGTGTGTGTAGGCCCCTACCACTGACGAGTGTCAGCATTTGAAGGGTAAATGGCTCGGGTGTGCCTTTGTTTTGCACATGTATGTGCACATACACAGTGTGTTCCCTTTTGGTATAAATAGGGAATTAGTGGTAGGGATGAGTGGCTCTTACATAAATAGTATGGCAGTGGGAGAGGAGTTTCCAAACCCATTCTGAGATCTGACTTCATGGTGTTTCGCTCCATGTAGAAAGCTCATCAGAGGATTTATATACATGTTTGCATGTAGGGGTTTACAGATAGACACCATAAGGCTTTTAGGTGATATATTTTTCAAATGTCTCGGCAGACATGCATAGGTAGGCTAATGCCAAAGTTAGCCCTGACGTCTCCGATTTGGGGCTGATATGAGGGTCAGTGTTAAAATGTTAAGGAAGTGTGCTAACTATCATGTCTATCAGCACACATTTAGCGAGGTTACATGTTCAGTTTTACTTGCCAAATTTGGAATTTGAGAAAAACATTAGATGGCTATTCAGGATAGCTATTAATGATTCCAAATTGATGCATATGATATAACGATATACATACTCCACAACACACATGCATGCACACAAACACCTATATTTTATTAGTGAATTCACAATGATTTTAAAAATGCTTTCAGGCAATAAAAGCACACAAATCAGCAGAAAATTCTCATGTATGAAACCCAAAGATGGTGATGTATTCTTCAGAGGAAGCAACTATAGGCAATGTGTGCAGATTTTTAATAAAAGGTAACTAAACGAGAAGTCATATAACAGCATATGTACATGGGGTTTTGGTCAGGAAGGTAACCTGCACACACACACACACCGCAAGACTCAGTAATTAATTCTTATGTTCTCAGTCAGAGGGATAATAATAGAACTAATACCATAGTGCTCTGAAAAATGATGAAACATATTCACACAGGGACTGAAGATCATGTCCAGTTCACAGAGGCTTCCAATTGATAAGATGGTAAATTCCTATTGCAGAATTAATTCAGTGTGTGTGCGTGCGTGTGTGCGTGCGTGCGTGTGTGTGCGCGTGTACGCATGCATGCGTGTGTGTCCGTGTGTGCATACATATATATAAGCATATACATACCTATGTACATATGTATGTATGTACATCAGTATGCATCACTGATTATGATATACATACCTGCCAGTTTCAATACTGAACTGATCCTCAAAGTCTACACGAATGCGTTCAGTTGCCGGTGCCATGATAATCCATTCGCATTGCACATTGTGTGGGTAGTCATTGGGATAGTTCGGGGACGTAACGTAATACTGCGATGTCATGATATGTAAACCACCACAAGCCACTTGAACTTCAGACCATTCAAGGCGAAATCCTGAAGCTGAATTTGAACGGTCTGATATGAATGATATGTACAACTGATTGTCACTGGTCTCGTTGACAACCGGCACAGAGCTTCCACACACTCGTCCTCGGCTTTCAGTGCCTAGTGGAGGCGAATTTATGTCACCACCATTCAGAAGCTATGAAACAAGAAAACAAATGACATATTAAATCAACATATGAAATATTTTTTGTCAACTCTTTCATTGTGAAGCTGACCAAAACCAGTTTCTGCGGTGGTTTTGAGGATTGTCTATTTGCAGGCCAAGAGATTATTTTAGAAAAATTACCACAGGGATGACTGGCTCGATAAACGAGCCAGCCATTCCAATGCTAAATTTTCAAAAAACACTTTTCTCTTGGCCTGCAAATGTATATGCAATAAGAAAATAATTACTCTTCATGAACAAATTTAGTCATGAAAAGTTTAATCTTCTGCATTCAGTCTTCAGAACAGATACTAATAGATGAATCCACGTTTGCAGTCAATCATATGATGTCATAATCAACTATGTGATGTACAGGTTGACGTCATAATCAATTAACTCATGAATGACTCAATTTAGTCCATCATAAATGCTTAATATGCCGTCATGTTTGTACGAATTGCATTTCTGGACTATTGAATAAACATGCTGTTCAACAGCTTACACATATTTTTTTGAGGGAACTGAAATTCAATGAGTGCAGGGATTGATTGACCCCAACATGAGCAAGGTGTTAGTGGAGCTTAGATAGAGATGAGTGGGGCATAGAACTGGATTCCTCCATAATTATTTGATAAACAAGTGCAACACATCACAGTTGTGACATAAGCAGCCTTTTAATTATGACTTGTAACTGGCATAAGTCAGTCTGCCCATCCATCCGTTTAGCAATCTGTCCATCCATCCATCGATCCGTCCATCCGCCTACCTGCCCATCCGTTCATCTGGCAAAGATGCTCACAACTAATATACATCACTTTGTTTGTCGGTCTGTCTGGAAAATCTTTGACAAACTAAGATGCCCAGATCACAACTATTGTGCGTTGATGTGTATTTTTAGTTGACATAAGGATCAACAGACAAACATACACTGGCAGGCAGACAGGCAGGCAGGCAGGCCTGCCGGCCAACTGACCAACATACAGACAGGCAGGCAGCCAGAGACAGACAGACAGACAGACACACAGACGCGACTCACACATGTGCCAGTTTGACAGTCAACGCACCTTCTTAATAGAGTTTAATTTTAATTTTGTGTTGAATTGAGCCAGTCAGATATATCAGCATACAACAAAGAGTATTCGTGACAGTAAGTATACTCATGAAGTGAGCGTCCATTCAGACTTCTTTAATTTTACCACTGGAATGATATTGTTAATGGAGTGTATGATAATCGGGCCAGTCCTTCCAGCAGATTCTCTTGTCTTTGCACGCAAATCGACTTTCACCAAGCAAAAATCTGGATTTTTTTTCTACCAACCATTAAATAAAGATTAGACAAAGTATGGAGAAATGTTATTTGTGGATTTTTGGAAATTTTCCACTGGAATAACAGGCTTGATTATCGAGCCAGTGATTTCAGTTATAAATTTTCAAAAATATACTTGTCTTTGCTTGTACAGTGCTATTAACAAAACAATAAGAATTCAGCAGCATTAAATGTCTCGCCTGTCTCCTGATTGTCACAGTGGCATTGACATTGAAAAAAACATAGTTTTGTATCAAGGTCACAGTGACCGTGACCTTTGATGTTGTGACCATGCTGCTTCCTAATAGTATAGGCAACTACATAGCCAAGTGTAGTTGCAACAGGCTTAACTGATCCTGAAATATAAGCTAAGAAGTTTTGCTAAACACAAAAACTTAACATTGTTGATGCCATCGCCGTCGGAAAAGTGACACATATGTGATTTTCTTAACCAATCTTGACCATCACAGAACTATATGTGAAACACTTAGATGGTGTGTGTGTTGTAATATTTAAGGCGTTTATATGCTAGTTCCCAATGCTAGGGTCTAGACTCACGCCTGGCCTTTATGGTTTCTGTTGAATTCTTGTGAATTCTTGTGACGTCGGTTTGTGCATTAGCTTGTGTCTCTCTGGGTGTGTGTTGATCGTTGTCTCTCGATTTTATCTCATGTTTCTGTTCTTGTCCATGGCTTTTCTGTTGCTCCTCATGCTTGGGCGTGGGGGATGGGGAGGGCCTAACCTGGACCTAACGGGGGTGGGGAAGGGATGGGGTAGGTGCTGGGTCGGGGGGGGAGTAGGTGCGTGCGGTCTTATGACCTGATGTACCCAAGGGGGGGGGGCTTTAGGTCAGAGACCTCCCGGCCCCTTTGGGGGGAGTGGGGAGGTTGGGGTGTGGGGCCTTTCGGGTCCTGGGACCCATTTGCTCTTCTGGCCATCATCCGAGCAGGCACCAGCGCGCACTTGTTTGATTTTGATTGATTAGGCAGCCCGTATGGTGACTGCGTCCGTCCAAGGACGAACTCGATCAGTCATCCGGGTTGCATCTCTCCATAGTCCCTTCGAAAAGTCCGAAAGATTCTAATTCTAGCAATTTTGTTTTGATTTTGTAATCTGTATGTTGCGTGGTTCCATCCGAGGACGAATCCATTCAGCATCCGGTTTACTTTGATTATGCCAAAATTTCTTGCCTACCTAACCCTAGCTCACGTTCACACAGTGATGAGCACTGTATGATGGGACCTCAATTTAAAGTCCCATCCGAGAACACTGATAAAGAAACGCTTAGATCACTTGTCATCTGCTTTTGAAGAATTCAGAATGAGAAAAACTGAAGTAGATACTAACCATTAAATAATCATTGTTGCAGTTTGTGCTTTCCCCATATAAGTTAAAGTTTGTAAACATCAGAGATATGGTTCGGCCTCTGACTACGGAAATCATCCATGTACAGTTGACGTTATTCTGGTAATTGCTCGGATAGTTTGTTGATTGAATTACACCAGAATGTTCACCAACTATGAAGCCACCACACACTGCAAAAGATAGCATTATTATTATTACTATTATTATTATTAATATTAGTAGTAGTAGTAGTAGTAGTAGTAGTAGTAGTAGTAGTAGTAGTAGTAGTAGTAGTAGTAGTAGTTTTATTATTATTATTATTATTATTATTATTATTATTATTTTTATTAATATCATCATCATCATTATTATTATTATTATTATTATTATTATTATTATTATTATTATTATTATTAGTCAATATGGCCAAAAATGGCTTCGGTGATGGCCTTAAGAAATGTTCATTTGCAAACCACAAGAAGACTATTTCTAAGAATTTACCACTAGAATGACTGGCCCTATCATGGAACAAGTCATCCCAGGGATAAATTAAAAAAAATAAACACTTGGTTTGCAAACGCTTACCAGATTTGTAAGCAGCTTCAAAACCTGTTCTGTTTACCGAGCCGTCCGTTTTAAAGCGTACAACCATGGTGTTACCAGCTGAAATAAGAGGCTGTGCATTTGCCCTTCCTCCACAGAAGGTGCCTAGTGTTCTATACCTTTGTCCATTATAAGATCTGATGCCTGAAAAATAATGATTACTCATTTCAGCTTGTATAGTGTGGATTGTTCCAACAAAATACAAAAGGTTTCGCCTGGACACTCGCCTGGACACTCGCCTGGACACTCGCCTGGACAAGTATCACTTGAATCAGTAGCATTTACACCCTTTAATGGTCATGCCGGCCAAAAACGGCCTCTGGCATGGTCTTGTGGAATGTCCATTTACTGGCCAAGAATATAAAAGTTTTGAAAATTTACCACTGGAATGACTGGCTCGATAACTGAGCCAGTCATTTCTGTGGTTAATTTTCAAAAATTGTATTCTCTTAGCCTGTAAATTGACATTCAATAAGCAGATATTTAACTTTTCTTGACCAAATTTGATCATTAAAGGGTTAGTAGAATTGATAATTTGAATTGAGCAGTAAGATGATAAAATACAGTAAACAAAATCACAGATTTCTTTTTTATGAGAGAGTTGATACTGACCTCCCTAGTACTCTTTGATATTCCCAAATATTGATTTTCACTCAATAAACACTCAGATTAAAAACAGTTAGGTGCCCCTAATGGGCAGGTAGTCAGACGACAGTCCGGCGGATGCCAGCCTCAACCTCGTGCATGTGCAGACTAGCAGTTCCTCTGACTAATTTATTGGCAGACACAATGCAACTTAAGACAGCCTGAAGACCGAGCTACTGTGGGGCAGAGAGGCCCGGTCCATGCTAGGGAGGGAAGTATCAACTCTCTCGTGAAAAAAGAAATCCGTGATTTCGTTTATTTCACTTCAAGAGTATACTTACCTCTCTAACACTAATATTCCCAAATATCAACTTTCACTCAATAAACGCTCAGATAAAAAACAGTTAGGTGCCCCTAATGGGCAGGTAGTCAGATGACAGTCCAGCGGATGCCAGCCCCAACCATGCCCATGCGCAGACTAGCACTTCCTCTGACTAATTTATTGGCTGACACAATGCAACTAAAGACAGCCTGAAGATCGAGCCTCTGTGGGGCGGATAGGCCGGGTCCATGCTAGGGAGGTAAGTATCAACTCTCTCGTGAAATAAACGAAATCTAGGATTTCTTTTTTCACGAGAGAGTTGATACTTACCTCCCTAATACTTTTGATATTGCTAAATATTGGCTTTCACTCAATAAACACTCAGATTTAAAACAGTTAGGTGCCCCTACTGGGCAGGGAGTCAGAGCGTAGTCTGGCGGATGCCAGCCCCACCACCGCGCATGCGCAGACTAGCACTTCCTCTGACTAGATTATTGGCTGACACACATGCAACTATTAAGAGCCTGAAGACCGAGCCTCTGTGGGGTGGAGAGGCCGGGTCCGTATCTAGGGAGGTAAGTATCAACTCTCTCGTGAAAAAAGAAATCCTAGATTTCGTTTATTTCACTTCAAGAGTATACTTACCTCCCTAATACTTTTGATATTGCCAGAATTCGAAAGTGAATCTGGCGGGAGGGAGGCGAGGTCAAAAGACCAGCTCATCCCAATACGCTTTTCTGCGTTTAAGGCACTTAAACTTCTGAAACTGTAAGAAAAAACAGTCAGGATTTGACTAACCATCGGATAACACGACCGATGTATGAGAGATGACCGAATGTCATATGCGCTCCCCCCCCTCCTTCCTGGGAGGAAGAGTCGACTGACCTCAATGTCCTATACGCTCTCTACGTACAAGTGCCATGTACTACAGGACAGAGACGAAAAAGCTCCATTTTCGTAACTCTCAACAATGAACCACACAAATACACAAACCATCACCATATTAATAACGGGTAATCGTGACAATACAATCAACAACGGACAACACATGAACAAGACTGACCTTGTTGAAAATGGCTGCTGACATCATCTTCCCATCGGTAAAGACTGATGCAGGCCCAAAAAAGTGGGTGTTTCCATAAATTAATTGTGATATATAAAAGTAATGAGGAAATCACCTCAAAAAATATAAACCGATTTATTCTTTCAAAACCGACAAGGCGAGAGGATTAGAGGTGTCACGGAGATAATGGTCTGTAAAACTTGACTCACAGTGCCACTGAGCCACCGACATAATATCATCCACAGGGACCCCATTAAATAGGGCCGTGGATGTCACTACGCCGCGGACACTGTGAGCCTTGGCCACGTCAACCTGCTTCCCGGTGGCGGATTTATGGCAAAACTGAATGCATTCCACAATCCACCTGGAAATGGTGTCCTTAGAAGCCCTCCCATGGGGTTCAATATATGACAACCATAACGCTGACTGGTCGGTGCGCCATGCCGCCGTACGTTGTTTGTACCGGCGCAGCGCCCGGACGGGACACCATGCTTTAGAATTAGGATCATATCTAGTTAAAGCAGGCAAAATAATAGGTTGACCTGGATATTTCAACGACTGATTTTTAGCCAAGAAATTAATCCTAGGTAGCAGCTTAAGGCCTTCCCCTGAAACCACAAAACGGTCATCCTCGGCTGATAAGGCATGAATCTCACTCCTACGCCTAGCCGAGGCCGCAGCAATTAAAAACACAGTCTTCAGTGTTAATAGTTTCATAGAAATGGAACTAAGTGGTTCAAAAGGCTTATCACCTAGTACTTGAAGCACTAGCGATAAACTCCAAGACGGAATCACAGGAGGATTCCTTGGTCTTAGATTGCCCATGCCTTTAATTAATACATTCAATGTATTTACTTCATCACTTCCCCTCTTAGCCAAGCAAGGAATAACAGACATTAATGCTGACTTATAACCAGCAATAGAGTTAGGCTTGAGGCTATAGGCATCATAGAGGTGACAGAGGAAATCAGCTACTACTTGAATAGATGAATCCATTGGATCAATACATCTTTTTGAGCACCATTCTGCAAATCTGTTGATTTTATAATTATATGCTCTGGAGGTTGACCCCCTCCTGGCTTTGGCCATAAACATGGCTGCTTGCTCAGAAAAGCCCTCCTTAATTCTAGATTCCTTGACAACATCCACGCAGTCAATCTGAACATTGACGGATTGTTGTGAAGGGCCTTGCCCTGGAAGATAATATCGTCCATCAGAGGCAGAGGAACCGGATTGCAGACCAGAAGGTCCAGCAGATCCGTATACCATGATCGGCTTGGCCAATCCGGGGCGATCAGAAGCACTTGGCATTCCTCTTGTCTGATTTTCTGAAGAATTTTTGGAATCAGGATTGCTGGAGGGAATGCGTATGCATACATTCTCCCCCAGCTGATAGCTAACGCATCTGTTGCGAAAGCGCTTGGATCCGGAATCGGAGAGACGTACGTCGTCATCTTCGCATTCTTCTTCGTTGCGAACAAATCGATGTTGGGTTTCCCCCAATGGTCGAACAGACGATCCGCCACACATTGATTTAGTTGCCATTCCGTGGGTAAAACACTCATCCTTCGGCTCAATGAGTCTGCTAGCAGGTTTAACCTTCCCGGAATATGAACTGCTTTCAAGGTAATCTGGTGATCCAGACACCAACAAAGCAGTTTCCATGTCATCATACAGAGACTGGGCGACTTCGTTCCGCCCTGGCGGTTTATGTAAGTCACAACTGTTGAGTTGTCTGAACGAATAAGAACAATCTTGCCCTGAACTTTCTGTAAGAAATGTTCCAGGCCCAGGACTACTGCTCTTAGCTCCAGTAGATTTATATGTTCCCGTGACTGTTCCAGATTCCAAAGCCCTGATATCGTGGATTCTTCCAGGCAAGCTCCCCAGCCCTCCATCGATGCATCTGTATACACAGTCACCTGAGGGTGGGGAGGGGTTAGCAAAACCCCCGGTAAGAGATTCTCTGTATTCAACCACCATTGCAGGTGGTGAATCAGAGGCGCCAACACTGACACATTCGAGTCCAGCGAACCTGTACTCTGGGTCCATTGAGTCATGAGAAACAACTGGATCGGCCGCCTGCGTAAGGCGGCCTGAGGAATGACTGGTTCCAACGAAACCATCAACCCCAGCATTCTCAAGTAAACCCGTGCCAGGACATGACGACTGTCGCACACTGACTGAATCAACGAGATGAGTATTTGAACTCTCTCCTGAGTAGGATAAACATATCCTGTCTCCAGATCGAAGAACATCCCCAGGTAAACAAACTTCTGGGATGGAGTCAGCTCTGATTTTGGGAAATTGATCATCCAGCCCAAGTCTGTGAGAATTTTCAAAACAATCTCCAGATTGGCGGACAAACTTTCCCGGGTGTGCGCTTTCAACAGCCAGTCGTCTATGTACGTGTGGACTGCTATGCTTCTCCTGCGGAGGTATGCTGTGATCGCAAGAACCACACGGGTGAAAACCCGAGGAGCCGTGGAAATTCCGAAGGGCAACACCCTGAATTCCCACTGTCTGCCCTGGAATGCAAATCTCAGGAAGCGACAGAAACTCCTGTGGATGGGGATGTGGAAATAAGCGTCCTTCAAATCTATCGACGCCGTCCACATCCCCCTCTCCAACCCCGCCAACACCGAGCGCACCGTTTCCATCTTGAAACTGGGCGTCTCGATGAACTTGTTCAATGGCTTGAGGTTGAGAATCGGTCTCCACCCACCGGTGCGTTTTGTTACCAAGAACAGGGTTGAATAGAAGCCCGGACACCTTTGTGCCGGCTGAATAGCTCCTTTTTGTACGAGGGAATTTATCTCCTCCTCGATACACAACCTTTGATCTGGATCTCTCGGAATGGGAGTCCAGACTGGCACCAGAGACAGTCGCGACGGCGGGCCTGTCATCCACTCTGGATGATACCCCACGGAAAGCCATCGCAAGACTAAACGGTCCTGAGTTAACCGTTCCCACTCTTGCATGTGGTCGGCTAGCCGGCCTCCCACCGGTCCACCTAGGGACCGCGGTGGACACAAGGCATGCAAGAGCGGCACTGTCTCCGTCGCCATACACACCGGCGTGGTCCTTACCGCGGTAAGCGCCCTGTCAGGAACGATAACCACGCCCAGATCCTCGCGCGACCCGCCCCGCCCCGCGCGCACCTCGGTGCACGGGCGGCTGCCTGGCTGACGGCGGCTGAGGAGCCTGCGCCCCCCTCACTGCTGGCCGAATCGCACGCGGCCGAGGCCGGCGCTGCGACGGCGGCTGGCCTCTGACTTGGCCAGCACCACCTCGAGCCTGCAGGGGACGATACGCAGGGGCCGCGGCGCGAACGTTAGCACGACGCAGCACCTCAAACTGTTCGCGCAGCGCCCTCTGGTTATTCACCAGGGTGACCGTCTCCTGGAGGTGGCGACATCCCTCACCTCCAAAAAGACCAGGACCCGTCATAGGCGTACGGAGTAGCCTATTATACAGGTCCTGAGACGGGCACAGATTGTCCAGGGCAAATGTGCGTCTTGCCCTGACACTCCTGGTCACCGCCCGCGTCATACAGTCCAGCGCCAGGTTAATACCATCCTGGATGGTTCGCTGGACCGCGAGCGGGCCTGGCTGGCGCGATGCGGATGCCGTTACTACCCCCTGTAACAGCTGGGAGACGTGGGACAGAGCGGCAATCGAAGCCCTCCCACTCTCCTCCGCATCACGCAACGCGGTATTCGCCGAACGCAACGCGTTCGCGCACAAGACCCCCGCGTCAGAACGGGAGCCTGGCCGCGTATCCTCACCCAAAGCCGCGCGGTCATCCACGCTGGGCTTGGGTACCACACCGTACCGCTGGTAGTCCAGGGGCACGATGCGACAACGCCTGGCCACCTCGCGAGGGGCCTTCGCGAGACGTCCACTCGTGTTAATGGACGACTCCGCCGCCTTGAACATGTCAACGACATGCTCCGCCAGCGGCAGAGAAGGCATAGCGTTAGCAGTTGGTTTCCCAGCTAACCACGGCGTGTGAACACGGTGGCTAGCCGACTGCTCCACGGGCAGATCAGGCCTAACGCTCACCAACCACTGGCAAGCGTCATACCAATCCTCCTCCGTGGCTAACTGCGAGCGCTCTACAAGACGGGGTCCTTCGTCTTCCTCCTGAGCGCAAGCAGTAGAGCTTGACGGCGGGTACGCTGATACACCTGGCAAGCCAGGGAAAACATGCGGGCCTGACAGCACCGGCATGAGAATATCACTGGTTTGACCAGGAGCAGGCACCGCGGTAGAGCGCGGGGTAGATATAGCCCTACCACGGGCCCGGCCAGCACCAGCTACACTCTCGGCAAGCCGAGGTATGCGGTACCGCTGGCCATCAGCAGCGCCCTGGGCCACCACCTGAACCGCGGACCTTACTCCAGGGTGAGTAATACCGTGGAAAAAAGCGCCTGTATTCCCCGCGAGGGGTGCACAAACGTCTTCATCCATGTCCACGTCGTCAGACGGCGACCCTAGCAGGTAATCCTCATCACCCTGGTCAGAAAGATTAGACCCCGGGTCAGCAAAGAGAGCTAACCCGGGCTGACCAGGAACGGTGCCATAGGAGGTACTGGCCACCGCGGCGTGCGGATACCCCTGGACTGATAAGCAGCCAGCGGGTTCCAGCGACAACCGTCCACGGTCCCCTATCGGCGCGGCAATAAGCCTGCTGCCAGGGCCGTGGAACGCCCCCTCTAATGGGGCCACCTCTGAATCGTCGGACAACGGAAGCGGACTAAGGAAAATCGATCCAGAGGCGGGGATTACCAGCTCCGAAGCCGATGATGAGGACAATAAAGGATCTGGTCCAGGAAGCATGCCACGAAGCAACCCTGGAACCAAATCTTTTATTGTCCTCTTCATCTCTCCCAACATCTCGGTCCGGAAGGTCTCCATATCCACCGCGGACGAGACCTTCCCCTTACCCTTCCTACTTACAACCTCTCGTTTCCGCTTCTTCTTCTTCTCCTCCTCTACCACCTTGTCCGTCGCCTGTAAGCAGCACAAGAATTCGGACATTAACTCGCCCCCCCAGTGCTTACATATGTCACAATTAATCAATGGACCACAAGGGCTACATCGATAACACAGATGCGGCCAGAACTTTACATGCATAAAACGTCCACAGGACGCGCAACCCGGTCCCTGAAACAGGGCAAAGGACAAGGAGTATGAGCAACTAGTTAAGCTTAGAAACTCAATCCAACTCAAGGAGAAGGAAAACGATCATAAAGATCAATATAGATCAAAAACCAGCATAGCGCTTGAATTGCTAATAAATACATAGCCAGCTGATTATGACGTCATTAATCCCGTGACAGGAAAAATTCGATCCCAACAAAACATCCAAGTGCAAAGACGAATTGTATGCTGAATGGATAAGTTGACTACACAACCATCAGATACATATAGATAACTCTTTTCTGGCAAAAATGTTAATTATCTCCCTTTGATTGTTTACAATAATTAACATCACCACATTATCAATAACTAGATACCTGACACTTTGTATAGACAAACCATCCAACGTGACGAACCGGAAACTCCACCATCTGCACGCCTCTTAACTCTCTCCACCTCATGGGGAAGGAATTGGATCAAGAGGGCAAAGTGAGAAGACCTTTATACCAGGCCTCCAACTCACTGGACATAATTTTTCATTTGGTTAGATAACCTAACAGTGTTAGTAGGAAATGGAACCATGGTGGAGAGAATACTAATTCTCTGGTACTGTGACGTCACCACCTAGCGTCATACAGACCTGTGGACATAAACAGAAAGAGAAATTAGTCCTAGGTAGCACCGAGTTGATATAACCCAACCAACCAAGGCGCTTATCACGGTAAACGCGAGTCCCGGAAACACAATACACCGGGAAGAAAACTCGCTAATTTTACTAGAAGTCACCTGATTTAAAGGTCCTCCGTCCTCCTGTGGCGACGTATTCCTATCCGCCATCCAAAAAAGTGACTAACACTCCAAACAAACACCACTTAAACAGTTTAAGAGAGCAAAAAAGCTATTGAACAAAAAAAAACATGTGTGATCTCTTTGCCAATAATCTAGCAAAGAGGAAGTGCTAGTCTGCGCATGCGCGGTGGTGGGGCTGGCATCCGCCAGACTACGCTCTGACTCCCTGCCCAGTAGGGGCACCTAACTGTTTTAAAGCTGAGTGTTTATTGAGTGAAAGCCAATATTTAGCAATATCAAAAGTATTAGGGAGGTAAGTATACTCTTGAAGTGAAAAAAGAAATCTGTGATTTTGTTTATTTCACTTCAAGAGTATACTTACCTCCCTAACGCTCTTTGATATTGCCAGAATTCATAAGAGAATTTGGTGGGAGGGAGGTGAGGTCAAAAGACCAGCTCTTCCATATGCACATTGCTGCGTTTAAGGCACTAAAAATTGTCAGAAAAAACAAAACCAGGAAATCATTTGAATATCGGATAACACAACCGATGGTTGAGAGAAGACCATATGTCATATGCGCTCAACACACGCCCCCCCCCCCCACCATGCCTTTCTTGGGGGGGAGACAGAATGTCCTCAAGTGCCTTGTACTATTGGACATCAGACGAAAAAGGCTCCATTTTCATATACTCTCAAGAATGAACCACATAAAACACATACCATTACAATATTAATAATGACGGTTCACGTGACAAAACAATCAACAATGAATAACACATAAACAAGACTGACCTTGTGAATTGCTTGACGCTGTCATCAGCTTCCCATTGGTGAAGACTGATGCAGTCCAGACAAGTGGTTGTTTACATTGATAAATTGTGATATATATATATATAAAAAATGAGAACCTCATCAAAATATGTACACCTAAATTATTTTTTCAAAATCGATAAGGCGAGCTTTCACAGAGGTAGTATTCAGTGAAACTTGACTCACAGTGCCACTGGGCTACCGACATAATGTCGTCCACAGGGACCCCATTAAATAGGGTGGTGGAAGCCACTACGCCATGAACACTGTGACCCTTGGCAAAGTCAACTTGTTTACCTGTGGTGGATTTATGACAAAATTTAATACATTCAACAATCCACCCGGAAAAAGTGTCCTTGGAAGCCCTACCATGAGGTTCAATATAACGCTATTGGGTCCGTCCGCCATTCCTGTGCACGTTGTTTGTACCTGTTTAATGCGCAGACTGGACACCATGCTTGAGAATTAGGATCAGATCTAGTCAAAGCTGATAAGAAGGTTGGTTGACCTGGATATTTCAAAGACTGTTTTTTTGCCATGAAATTTATCCTAGGTAGAAGCTTAAGGCCTTCCCCTGTAACCACATAATAGTCTGCTTTTGCTGATAGGGCATGAATTTTGCCTCTCCGTCTAGCCGAGGCCGCAGCAATTAGCAAGAGGTCCATGGGCCTGTGATGCTCACATGGGCCATTAGCATTTGAAACATTTTCATTAAAATATACATCATTCTTTACATCAAAACAGATGGCCACCAGAGGGTCTAGAGACTACCACCATAAAATGCATCTAGTTAAATTTGTTTGAAATATGTCACGCAGCTAAGGAAAAGTCACATTTTGACCATTTCCGGTACATTTTTCATAAAATCTACAATTTTCATACACAAAACTGATCAATCAAAATTCTGAAGAGGTTCTAGAGCCTACCACCATAGAATGCAACTAGTTAAATTTGGTTGAAATATGTCAAGCAGCTATGGAGAAGTAGCATTTTGACCAGTAAATTTCATAAAATCTAAAATTGTCACCAAAAAAATTGATCAATCAAAATTCTGAATGGAATTCTAGAGCCTAACACCATAGGCTGCATCTAGTCAAATTTGGTTGAAGTATGTCAAGCCGCTAAGGAAGAGTAGATCCTGTAAAAATCTCAGATTTTCAACCAAAAAATTGATCAATCAAAATTCTGAAAAGAAGGTCTAGAGCCTACCATCATAGAATGCAACTAGTTAAATTTGGTTGAAATATGTCAAGCAGCTATGGAGAAGTAGCATTTTGACCAGTAAATTTCATAAAATCTAAAATTGTCACCAAAAAAATTGATCAATCAAAATTCTGAATGGAATTCTAGAGCCTACCACCATAGGCTGCATCTAGTCAAATTTGGTTGAAGTATGTCAAGCCGCTAAGGAAGAGTAGATCCGGTAAAAATCTCAGATTTTCAACCAAAAAATTGATCAATCAAAATTCTGAAAAGAAGGTCTAGAGCCTACCATCATAGAATGCATCTAGTCAAATTTGTTTGAAAGTTGTCCAGCAGCTAAAGAGGAGTAACATTTTTACCATTTCCGGTAGATTTTTTTCATAAAATCTGAGATTTTCACCAAAAAACTGTATCAATCAAAATTCTGAAAGGAAGGTCTAGAGCCTACGACCATAGAATGCATCTAGTCAAATTTGTTTGAAATATGTCAAGCAGCTAAGGACGAGTAGCATTCTGACCATTTCCTGTAGATTTTTCATAAAATCTAAGATTTTCACCCAAAAAATGATCAATCAAAATTCTAAAAATTCTGGACGGACGATGGATGGACGAACGATAGCCGGCCGCCATGGCATAAGCTCACTTGGCCTTTCAGGCAAGGTGAGCTAAAAATACAGTTTTAAGTGCCAACATTTTCATAGAAATGGAACTGAGTGGTTCAAATGGCTTATCAGCTAATACCTGAAGCACTAGTGATAAACTCCAAGAATGAATATCACACGGGGATTCCTTGGTCTTAGATTGCCCATGCCTTTAATTAAAGTATTTAATGTACTTACTTCATCACTTCCCCTATTAGCCAAGCAAGGGATAACTGTCATTAAAGCTGACTTATAGCCAGCAATAGAGTTAGGCTTGAGGCTATAAGCATCATACAGGTGACACAGGAAATCAGCTACTAGCAGAATAGATGAATCCATTGGATTAATACATCTTTTTGAGCACCATTCTGCAAATCAGTTGATTTTATAGTTATATGCTCTGGAGGTTGACCCCCTTCTGGCATTTGCCATAAACATGTCTGCTTGCTCAGAAAAGCCCTCCTTAATTCTTGATTTCTTGACAACATTCACACAGTCAATTTGAACATTGATGGATTGTTGTGAAGGGCCTTGCCGTGGAAGATAATATTGTCCATCAGAGGTAGAGGAACCGGATTGCAGACCAGAAGGTCCAGCAGATCTGTGTACCATGATTGGCTTGGCAATTTGGGGCGATCAGAAGCACTTGGCATTCTTCCTGTCTGATTTTCTGAAGAATTTTTTGAATCAGGATTGCTGGAGAGAATGCGTATGCATCCATTCCCACCCAGCTGATAGTTAATGCATCTGTTGCGATAGAGCTCGGATCTGGAATCGGAGAGACGTACGTCGTCATCTTCGCATTCTTCTTCGTTGCAAATAAATCTATGTTGGGTTTCCCCCAGTGGTTGAACAGATGATCCGCCACACATTGATTTAATTGCCATTCCGTAGGTAAAACACTCACCCTTCAGCTCAATGAGTCTGCTAGCAGATTTAACCTTCCCAGAATATGAACTGCTTTCAAGATGATCTTGTGATCCAGGCACCAGCAAAGCAATTTCCATGTCATCATACAGAGACCGGGCGACTTCATTCCAACCTGGCAGTTTATGTACGTCACTACTATTGAATTGTCTGATCGAACCAGCACAATCTTCACCTGAACTTTCATTAAGAAATGTTCCAGGCCCAGGACTACTGCTCGTAATTCCAGTAGATTGATATGTTCTTGTGACTGATCCAGATACCAAAGCCCTGATACTGTGGCTTCTTCCAGGCAAGCTCCCCATCCCTCCATTGATGCATCTGTATACATTATTATCTGAAGGTGGGGAGGGGTGAGCATCACCCCTGCCAGGAGATTCTCTCTTACCCTCTACCATTGTACATGGTAAATAAAAGGCTCCAATACCGGCACATTTGAGTCCAGTGATCCTGTTCTCTGGGTCCACTGTGTCATGAGAAACAACTGGATAGGCTGCCTGCGTACGGTTGCCTGTGGAATGACTGGTTCCAATGAAATCATTAACGCCAGCATTCTCAAGTAAACCCATGCCAGGACATGATGGCTGTTGCGCACTGACTATTAATGAGATGAGTACTTGTACCACCTCCTGAGTAGGATAAACATATCCTATCTCTAGATCGAAGAATATTCCCAGGTAAACAAACTTCTGGGATGGAGTCAGCTCTGATTTTTTAAAGGTGATTATCTAGCCTCAGTCTGTGAGAGTTTTTAGAACTATCTCCAGATTTGCTCATAGACTTTCCTGATTGTGTGCTTTCAACAGCCAGTTTTCTATGTATGTATGGACTGCTATGCTTCTGCAGAGGTATGCTGTTATCGCAACCAACCAAGACCAACCTGGTGAAAACCCGAAGACCTGTTGAAATTCCGAAGGGGTAAACCCTGAATTCCCACTGATGGCCCTGGAATGCAAACCTCAGGTACCGGCGAAAACTCCTTGCCATTGGACTGTGGAAATATGCATCTTTCAAATATATGGACACTGTCCACATTCCCTTCTCCAACCCTGCCGACACCGATTTCACCGTTTTCATTTCGAAACTTGGCGTGTCTATGAACCTGTTCAGTGGCTTGAGGTTGAGAATTGGCCTCCACCCTCCAGTGCTTTTTGTCACTAGGAACATGGTTGAATAGAAGCCCGGACAATTTTTTGCTGAATTGCTCCTTTTTGTATGAGGGAATTTATTTCCTCCTCTATACACAACCGTTGATCTGGATCTCTTGGATTTTGAGTCCAGATTGGAACCAGAGACAGCTGTGATAGCGGGCCTACTATCCAGTTGGGATGATACCCGACTGAAAGCCATCGTAAGACTAAGCGGTCCTGAGTCAACCGCTCCCACTCTTGCCTGTGGTGGGCCAGCCGCCCCCCCCCCCCCCCACTGGTCCACCTAGGGAGAGAGATGTACATGAGCAATGTAAGAGTGGCACTGTCTCTGGATCCCTTACTGTGGCAACTGGCCCATCAGGCACGGTTACCACAACCAGATCTTCGCGCACCACAGTCTGCACCGCGTACACCTCGGTGCGCGGCCAGCTGCCTGGCTGGCGGCGCTGGAGGAGCATGCGCGTGGCTGTAGCCGGCGCTGTGCTAGTGGCTGGCCTCTGACTTGGCCACCGCCACCCCGTGCCTGCAGGGGATGATATGCAGGGGCCACTGCGCGAACGCGCTCTCTGCAGAGCGCTTCAAATTGCTCGTGCAATAAACGAAATCAAGGATTTCTTTTTTCACGAGAGTTGATACTTACCTCCCTAATACTTTTGATATTGCTAAATATTGGCTTTCACTCAATAAAACACTCAGATTAAAAACAGTTAGGTGCCCCTACTGGGCAGGTAGTCAGAGGTAGTCCGGCGGATGCCAGCCCCACCACCGCGCATGCGCCGACTACTACTTCCTCTGACTAATTTATTGGCTAACACATGCAACTACCAAGAGCCTGAAGACCGAGCCTCTGTGGGGTGGAGAGGCCGGGTCCGTATCTAGGGAGGTAAGTATCAACTCTCTCGTGAAAAAAGAAATCCTTGATTTCGTTTATTTCACATCAAGAGTATACTTACCTCCCTAATACTTTTGATATTGCCAGAATTCGAAAGTGAATCTGGCGGGAGGGAGGCGAGGTCAAAAGACCAGCTCTTCCCTATATGCTTTCACGCGTTTAAGGCACTTATGACGTCTGAAATGTGTGAGAACACAGTCAGGATTTGACAAACCATCGGATAACACAACCGATGCATGAGAGATGACCGAATGTCATATGCGCTCTCCCCCCCCCTCCTGGGAGGAAGACTAGATGACCTCAATGTCCTATACGCTCTCTAGGTACTAGTGCCAAGTACTATAGGACAGAGACGAAAAGGCTCCATTTTCGTATACTCTCTATGATGAACCACCTCCCACATAAACCATCACCATATTAATAATAATGGGTAACGTGACAATACAAGTAACAATGAACAACACATGAACAAGACTGACCTTGTTGAACTTGGAAGCTGTCATCATGATCCCAGTAGAGAAGCCTGATGCAGTCCCGACAAGTGGTTGTTACCATCGCTAAATTGTGAAGTATATAAGCAATGCGGAAGCACTCCTCACAAAATATAAAAACGATTAATGTTTCAAAATCGACAAGGCGAGAGGGTTAGAGGTGTCACGGAGGTAATGGTCTGTAAAACTTGACTCACAGTGCCACTGAGCCACGGACATAATGTCATCCACAGGGACCCCACTAAACAGGGCAGTGGATGCCACGACACCGCGGACACTGTGAGCCTTGGCCACATCAACCTGTCTCCCGGTGGCGGATTTGTGACAAAACTGAATACACTCCACAATCCACCTAGAAATGGTGTCCTTAGACGCCCTGCCATGGGGTTCAATATATGACAACCATAACGCTGATAGGTCGGAACGCCACTCCGAAGTACGCTGTTTGTACCGGAGCAGCGCCCGGACGGGGCACCATACTTTAGAATTAGGATCATATCTAGTTAAAGATGGCAAAAAAATAGGTTGACCTGGATATTTCAATGACTGATTCTTAGCCAAGAAATTAATCCTAGGTAGAAGCTTAAGGCCTTCCCCTGTAACCACAAAACGGTCATCCTCGGCTGATAAGGCGTGAATCTCACTCCTACGCCTTGCCGAGGCCGCAGCAATTAAAAATACAGTTTTAAGCGTTAACATTTTCATAGAAATGGAACTAAGTGGTTCAAAAGGCTTATCTCCTAGTACCTGAAGCACCAGAGATAAACTCCAGACTGGAATCAGTGGTGGATTCCTTGGTCTTAGATTGCCCATGCCTTTAATTAATACATTTAATGTACTTACTTCATCACTCCCCCTATTAGCCAAGCAAGGGATAACAGTCATTAATGCCGATTTGTAACCAGCAATAGAGTTAGGCTTGAGGCTATAGGCATCATATAGGTGACAGAGGAAATCAGCCACTACCTGAATAGATGAGTCCATTGGATCAATACATCTTTTTGAGCACCACTCTGCAAATCTGTTGATTTTATAATTATATGCTCTGGAGGTTGACCCCCTCCTGGCTTTGGCCATAAACATGGCCGCTTGCTCAGAAAAGCCCTCCTTAATTCTAGATTCCATGACAACATCCACGCAGTCAATCGGAACATTGATGGATTGTCGTGAAGGACCTTGCCCTGGAAGATAAGGTCGTCCATCAGAGGCAGAGGAACCGGATTGCAGACCAGAAGGTCCAGCAGATCCGTATACCACGATCGGCTTGGCCAATCCGGGGCGATCAGAAGCACTTGGCACTCCTGCTGCCTGATTTTCTGAAGCACCTTTGGAATCAGGATTGCTGGAGGGAATGCGTATGCATACATTCCCGCCCAGCTGATAGCTAATGCATCTGTTGCGAAAGCGCTTGGGTCTGGAATCGGAGAGACGTACGTCG
Organism: Chaetoderma sp. LZ-2023a; assembly: GCA_034401795.1. NCBI lineage: Eukaryota > Metazoa > Mollusca > Caudofoveata > Chaetodermatida > Chaetodermatidae > Chaetoderma > Chaetoderma sp. LZ-2023a. The sequence continues at coordinate 58,652,558 of CM067364.1, read as the reverse complement.
TCATCTTCGCATTCTTCCTCGTTGCGAACAAATCGATGTTGGGTTTCCCCCAATGGTCGAACAGACGATCCGCCACACATTGATTTAGTTGCCATTCCATGGGTAAAACACTCATCCTTCGGCTCAATGAGTCTGCTAGCAGATTTAGCCTTCCCGGAATATGAACTGCCTTCAAGGTGATCCCATGATCTAGACACCAACAAAGCAGTTTCCATGTCATCATACAGAGACTGGGCGACTTCGTTCCACCCTGGCGGTTTATGTAAGTCACTACTGTTGAGTTGTCTGAACGAATTAGAACAATCTTGCCCTGAACTTTCTGTAAGAAATGTTCCAGGCCCAGGACTACTGCTCTTAGCTCTAGTAGATTGATATGTTCCTTGGACTGATCCAGATCCCAAAGCCCTGATATTGTGGACTCTTCCAGACAAGCTCCCCACCCCTCCATCGATGCATCTGTATACACAGTCACCTGAGGGTGGGGAGGGGTTAGCAAAACCCCCGGCAAGAGATTCTCTGTATTCAACCACCATTGCAGGTGGTGAATCAGAGGCGCCAACACTGACACGTTCGAGTCCAGCGAACCTGAACTCTGGGTCCACTGTGTCATGAGAAACAACTGGATCGGGCGCCTGCGCAAGGCGGCCTGCGGAATGACTGGTTCCAATGAAACCATCAACCCCAGCATTCTCAAGTAAACCCGTGCCAGGACATGACGACTGTCGCACACCGACTGTATTACTGAGATGAGTCTTTGAACCCTCTCCTGAGTGGGATAAACAGATCATCCACGCTCGGCTTAGACACCACACCGTACCTCTGGTATTCACCAGGTATGATGCGGCATCACTTTGCCACCTTTGCAAGACATCCGTTTGCCTTTATGGATGTCTCTGCTGCTGTAAACATATCAACAATATGTTCCGCCAGCAACAGAGATGGCATCGCAGTAGCAGTCGGCTTACCTCTCCGCCAGGGGCGCTGGTCCCGCTGGCTGGCCGACTGATCCACAGCAAGATCTGGCCAGACGTTTATTAGCCAATGACAAGCGTCAGACCAGTCTTCCTCTGTGGTCACCTGTGAATGATTGACTAGGCGCGGGCCTTTATCATCCTCTACAGTATTCACAGGTGATTGCATGGCTGGAGCAACCGATATTCCTGGCAAGCCAGAGAACGCATGCGGGCCTGACAGAGCAGGCATGCTAAACACACTGGCTTGACCAGGAGCAGGCACAGTGGCATTGCGTGGGGAATGAAAACTCGCCACACCACAGCCCTAGCCAGATCCAGCTACACCATCGGCAAGCCGAGGTATGCGGCAATGCTGGCCATCGAATCAAGTCCGGGCTACCTTCAACGCCGTGAATGCTACTCCTGCATGAGTAGACCCATGGAAAACGTCACCCGTGTTCCCCGCGAGGGGTGCACAGACGTCAATTTCCATGGCCATGGCATTAGGAGAACCCAGCAGATAATCCTCTTCTTCCTGGCAAGAAAGATTAGACTCCAGGTCAGCAAAGAATGCTAACCCGGATTGGCCAGGAAAGGTACCATAAGAGGTAGTAAGGTGCGGATAATCCAGAGAACCCGATAAGCGGGGACCAGGCTCCAGTGACACCTGCCCACGAACAACCGGCGTGGCAAGCCTGCTGCCAGTGTCCTCATAGTGGCCTGCCCGCTCTAATGGGGCCACCTTTGAGTCTTGTATGAAAACTGGTATGTCCCTAAACAGAACTGATTCAGAGGCGGGGATTATCTGCTCTGGAGCAGGAGAAGAAGACAATAAAGGATTTAGCCCAGGGAGCATGCCGTGAAGCAACGCTGGGACCAAATCTTTTATCGTCTTCTTCATTTCTCCCATCATCTAAAGACGGAAGGCTTCCATATCCATGGTGGATGAAGCCTTCCTCTTACCCTTCTTACCAAGACCTTCTCGCTCCTTCTTCGAGCGTCTCGCCTCTTCTAACACCTTCTCCTTGGCCTGTAATGACAAGAGCTCATTAATTTGCACACACACACCCACCCCACTATTTACATATGTCACAATTTAACAATGGGCCACATGGACTACATTATTGGAAACACAGGTGAGGGGCGAATCTAGGTTTAAGAAACCTGCCACAAGCAGGACAACCAGGTTTCTGAAAAAAGGCAGTAAAATGATGACAATGAGTACTTTAGTTAATGAATTAGTAAAACTCAAAACCAAAATAAAGAAAGCGGCCTGGTGGTCATAAAGACCACTACACTAACAGATAAACCAGCGTTGCACAAAACATTATGATATTAATAAAGGTGCAAGGCTGATTATGACGTCATAACTTAAAAAATAAGAAAGTAATCCATCTTGAAAACAACATTCAGGTGTAAGGACGAATTGTATTCATAATCCAGAACATACTAACTGGAAAGGATAGTAATACAAGCTATGCAAACATCAGATAAACAATGATAAATTGGCAGCAGATTTTAGACAATATTCCAAATACCATATTTCGCTTAACAATAGCCTAGGCTTCTATTAAGACAAGAGGTGTTCAACTTCCAACCAAACATCTCTGAGAATAAACGAAATCAAGGATTTCTTTTTTCACGAGAGAGTTGATACTTACCTCCCTAATACTTTTGATATTGCTAAATATCGGCTTTCACTCAATAAACACTCAGATTAAAACAGTTAGGTGCCCCTACTGGGCAGGGAGTCAGAGTGTAGTCTGGCGGATGCCAGCCCCACCACCGCGCATGCGCAGACTAGCACTTCCTCTGACTAATTTATTGGCTGATACACATGCAACTATTAAGAGCCTGAAGACCGAGCCTCTGTGGGGTGGAGAGGCCGGGTCCGTATCTAGGGAGGTAAGTATCAACTCTCTCGTGAAAAAAGAAATCCTTGATTTCATTTATTTCACATCAAGAGTATACTTACCTCCCTAATACTTTTGATATTGCCAGAATTCGACAGTGAATTCGGCAGGAGGGAGGCGAGGTCAAAAGACCAGCTCATCCCTATACGCTTTTCTGCGTTTAAGGCACTTAAACTTCTGAAACTGTATGAAAAAACAGTCAGGATTTGACTAACCATCGGATAACACCACCGATGTATGAGAGATGACCGAATGTCATATGCGCTCCCCCCCCCTCCTTCCTGGGAGGAAGAGTCGAATGACCTATACGCTCTCTACGTACAAGTGCCATGTACTACAGGACAGAGACGAAAAAGCTCCATTTTCGTATACTCTCAACAATGAACCACATAAATACACAAAACCATCATCATATTAATAACGGGTAACGTGACAAGACAATCAACAATGGACAACCCATGAACAAGACTGACCTTGTTGAAATGGCTGCTGACATCATCTTCCCATTGGTGAAGAATGATGCAGTCCCAAAAAAGTGGTTGTTTCCATAAATTAATTGTGAAATATATAAGCAATGAGGAAAGCTCATCAAAAATATAAACCTAGTTATTTTTTCAAAATCGACAAGGCGAGAGGATTAGAGGTGTCACGGAGATAATGGTCTGTAAAACTTGACTCACAGTGCCACTGAGCCACCGACATAATATCATCCACAGGGACCCCATTAAATAGGGCAGTGGACGTCACTACGCCGCGGACACTGTGAGCCTTGGCCACGTCAACCTGCTTCCCGGTGGCGGATTTATGACAAAACTGAATGCATTCTACAATCCACCTGGAAATGGTGTCCTTAGAAGCCCTGCCATGGGGTTCAATATATGACAACCATAACGCCGACTGGTCGGTGCGCCACTCCGATGTACGTTGTTTGTACCGGAGAAGCGCCCGGACGGGACACCATGCTTTAGAATTAGGATCATATCTAGTTAAAGCAGGCAAAACAATAGGTTGACCTGGATATTTCAACGACTGATTCTTAGCCAAGAAATTAATCCTAGGTAGCAGCTTAAGGCCTTCCCCTGAAACCACAAAACGGTCATCCTCGGCTGATAAGGCATGAATTTCACTTCTACGCCTAGCCGAGGCCGCAGCAATTAAAAACACAGTCTTAAGTGTTAATAGTTTCATAGAAATGGAACTAAGTGGTTCAAAAGGCTTATCACCTAGTACTTGAAGCACTAGCGATAAACTCCAAGACGGAATCACAGGGGGATTCCTTGGTCTTAGATTGCCCATGCCTTTAATTAATACATTTAATGTATTTACTTCATCACTTCCCCTCTTAGCCAAGCAAGGAATAACAGACATAAAAGCTGACTTATAACCAGCAATAGAGTTAGGCTTGAGGCTATAGGCATCATACAGGTGACAGAGGAAATCAGCTACTACCTGAATAGATGAATCCATTGGATGAATACATCTTTTTGAGCACCATTCTGCAAATCTGATTTTATAATTATATGCTCTGGAGGTTGACCCCCTCCTGGCTTTGGCCATAAACATGGCGGCTTGCTCAGAAAAGCCCTCCTTAATTCTAGATTCCTTGACAACATCCACGCAGTCAATCTGAACATTGATGGATTGTCGTGAAGGGCCTTGCCCTGGAAGATAATGTCGTCCATCAGAGGCAGAGGAACCGGATTGCAGACCAGAAGGTCCAGCAGATCCGTATACCATGATCGGCTTGGCCAATCCGGGGCGATCAGAAGCACTTGGCATTCCTCCTGTCTGATTTTCTGAAGAATTTTTGGAATCAGGATTGCTGGAGGGAATGCGTATGCATACATTCTCCCCCAGCTGATAGCTAACGCATCTGTTGCGAAAGCGCTTGGATCTGGAATCGGAGAGACGTACGTCGTCATCTTCGCATTCTTCTTCGTTGCGACCAAATCGATGTTGGGTTTCCCCCAATGGTCGAACAGACGATCCGCCACACATTGATTTAGTTGCCATTCCGTGGGTAAAACACTCATCCTTCGGCTCAATGAGTCTGCTAGCAGATTTAACCTTCCCGGAATATGAACTGCTTTCAAGGTAATCTGGTGATCCAGGCACCAACAAAGCAGTCTCCATGTCATCATACAGAGACTGGGCGACTTCGTTCCGCCCAGGCGGTTTATGTAAGTCACAACTGTTGAGTTGTCTGAACAAATAAGAACAATCTTGCCCTGAACTTTCTGTAAGAAATGTTCCAGGCCCAGGACTACTGCTCTTAGCTCCAGTAGATTTATATGTTCCTTTGACTGTTCCAGATTCCAAAGCCCTGATATCGTGGATTCTTCCAGGCAAGCTCCCCAGCCCTCCATCGATGCATCTGTATACACAGTCACCTGAGGGTGGGGAGGGGTTAGCATAACCCCCACCAAGAGATTCTCTGTGTCCAACCACCATTGCAGGTGGTGAATCAGAGGCGCCAACACTGACACGTTCGAGTCCAGCGAACCTGTACTCTGGGTCCATTGTGTCATGAGAAATAACTGGATCGGCCGCCTGCGTAAGGCGGCCTGAGGAATGACTGGTTCCAATGAAACCATCAACCCCAGCATTCTCAAGTAAACCCGTGCCAGGACATGACGACTGTCGCACACTGACTGAATTAATGAGATGAGTTTCTGAACTCTCTCCTGAGTAGGAAAAACATATCCTGTCTCTAGATCGAAGAACATTCCCAGGTAAACAAACTTCTGGGATGGAGTCAGCTCTGATTTTGTGAAATTGATTATCCCGCCCAAGTCTGTGAGAGTCTTCAAAACAATCTCCAGACTGGCCGATAAACTTTCCTGGGTGTGCGCTTTCAACAGCCAGTCGTCTATGTATGTGTGGACTGCTATGCTTCTCCTGCGGAGGTATGCGGTGATCGCAAGAACCACACGGGTGAAAACCCGAGGAGCCGTGGAAATTCCGAAGGGTAACACCCTGAATTCCCACTGTCTGCCCTGGAATGCAAATCTCAGGAAGCGACGGAAACTCCTGTGTATGGGGATGTGGAAATAAGCGTCCTTCAAATCTATCGACGCTGTCCACATTCCCCTCTCTAACCCCGCCAACACCGAGCGCACAGTTTCCATCTTGAAACTGGGCGTCTCTATGAACTTGTTCAATGGCTTGAGGTTGAGAATTGGTCTCCACCCTCCGGTGTTTTTTGTTACTAAGAACAGGGTTGAATAGAAGCCCGGACACTTTTGTGCCGGCTAAATAGCTCCTTTTTGTATGAGGGAATTTATTTCCTCCTCGATACACAACCTTTGCTCTGGATCTCTCGGATTTGGAGTCCAGATCGGCACTAGAGACAGTCGCGATGGCGGGCCTGTCATCCAATCGGGATGATACCCGACTGAAAGCCATCGCAAGACTAAACGGTCCTGAGTTAACCGTTCCCACTCTTGCATGTGGTCGGCTAGCCGGCCTCCCACCGGTCCACCTAGGGATAGAGGTGGACATAAGGAGTGCAAAAGCGGCACTGTCTCCTTTGCCAGAAACACCGGAGCGGTTCTCACCGCGGTAACCGTCCCATCAGGAACGATTACCACGCCCAGATCCTCGCGCGCCACGACCAGCACCGCGCGCACCTCGGTGCGCGGGCGGCTGCCTGGCTGACTGTGCCTGAGGAGCCTGCGCCCCCCTCGCTGCTGGCCGAATCGCACGCGGCCGAGGCCGACGCTGCGATGGTGGTTGGCCTCTGACCTGGCCACCACCACCTCAAGCCTGCAGGGGACGACACGCAGGGGGTGCGGCGCGAACGTTAGCACGACGAAGCACCTCAAACTGCTCGCGCAGCGCCCTCTGGTTATTTACCAGAGTAACCGTCTCCTGGAGGTGTCTACATCCCTCACCTCCAAAGAGACCAGGACCTGTCATAGGCGTACGCAGTAGCCTATTGTACAGGTCCTGGGATGGCACAGATTGTCCAAGGCAAATGTGCGCCTTGCCCGGACACTCCTGGTCACCGCCCGAGTCATACAGTCCAGAGCCAGGTTGATACCATCCTGGATGGCTCGCTGGACTGTGACCGGACTTGTCTGGCGTGATGCGGATGCGGTTACTAACCCTTGTAACAGCTGGGAGACGTGGGACAGAGCGGCAATCGAAGCCCTCCCACTCTCCTCCGCATCACGCAACGCGGTATTTGCTGAACGCAACGCTTTTGAACACAAGACTCCCGTGTCAGAACGGGAGCCTGGCCGCGCATCCTCACCCAAAGCCGCGCGGTCATCCACGCTCGGCTTAGGTACCACACCGTACCGCTGGTAATCCAGGGGCACGATGCGGCAACGCCTGGCCACCTCGCGCGGGGCCTTCGCGAGACGCCCATTCGCCTTAATGGACGTCTCCACCGCCTCGAACATGTCAACGACATGCTCTGCCAGCGGCAGAGAAGGCATAGCGTTAGCAGTAGCCTTACCAGCTAACCACGGCCTGTGGTCACGCTGGCTAGCCGACTGCTCCACGGGCAGATCTGGCCTAACACTTACCAACCACTGGCAAGCGTCAGACCAATCCTCCTCCGTGGCTAGCTGCGAGCGCTCTACAAGACGAGGGCCTTCGTCTTCCTCCTGAGCGCAAGCAGCAGAGCTTGACGGCGGATACGCCGATACCCCTGGCAAGCCAGGTAAAACATGCGGGCCTGAAAGCACTGGCATGCTAATCTCACTGGCTTGACCAGGAGCAGGCGCCGTGGTAGAGCGTGGGGCACATACCGCCCCACCACGGCCCCGGCCAGCACCAGCGACACTCTCGGCAAGCCGAGGTATGCGGTAACGCTGGCCATCAGCAGCGCCCAGGGCCACAGTCTGAGCCGTGGATTCTACTCCTGCGTGAGTAGAACCGTGGAATAAGTCGCCTGTATTCCCCGCGAGGGGTGCACAGACGTCATATTCCATGGCCACGTCCTCAGACGGCGACCCCAACAGGTAATCCTCTTCCTCCTGGCCAGACAGATTAGACTCCGGGTCAGCAAAGAGAGCTAACCCGGACTGGCCAGGGAAGGTGCCATAGGAGGTACTGGCACCCGCGGCGTGCGGATACCCCTGGACTGATAAGCAGCCCGCGGGTTCCAGCGACAGCCGTCCATGGCCCCTCGGCGCGGCACTAAGCCTGCTGCCAGGGTCGTGGAACGCCCCCTCTAATGGAGCCACCTCTGAATCTTCGAACAACGGAAGCGACCTACGGAAAGGTGATTCAGAGGTGGGGATTACCTGCTCCGAAGCAGATGATGAGGACAGCAAAGGATTTGGTCCAGGAAGCATGCCACGAAGCAACTCTGGAACCAAATCCTTTATTGTCCTCTTCATCTCTCCCAACATCTCGGTCCGGAAGGCCTCCATGTCCACCGCGGACGAGGCCTTCCTCTTACCCTTCTTACTCACACCCTCTCTTTTCTGCTTCTTCTTCTCCTCCTCCACCACCTTGTCCTTCGCCTGTAAGCACAAGAATTCGGACATTAGCTCGCCCCCCCCCCCCCCCCCCCCAGTGCTTACATATCTCGCAATTAATCAAGGGACCACAGGGGCTACACTGATAGCAGAGATGAGGCACAAACTTGTCCTTCAAAAAACGTCCACAGGACGCACAACCAGGTTTCTGAAACAGGGCAAAGGATGAGGAGTATGAGCAATCTAGTTAAGCTCAGAACCTCAAAACAACTCAAGAGAAGGAAATGATCATAAAGATCAATATTCATCAGAAAACCAGCTTTGGACAAACTTTAATTGTTAATAAAGAGCAAGGCTGATTATGACGTCATTAATCCTGACAGGAAAAAATCGATCCCCAACAAACATCCAAGTGCAAGGACGAATTGTATCTCTAACCAGAACATGTGCAGAATGGACATTTCGACTACACAACCATCAGATATATACTGATAACAATGGCAAATACTGTTAATTATCTCCCTTTCCTCTCTAAATAATTAACATCACCTCATATCAATAATTAGATACCTGACACTTTGTATAGACAAACCATCCAACGTGATGAACTGGAGCACTCCACCAACTGAACGCCTCTTAACTCTCTCCACCTATAGGGGAAGGAATTGGATCAAGAGGGCAAAGTGAGAAGACCTTTATACTAGGCCTCCAACTCACTGGACATAAAATTTTTGGTTAGATAACCTAACAGTATTAGTAGGAAATGGAACCATGGTGGAGAGAAACAAACCCTCTGCTGATGTGATGTCCATTACATATCGTCACATAGACCTGTGGACATAAACACAAAGAGAGATTAGTATTATATAGCACCTAGTTGAAATAAACCAACTAAGCAAGGCGCTTATCACGGTAAACGCGAGTCCCGGAAACACATTACACCGGGGGAAAAACTCGCTAATTTTACTAGAAGTCACCTGATTTAAAGGTCCTGGGCCCTCCTCTGGCGAAGTCATCCTTTCTGCCATCTTTATCAGGGATAATAACTTCCAAATTCACACAAAAAGACTATGAAAAGAGTAAAGAAAAGCTCTAGCACAAAGACATGTGTAGACTCTCTGGCAATAAATTAGCAAAGAGGAAGTGCTAGTCTGCGCATGCGCGGTGGTGGGGCTGGCATCCGCCAGACTACACTCTGACTCCCTGCCCAGTAGGGGCACCTAACTGTTTTAATCTGAGTGTTTATTGAGTGAAAGCCGATATTTAGCAATATCAAAAGTATTAGGGAGGTAAGTATACTCTTGATGTGAAAAGGGGGTGGGCTTATAATACAGTTTTCCCAAAAAAGTTTTCTAAAATTGATACCACGGAAATTCAATGTATTTTCTCCCGTAAAAATTCCCACCGCCTACGTTTAATGTATACCTCAAAACATCACCGGGGAAGTGAAATTATTCGATTTGAGTGCCTAAATATTGCGTATCCTTTAATAAAGCTCGTTTATTACATTAATCCACAATTTGATATAAAATGGCGTTGCGAAAAAATACAAATAATGTGATTCGCCTCCAATTGAAGAGTTTATTTTAGAGCGAGTACTCGGATATAACTATTCTGGAATCAGGGACTCGGAACTCGGGATTATCTATATAGTATCATTGCGCAATAGGAACTGAGTATTATCCTGATCTTAAAAAATGGGTACCCGTTTGATAAACTCCCGTTAGCGTATGATATCTCATGAGAACATGATGCCTCCCATCTCAAGAACCGCTGGATCGCCAACTTAAGAAGACGGCTATATTGTCGTTCGCAATAATTCAATTTGGATCATTTAATTTTGACCGGCGTTACAAAATTGATGCACATTTTCTCCCGTGCTTGTTGTTTGGTACATAAATTTGGTCTTAAAATATATTTATAAGGAAGGTATTTAATCATGCCAAGACTGTTTTACGTGCATTTTGACTACAAAAGTGTGGAATAAACTTTATTATATCTTGAACATACGTGGCCTACTACTAGTATTAATCTAATAGGCGGTCGAGATTTACAAATCCGAGGCCTGTATTGACTTCTAGAGGGGCCGGGAATGTATCAGGGCAGAGATCGGTCTGAAGTAGACACACCCTGTGATACGATTGTTATTATTATACACGCTATTCTTACAAATTTGCTCTTAAGAAAAATGTTCCTATACAGTCTGCTGAGTTAGGGGGTGGGCTTCTAATACATAGTTTTGCCGTTTTAAAACTGCTAAGAAATCATTGGAGCTCATATGTCAGTTAGGGGGTGGGCTTCTATTAGAGCATAGGCTACTATTAAGCAGAATATGGTACATTAAAGTGCCTAATATCATAACTTAGAATACCTGCGTCTTTAGCATAGACAAACCATCCGATCTGATGAACTGGAAGCTCCACCAATCTCTATGACCTATTAATTCTCTCCACCATCAAGGGAGGGAAGTGGACCAAGAGGGCAAAGTGAGATCTTCTTATGAGACCTCCAAATCACTGGGCATAGATTTTGATTAGTTCTTTTTCTAACATGTTAGTAGGATATGGAACCTTGGTGGAGAGAAAAACAAACCCTCTGAAGATGTGCTGTTCCTTGTTCAATCATAGATAGATACCTGTGGACACAAACACAGAGAGATTAGTATTTCATAGTGCCAGATAGAAATAAACCAGTTTTTTAGGTGCTTGACACGTCTAATCGCGAATCCCGGAAACACATTACAATGGGATTAAAAAGCTAAACTAGACAAGTATGTAGTTGAAATCACCTGTTAACTTGGTCCCTGACCATCCTCTGGTGACTTTTCATGGTCAGACATTATCCTTAGGTGATTTTCTTTCAGAAATTGAGAAAAACTAGCAGAAAACTTGTATAATAAAGAATTGCATGTGTCTCTTTAGCCAATAAATTGGAAAAGAGGAAGTGCTAATCTGCGCATGCGCGAGGTTGGGGCTGGCATCCGCCGGACTATCATATGACTACCTGCCCATTAGGGGCATCTAACTGTTTTTAATCTGAGTGTTTATTGAGTGAGTCAATATTTGGGAATACAAAGAGTGTTAGGGAGGTAAGTATACTCTTGAAGTCAAAAAGTGGATTTCAGTATGCATAATATTTCGTAGGAAATTAATGCTGACCACTGACCCATAATCAGATCGAAACTTAGGTTCCATCAAGCCAATAAAAGAATCCAATATGGTGACCAAATGCTAAATTTTGATTGGTCTGTTTCAGCCGCGTTTAATCACACATAAATTTCTCTTGAACAAATCTGAATAGTACTTAGATATCGATGAAATCAATGTTTCAGCCTGATCCATAAAGCAGTTCCTTAGATGTTAAGAATAAGATGGCCATAGGAAAAACTGACCAATCAAAAATCTGAATGGAAGTTTTATAGCCAATAACCATCGGGTTCATCCATACAACAATTCTTGAAATCCACCAGGTGGTTCTTGAGAAGTTATTATCGCTGTTCCTATTCATTTCCTATAGGATTTCCGGAAATTATGAAAATTCAAGATGGCCACCGGAGAAATCGACCAATCAGAATTCTGAATAGTATTTCTGGAGGCTATCATCATGGCTACTGGCCGGCCTAATTTGGTCAACATTTGGCCATAGAGTAAGGATGAGTAGGGGGTCGTGAAAATTGTCTAACAATCTAAGATTTTAACTCAAAGACTGACAAATCAAAGTTTTGAAGACATTCTGGAACCTAATACCATAGAATTCTTCCCACAAAATTTGGTTGAAATTCATCAAGTGGTTAAGGAGGAGGAGATGCATTTTGATAATCTCCAGGATATTTCATAAAATCTGAGAATTTCACCAAAAAATAAAGCAATCAAAATTCTTAATAGCGGATCCTAGCACCATAAAATCCGTCCAATCAAATTTGGTTTAAATCAGCCAAGTGGTTGAAAAGGAGATGTAATTTGACAATTTTTGGTAAATCCTTCATAAAACCACAGATTTTCACCCAAAGAAATGACCAATTAAAATTTTTAACAAGTTGTGGAGCCACCTTATAGGCCAATTTAGTCAAAATCGTCTATGTGGCTAAGGGCGATATGAATTCTGACAATTTTCTGGAAATCTTTTAATAAAATGTAAGATTTTCATCCAAAATATTTACCAATCAAAATTTTGAATAGGATTTCTGGATGCTCTAAGCACGATAAATTCTGAATAGATCATTCCAGCCAAATCTGGTTGAAATCCACCAAGCAGCTATGGAAAACATGCATTTTGACAATTTGCGGTAAATTTTTCGATCAAAATTTGGTTGAAACAAGAACAACAATCAGAGATTGCTCAAATATGCCGACCATTCCACCAAGCACAACCACCCACCCAAGATTAGTCACTGTGACATTGACATTTGGCATCAAAATCGATAACGTTCTTTGAAACACCAAAGACAACCTCCTACCCAAGATTAGTAATGATCCCTTCAATGGAATTCGAATTATCATCCACAAATGCAATATTACTTTAATTAGGTCACAGTGACATTGACCATTGACTTAAAAATCGATAGGGTTCTTCAGACCACTAAGCAAAAACTCCCATGCCAGATTGGTAATAATCCCTTCAATAGAACTTGAGTTATCATCCAGAAATGCAATGTCATTAATTAGGGCACAGTGACCTTCACCGTTGGCCCCAAAATCGATAGGGTTCTTCGGAACATTAAGGAAAAAGCTCCCATTCTAGATTGGTAATAATCCCTTCAATAAACTCGAGTTATCATCCGGAAACGCAATATTACGTTATTAATTAGGGCACAGTGACCTTGACCTTTGGTGTTGGACCCCAAAATCAATAGGGTTCTATGGACTACCAAAGACAAGCTTCCACACCAGATTGGCAATAATCCCTTCAACAGAACTCAAGTTATCATCCGGAAACACAATATTACATAATTTATTATGTCACAGTGCTCTTGACCTTAGACTGTCTGACGACAAAATCGATCCCTCCAAAAGCAAAGGCTATATAAACCAACCCATATATATATATATTTATAATGGGTGCATAAAAAACAAAGCGGCCAAGGAGGAGATTTTGACAATTTCCAGTAAATCTTTCATAAAGATTTTCATCCCAAAAATTGATAAATCTAAAGTCTGAATAGACCTTCTATAGACAGCCATGATAGGGACGCTCTCGCCAAATTTGGTTGAAATCCATCAAGAGACTAAGGAGATCTAGGATTTTGACTAAAGAAATTGACCAAACAAAATTCTGAATAGGATCTTTCCAGACAAATTAGGTTGAAATCGGTCAAACCATTAAGGAGAAGATTCAATTTGATGAATGAAAGGACGATGGATGGATGGATGGATGGATGGATGGATGATGGATAGCCACCATGGCATAAGCTCACTTAGCAATAGCTGATTTAATTCTGATTATCGCTGAATCTAGGGACTAATCTGTCACTCAAGTATCCAATATTATAATCAATGGAGGGATCTCATCTGTCACTCAAGTATGATGTCATACTCACAGACTTACATCACAATACATAGTGACATATCTAGCTGTCATGAATATTGAAAAGTCTGTCGAGTATACAAATTGTATGTCTTTGATGGATTTACTATGTAATAAACATTGTGGAATATTTTAAAACTAATTTGACTGGGCGCTGTTGCTGCCATAGGAAGAAATAACACCCAATCAAATTAGTTTCAAAATATTAAACATGTTACCTGTATAGTTACCTTGAAATTGGGATTCTGGGAATTCAGAATTCAAAGTATATAAATTTATTCCAACAGGCAGAACATAATGGATGGAGCTGGGCTAGAAATGGATGGGGCATAGCCAAAAATGGATACCTCTATTACGTCAGTACGAATTGCTTGTCTTGGTAAATTTATATAGGATGGTTGAAAATAAAAGTGTATAGTTTTAGAGACTTAAATTGTGTATCTTAACGCAATGAAATGAAATAAATCTTAACATCTGATGATTTCATTCCGTATTAATTAATATAATTTTTTAGGTGTGATGTTGAAATAGGGTTACGAATTCCTAATTCAACTTTGCAACTGAGAAGATTATGGTGAAACTAGTAACTTACGATCCAAGACCTTTACTGAATCATATCGACATGATGAATGTCGTTCCAAATTAAGGTTGGTTATATTCAACCAAACTCTGTTTCCAGCTTCAGATTCAATAGTCCATTGACAGTTTAGTCCATGTGCGTACCCATATGGGTACCCCGGTGATGTAAACAGCTGTACAGTGTCTGAAGCAGACAGTGAACCTCGACAGCCAGGTACTGAAACAGATAGATATCACCATATCAGACAAAGGTGTGGACACAGAGCTAGAGACAAATAACGGGCTAGCGAAACTGAGGAAAAGCTAGATGAATGAATGAGTGGAAATGTGGGCGGGGGAGATCGATAAATGGACAGGTAGAGGTATGCAGCGAGACAGGCAGATGGATGGATGGATGGATAGATGGATGGTGAGACAAATGGACGGAGAGATGTTAGAGACGAATGGATGACCAGATGGATGGATCGACAAACAGACAGGCAAGCATGTGGTGAAATAGGCAAGAGGGCAGGCAGGCAAGCAGAGAGACAGGCAGACAAGCAGGTGGTGAAGTAGATAGGCAGATGTATGTATAGACAGATTAATACTAATATTCATAGGAGATAGCAGACATATTAATGTCTAACTGGTGCTAATCCGATGCATATCAATGTTTAACTTACTGTAGGTGCCAATTCCATACATATTAATGTCTAACTGGTGCTAATCCCATACATATTAATGTCTAACTGGTGCTAATCCCATGCATATTAATGTCTGACTTAGGTGCCGATCCCATGTATATTAATGTCTAACTGGTGATAATCCCATACATCTTAATGTCTAACTTTGGTGCCGACCCCACGCATATTAATGTCTAACTGGTGCTGATCCCATGCATGCATATTAATGTCTAACTTAGGTGCTGATCCCATACATATTAATATGTCTAACTTAGATGCCGATCCCATACATATTAATGTCTAACTTAAGTGCTGATCCCATGCATATGTCTAACTTAAGTGCTGATCCCATACATATGTCTAACTTAGGTCCCGACCCCATGCATATTAATGTCTAACTTAGGTGCCGAACCCATGCATATTATTGTCTAACGTAGGTGCCGAACCCATGCATATTAATGTTTAACTTAGGTGTCGACCCCATGCATGTTAATGTCTAACTTATGTGCTGATCCCATGCATATGTCTAACTTAAGTGATGATCCCATGCATATGTCTAACTTAAGTGCTGATCTCATACATATGTCTAACTTAGGTGCCGATCCCATGCATATTGTCTAATTTAGGTGCCGAACCCATGCATATTAATGTCTAACTTAGGTGTCGACCCCATGCATATTAATGTCTAACTTAGGTGCCAACCTCACGCATATTAATGTCTAACTTAGGTGCCAACCTCACGCATATTAATGTCTAACTTAGGCGCCGAACCCATGCATATTAATATGTAACTTCGGTGCTGATCCCATGCATATTAATGTATAACAGTTGCTGATCCGATGCATATAAATATGTTTAACTTAGCAACAGTGGCTATTCTTTATATGGGCGGGTCACGGTCAGCACAGATCATGCCCCATTGATGTGTAGGCTTACTTTAAAAGATTCTATATGGCTCGTCTTTAACTCTTAATAGTCAGACATGCTGTATGAATTGTACATCTCTACTATTTTATAAGCATGCTGTTGAATATTTTGAAACTAATTTGACTGGGCGCTGTTGCTGCCATAGGCAGGAACAGGACCCAGTCAAATTAGTTTCAAAATATTCAAAAGCTTACCTGTATAGTTTTCTGAAAGTTGATAGTCAAGAAGCTTAGAGATCGATCGATCCAACACAAGCAGGGTGTGGGTGGAGCTCAGCTAGAGATGTGCAGGGTATGGCTAAAAATGGAAAGGTCAATTGACATATAATTTCGTTTATAGGTCTCAAAGTTTTTCCAATTGGCATCACAGGCGCAATAGGATCAATGCCAAGTACCGCCTCCGGATCAAGTGTTGTGGACCTCAAGTCAGTCATAGAGAGGCTATGGAATGCAGCCATCAGCCCCCAAGATGAAGAAATCATATCAAACAGGTTTCAAAACATACATTCATTTCTTATTATTTTCGGCGGTTATAACTTATCTTGTCATGCCTTGCATGGCAGTTACTGAGGAACTTTTAATCCAGTTCGTCGCCCATTGTGTCAATAATTTAAGTGTCAGTCATTCAACTATAAAATTGTACCTGTGTGGCATTCATGTGTTTGTCATTTACCCTACCATACATAACAGTCAGATAGTTAAATCATTGTATAAAAGTAATTCCTATTTTAATCCTCAGGCTGCTGAGCAATAAATGTAAATTATTTCATTAAATACAGCATGGCAGCCGGTGTTCATTTTGAAAACTGTTTTTCTGTAAGCAAGATACAACAGCTTTGATAAAAAAGTTTTCAAAATGTACACTTGACTTCCATCAGCACACTTATTACTATTTTGACATCTTAGAGAACAGCACCATAAGGGTTAAAATGTTGAATATTTGTATATTGTGTAAATAAATAAAATGTGTATATTGTATATATCAAAGTTGTGTACATAAATGTAAATAGTACTAAGTATAGTCTGAAGGCCCCGGGGAAGACCAGCTACCTGTAACTGATCGGTTTACCTTCGTTAAATAAAGCTTATTATTATTATTATTATTATTATTATTATTATTATTATTATTATTATAATGCTGTCACATGACTCAACAAGAACTGACCAGAGTGATGTTGCCAGCGACCATCAGTTAGTGCTGAAGACGTGGCCGAGATGGTCACGAACGCTACACTCAAACAATTTCTACATCCCGGAGGTAACTAATTTTTCCTTATTATACGTAACCAGTTTTATGTACACATTGTTATTTTATTGTCAACCTATTTCTGTCATACCTTAAACGAAATCACGGATTTCTTTTTTCACGAGAGAGTTGATACTTACCTCCCTAATACTCTCTGATATTGCTAAATATCGGCTTTCACTCAAGAAACACTCAGAATAAAAAAAATTAGGTGCCCCTACTGGGCAGGGAATCAGAGTGCAGTCCGGCGGATGCCAGCCCCACCACCGCGCATGCGCAGACTAGCACTTCCTCTGACTAATTTATTGGCTGACACACATGTAACTATTAAGAGGCTGAAGACCAAGCCTCTGTGGGGTGGAGAGGCCGGGTCCATATTAGGGAGGTAAGTATCAACTCTCTCATGAAAAAAGAAATCCTTGAGTATACTTACCTCCCTAATACTCTTTGATATTGCCAGAATTTGACAGGGAATTCGGCGGGAGGGAGGCAAGGTCAAAAGACCAGCTCTTCCCTATATGCTTTTCTGCGTTTAAGGCACTTAAACTTTTGAAACTGTGTGAAAACACAGTCAGGATTTGAAAAAACATCGGCTAACACAAACCGATGGATGAGAGATGACCGAATGTCATATGCGTGCCCCCCCCCCCCCCCCCTTCCTGGGAGGAAGACTCGAATGACTCAATGTCCCATATGCTCTCTACGAACAAGTGCCATGTACTATAGGACAGAGATGAAAAAACTCCATTTTCGTATACTCTCAATGATGAACCACATAAAAACACGTACCATTACCATATTAATAATGAAGGGTCACGTGACATTACAAAAAACCATGGACAACACACACGAGACTCACCTTGTGGAAGATTAGTGCTGTCATCATCTCCCCATTGGTGAAGACTGATGCAGCCCATAAAGTAGATGTTTCCATTGATTAAATGTGAAATATATAAAAAAAATGAGGATACCTCATCAAAATATGTACACCTAGATTAGCTTTTCAAAATCGATAAGGCGAGAGGATTTGAGGTGTCACGGAGATAATGGTCGGTAAAACTTGACTCACAGTGCCACTGAGCTACTGACATAATGTCATCCACAGGTACCCCATTAAATATGGCAGTGGAAGCCACTACACCTCGGCCACTGTGAGCCCTGGCCATGTCAACTTGTTTACCTGTGGTGGATTTATGGCAAAACTGAATACACTCTACAATCCACCTGGAAATGGTGTCCTTTGACGCCCTGCCATGGGGCTCAATATATGACAACCATAACGCTGTTGGGTCCGTCCGCCATTCCTGAGTACGTTGTTTGTACCGGATTAATGCTCGGACTGGACACCATAGTTTTGAATTAGGATCAAACATAGTCAAAGCTGGTAAAATTATCGGTTGACCCGGATATTTCAGACTGGTTTTTCGCCATGAAATTTATCCTAGGTAGAAGCCTAAGGCCTTCCCCTGTAACCACAAAACGGTCTTCCTCGGCTGACAAGGCATGAATATCACTCCTACGCCTAGCCGAGGCCGCAGCAATTAAAAATACAGTTTTAAGCGTCAACATTTTCATAGAAATGGAGCTTAGTGGTTCAAACGGCCTATCAGCTAGCACCTGAAGCACTAGTGATAAACTCCAAGACGGAATCACTGGGGGATTCCTTGGTCTTAGATTGCCCATGCCTTTGATTAAAGTATTTAATGTATTTACTTCATCACTTCCCTTATTAGCCAAGCAAGGGATAACTGTCATTAAAGCTGACTTATAGCCAGCAATAGAGTTAGGCTTGAGGCTATAGGCATCATACAGGTGACAGAGGAAATCGGCTACTACCTGAATAGATGAATCCATTGGATTAATACATCTTTTTGAGCACCATTCTGCAAATCTGTTGATTTTATAATTATATGCTCTGGAGGTTGACCCCCTTCTGGCTTTTGCCATGAACATGGCTGCTTGCTCAGAAAAGCCCTCCTTAATTCTAGATTCCTTGACAACATCCACACAGTCAATTGGAAGATTGACGGATTGTTGTGAAGGTTCTTGCCCTGGAAGATAATATTGTCCATCAGAGGCAGAGGAACCGGATTGCCGACCAGAAGGTCCAGCAGTTCCGTATACCATGATCGGCTTGGCCAATTTGGGGCGATCAGAAGCACTTGGCACCCCTCCTGTCTGATTTTCTGAAGAATTTTTGGAATCAGGATTGCTGGAGGGAATGCGTATGCATACATTCCCACCTAGCTGATAGCTAACGCATCTGTTGCGAAAGCGCTTGGATCTGGAATCGGAGAGACGTACGTCGTCATCTTCGCATTCTTCTTCGTTGCGAATAAATCTATGTTGGGTTTCCCCCAGTGGTCGAACAGACGATCTGCCACACATTGATTTAGTTGCCATTCCGTAGGTAAAACACTCATCCTTCGGCTCAATGAGTCTGCTAACAGATTTAACCTTCCCAGAATATGAACTGCCTTCAAGGTAATCCTGTGATCCAGGCACCAACAAAGCAGTTTCCAAGTCATCATACAGAGACTGGGTGACTTCGTTCCGCCCTGGTGGTTTATGTAAGTCACTACTGTTGAGTTGTCTGATCGAATTATAACACTCTTGCACTGAACTTTCTGTAAGAAATGTTCCAGGCCCAGGACTACTGCTCTTAATTCCAATAGATTGATATGTTCCTTTGACTGTTCCAGATTCCAAAGCCCTGATATCGTGGATTCTTCCAGGCAAGCTCCCCACCCTTCCATCGATGCATCTGTATACATCGTTAACTGAGGGTGAGGAGGGGTTAACATTACCCCCGCCAGGAGATTCTCTGTCTTCAACCACCATTGAAGGTGATGAATTAGAGCCTCCAACACTGACACGCTTGAGTCCAGTGAACCTGTACTCTGGGTCCATTGTGTCATGAGAAATAACTGTATCGGCCGCCTGCGTAAGGCTGCCTGAGGAATGACTGGTTCCAGAGAAACCATCAATCCCAGCATTCTCAGAAAAACCAGTGCCAGGACATGACGACTGTTGCACACTGACTGTATTACTGAGATGAGAATCTGTACCCTCTCCTGAGTAGGATAAACGTATCCTATCTCCAGATCGAAGAACATTCCCAGGTAAACAAACTTCTGGGATGGAGTCAGCTCTGATTTTTGAAAATTTATTATCCAGCCTAAATCTGTGAGAGTTTTCAAAACTATCTCCAGATTTGCTGATAAACTTTCCTGGTTGTGTGCTTTTAACATCCAGTCATCTATGTACGTGTGGACTGCTATGTTTCTCCTGCGGAGGTATGCTGTCATCGCAAGAACCACCCTGGTGAAGACCCGAGGAGCCGTAGAAATTCCAAAGGGTAACACCCTGAATTCTCACTGTCTGCCCTGGAATGCAAATCTCAGGAAGCGACGGAAACCCCTCGCTATTGGAATGTGGAAATAAGCATCCTTCAAATCTATTGAAGCTGTCCACATTCCCTTCTCCAACACTGCCAACACAGATCTCACAGTTTCCATCTTGAAACTGGGTGTGTCTATGAACTTGTTCAATGGCTTGAGGTTGAGAATTGGTCTCCACCCTCCAGTGCTTTTCATTACCAAGAACACGGTTGAATAGAAGCCCGGGCAATTTTGCGCCGGTTGAATTGCTTCCTTGTGTATGAGGGAATTTATTTCCTCCTCTATACACAACCGCTGATCTGGATCTCTTGGAATTTGAGTCCAGACCAGCACCAGAGACAGTCGTGATGGTGGACCTGTTATCCAGTCGGGATGATACCCGACTGAAAGCCATCGCAAGACTAAACGGTCCTGAGCCAACCGTTGCCACTCTTGCATGTGGTTGGCCAATCGGCCTCCCACTGGTCCACCTAGGGAGAGAGGTGGACATAAGAAGCGCAAGAGTGGCACTGTCTCCTGGTGCAGACGCACTGGAGTAGCTCTTACTGTGGTAATCACCCTGTCAGGTACGATTACCACGACCAGATCCTCGCGCACCAAGGCCCACACCGCGCGCACCACGGTGCTCGGGCGGCT
The DNA here is from genome assembly GCA_034401795.1 of Chaetoderma sp. LZ-2023a. Classification (NCBI taxonomy): domain Eukaryota; kingdom Metazoa; phylum Mollusca; class Caudofoveata; order Chaetodermatida; family Chaetodermatidae; genus Chaetoderma; species Chaetoderma sp. LZ-2023a. The sequence goes on along the minus strand of CM067364.1, from coordinate 58,631,287 downwards.
GCCTGGCTGGCTGCGCCGGAGGAGCCTGCGCCCCCCTCGCTGCTGGCCAAAGCGCACGCGGCCGTGGCAGACGCTGTGCTGGTGGCTGGCCTCTGACCTGGCCACCGCCACCTCGAGCTGCAGGGGATGACACGACTCTCTACAGAGCACTTCAAATTGCTCCCGTAATGCCCTCTGGTTATTGACCAGGGTAACCGTCTCTTGGAGATGCCTACATCCCTCACCTCCAAAGAGACCAGGACCTGTCATAGGCGTACGCAGCAGCCTATTATACAAATCCTGGGACGGGCACAAGTTATCAAGAGCAAACGTGCGCCTCGCCCGGACACTCCTGGTTACAGACCGGGTTAAACAGTCCAAAGCCAAGTTAATTCCATCTTGGATGGCTCTCTGGACAGTCACCGGACTAGGCTGACATAATGCGGATGCCGTTACTACCCCTTGTAACAACTGTGAGACATGCGAAAGCGCCGCAATGGACGCCCTCGAACTCTCTTCCACATCACGTAATGCGGTGTTAGCCGAACGCAACAGATTCGAACACAGTGCTCCCGTGTCAGACCGGGAACCTGGCCACGTATCTTCACCCAGCGCTGCACGGTCATCCGTGCTTGGCTTCGGTACTACACCGTATAGCTGATATTGATCAGCTGTAATACGGCACCGCTTTGCCACTTCGCGGGGGGGGGGGCTTCGCTAAACGTCCATGTGCACTAATAGACGTCTCCGCCACAGTGAACATATCAACAATATGATCAGCTAACGGCAAAGATGGCATAGCGGTAACAGTCGGTTTACCTGCCAGCCACGGGCGCTGGTCCCGTTGACTGGCCGACTGAACCGTGGCAAGATCTGGCCTGACGTTAATTAGCCACTGACAAGCGTCAGACCAGTCCTCCTCCGTGGCCACCTGTGAATGCTCTACAAGACGAGGGCCTTCGTCATCCTCCTGAGCAATCACAGGTGTGTACGTGGCTGGAAGAACTGATACGCCTGGCAAGCCAGAGAAAGCATGCGGGCCTGAAAGAACAGGCATGCTAAACTGACTGGCTTGACCAGGAGCAGGCGCCGTGGCATTGCGTGGGGAAAATTTTGCCACACCACGGCCGTGGCCAGCACCTGCTACACCATCGGCAAGCCGAGGTATGCAGTAAAACGGGCCATCAGATCCAGCCCAGTCTACCTTCTGTGCCGTGAACACTACTCCTGCGTGAGTAGTACCGTGGACAATGTCGCCCGTGTTCCCCGCGAGGGGTGCACGCACGTCAATGTCCATGGCCAGGGGCCTTCTACCTGGTCTGTAATGAGAGAAATTCAGACATTAGCTCCCCCCCCCCAATCTTTTACAGATCTCACATTTAAGCAATGGCCCACATGGGCTGCACTGGGAGCATAAATGGGGGAAGAACTTGTCAAGGATAAATCCTCCACATGAAGGACAACCAGGCCTCTGAAACACAGCAGAGGACGAAGACAATGAGTATTACAGATATTGAATTAGAACACAACACGAAATAAACAAGGAGGAAGGGGCCATAAGACCCAAGCTAATAATGATAATAAATCAGCGTTGGACAAAACTTATAACTGATAGTAAGGCGCAAGGCTGATTATGATGTCATAACTTCAAAAATAAGAAGTTAAATCGATCCGAAACAAAACCTCTAGGTGTAAGGACGAATTGTAATCATATCCAGAACATTCTAACTAGACCGGATAGTTCATACAGACTATACAAACACCAGATAAACAATGATAAATGGCAGTAATATTTTATAAATATTGTCAAATATAATTGAAATGCCTCATATCATAACTAGAGTACCTGAGTCTTTAGCATAGACAAACCATCTGATCTGATGAACCGGACGCTCCACCAACCTTATGACCTCTTAACTCTCTCCACCTTAGGGGGAAGGAACTGGATCAAGAGGGCAAAGTGAGAACACCTTCATCCGAGGCCTCCAACTCACTGGGAAAAAGATTTTTGGTTAGATAACCTTACAATGTTAGTAGGAAATGGAACCTTGGTGGAGAGAAAACCAAACTCTCTGAAGATGTGATGTCCTAACACTCCTAGGTAGATACCTGTGGACATAAACACAAAGAGAGATTAGTATTTCATAGCGCCATTTCGAAATAAACTAGTTATTTTAGGCACTTATCATGATAAACGTGAGTCCCGGAAACACATTACACCGGGGAAAACTCGCTAAAATATAATAGAAGTCACCTGATGGCTAGGTCCTGGGCGCTCCTCTGGAGTAGTAACACGTTCTGCCATATTAATCCAGGAGAAATAGAACTTCTACACAGCCAAAACTTTCAGAAATTAAGGAAAAGCCTCTGAGCATAGAAAACATGAGTTGTCTCTCAGCCAATAAATTAGCAAAGAGGAAGTGCTAGTCTGCGCATGCACAGTGGTGGGGCTGGCATCCGCCGGACTACACTCTGACTCCCTGCCCAGTAGGGGCACCTAACTGTTTTTATTCTGAGTGTTTATTGAGTGAAAGCCGATATTTAGCAATATCAAAGAGTATTAGGGAGGTAAGTATACTCTTGAAGTGAAAAGTGTTTCACACTATACATAGCTAGCCTTGCATAGATTTGGTTATTTTATGGTCAACTTAACACTCCGTAGTCTTCTCAACTATACATAGCCGGTCTTACGTACATATTGTTATTGTATTGTCAACTTATCACTATCATCCGTAGTGTCTAGCTAATCCCCACCCATGATCTGCCCGTGCTGGGATCGATTGATCCCAGCACTCCCTGAATCTCAATTTCATGCAAACTATATGGGCAAGCTGTTGAATATTTTGAAACTAATTTGACTGGACTGGGTGCTGTTGTACGGCAGGAACAGCAACTAGTCAAATTAGTTTCAAAATAAACAACAGCATATTTATTAAATAGTAAAGACATACAATTCGTACAATTAGATTGACTATTAACCATCTATGATGGGCATAATTACATCATCATGACGTAATTGTTTATGACGTCAGCCAACACATGATGTTGTTGATTATGACATTGTATGAGTCACTGTGAAACTGGATTCATCAATTCCTCTCCAGTACATTCAGAGGCTGGAATACAGATATTTAGGGATCAAAGCGTTAAATAACATCTGTTCTTACAAGGTGTTGTAGATGGACCAGGAGTAGTTGTAAATCGTGGCCGTTCCCGTGTAGCACTCCAATTGAATAGAAATCCAGTTCCCTGGCCACTGTGATCAGAGTAGAATTGGACTCGCATCTGGTTGGTTAAACTGATAATTCTCTCAATTGGTAAATCTGCGCCGCAGAAGGTGTGCATGAGGGGACTTGTGTCAGATCCTCCATTAAACAACTATAGAAAACAAAACAAGAGCTAGTACAATATATAACAAAATGTTCATATTCACTTTTTATAATATATAATTTATTAAGAAGAAATCCACCCAAAATCTCCACAATAGAGATTTCCAGTATTAGCTATTCCCCGGCCCTCTCTAGCTAAGCTCCACCCACATCTCGCTCGTGTTGGGCTTGATCGATCCCTGAACTCCATCACTCTCAATTACCAGAAAATTATACAGGTAAGCTGTTGAATATTATGGCAGCAACCGTGCTCAGTCAAATTAGTTTCAAAATACTCAACAGCATGTTTATTAAATAGTAAGGACATACAATTCATACAACCTGATGGACTATTAAGCGTTTATGATGGACTAAATCGAACCACGCATGACGTAATGATTATGATGTTATCCTACACATCACGTAGTTGATTATGACATCCTATGACATCATATGATGGATGGATAAAGTGGAAAGGTCCATTGTTCGTTGTTTTAACCCTTTAACACTCATATCAGCCGAAAACAGTTTCTGTAGTGGTCTTGAGAAATGTTCATTTGCAGACCAAGAGATGACTATTTTTGAAAATTTACCCCCCGAATCACTGGGTCGATAACCGAGCCAGTCTTTCATGTGGTTAAATTTTCAAAAATAGTATTTTCTTGGTTTGCAAATTGATATTTTCTATGAGAAAATATAAATTTTTAAAACAAATTTGAGGGTTAAAAGGTTAAACAGATTTTATTGTCAACTATTCACAATGGGACTGAGTCAGAAGGCAAACTGACTTAGACTCGAGTCTTTTCCTACAAGACTCTAAAAAGGTGCAATGTTGTCATTTTATATAATAATCTTACAATATAAGAGGTATCAGAAGATACCAAATATCTTGTTTTCTTATGTTGACGCAGGATGCCGCCAGTGCACTCGACTAAATATTCTGTGTACAAGAAGACAGCAAATAGCTTACCTGTATATTAATTGTACATCACAGGACATGTGAAAATTTTCTAAATCTATTTCTTTTTGATGTGGCCTAGTCCTAAGCATTGTATAGAACAAATCTGTGAAGTTTTATTCGAATCGGATAAACCCATGTTGATGTAAATGAAGTTTGCAAAAAGCATAATGCAGCAAAAACCTTAACCTGGACATCTAACCTGAATGCACATCAGCCACAAAACAAGAGGGCCAAGGGCCTGTGGTGCTCACCTGGATCATTGGCATTTAAACCATTTGCATTTAAACAGACATGATGGATGATTTTCGGAAAATCCAAGATGTATGTATGATTACTGTATTCTGCAGCTGTAGTATTAGAAACATCCTACAACTGCAATCAGTCCTTCTTCGCTCTTGCCCACTGTGTCTTGTCCTCAGCCAAAATCCTTAGCTACCTCAGGTCCATTCTTGACTTGAGTGTACCTAATCCTGCTTTCTTGAGGTCACCTCGTAGCATGCTTAGCTGATTTATGCAATGATGTCCTCTCCTGGCTCTGTATTTGCTGGCTCCGAGAAGGGCAAATTCCAAGGCTCTCTGTGCTGGTGTCTCTTCTGGCATCCTTAGCACATGGTCAAGGGGGGGTTTGGTCTTCTGGAGTTTTCCCACATGGATTTCAATGCAGCAGCCAGCTAACAGGTGAAGAGCACAGGGGATAGACCCTCTCCCTGTGGGGAGCCGATTGATGTCTCAAACTCTACAGACTTCACTGACTTGACTCTTACTCTCAGCTTGGTGTCTGCAAGCAATAGTCTCACTAGTCATAGCTCATCTTCATGGCAACTGGCCTGGCTCAGTACATCCAGGATCTTTGAGCGTTTAATTTTGTCGAAGGCTCGTGACATGTCAATGCCCATTTTGTGGAAATCCCAGTGTTTGGACATGACTACTGACACAAGCATGCATTGAGCCCATACAATGTCTGCGCAGCTGCGTCCACGTTTGAAGCTACTTTGACATGATCCGGTGAAGTCGTCGATCTTGTCGCGGATGCGGCATAGAGTAACATTGGATAGGATTTTCCGCATGCTGTTAAGGAGCACAATGTGCCGCAGATTGGCTGGGGGGGAGGGGGGGGGGGGGGCAGATGGCATCTTGGGCGTGGGTAGCGCGATAAGGATGCCTTGGCCTACAGCGTCAATGGGAAGGTGGTGCATAAAAGCTGAATTGATTATGTGTATGATCAGTTTTGAGATAATGTCACTTGCATATTTGAATAGTTCATTGCTCATGCCATCAGGTCCAGATGCACTTCCATTTTTCAGGGTTTTAAGTGCCTTCTCAACCTCTGCTGTATTAATTAGTGTTTGTAGTAATGGCCTGGGGTCTCCTGAGAATGGGTGCAAGGGCTCATCATCGTGGTCAGTGAACTGTTCCTTGAACCATTCTCGAATTGCCTCGGCTTTGCCCTGGTCAGTCCCGATAAAGTGTCCGTCAGAGTTGTGTAGAGTTAGTGGTGGCATGTAGTCAGCAATTCTTAGGGCTCGGGCTGCCAGAAACATTTTGTGGCAGTCATCCATGGCAGTGATTTCATCTGCTAGGGTGTCTGCTTGTTGGATAGCAAGATCTTTTAAGCGTTCGCTAATGTAGCGCAGAATGTTATTGCGTTCCTGGCGTAGTTTGGTGCGATCTTCACTTTGGCCACTTTGATAGATGCGCAGTCTTAACGTGTTCTGTTCTGCTGACAGTTTTACTACGAGAGGGTCGTCAGTATACCTAGTTCTGTTGTTTTTTAGAACACCTATGGTGCTAGTAGCCGATGATTCCATAGATATCAGTATTTTGGTTAGGGCTTCGTTTGGATCAGAGCTGACGTTGATGTTAGCTATCTGCTCCAGAGGGACTTTTTGTATGACATTTGAGTATCAGTGTCGCTGATGAGCTTGGGTGAGTTGTAGGTGACTCTACCCTCTTGCCTGGTATGGCGTTTATACATTAGGTAGAGCTGGTTCATATGGAGGCATGTAATGACTGGCTTATGGTCAGAATTGAGATATGTGCCTCCATATGAAAGAGCATCCCGAAGTAGGGGTTTTGCTGCTGTCTTGCATAGTATGAAATCTATTTGGTTAAAGACAGCTTTTGTGGCCTTAGAACCTTTTGGGGATTTGCGATCAGCAATGTGTCCAGTCCATGTTGTCCGGTGGCGGCATGGGTGTTTGAAAGCCGTATTTGTGGCAAATAGGCCATTGGAACTAAGGAATACCACAAGTGCATCTCCATTGCTGATGCATGTGCCCTCTCCATACAATCCCATGCATGAGCCAAGTCCTGAACTTTTTTCTGCAATGCCGAGTTTACCCAGCTTGGAGTATATTGTATATGTGGGTGAACTCTGTTTTGGATTCATTCATAGAGATTCTCAATTTTAGTTTGCTTGCAGCTATTGGGAGGAGTTCATCAAGGGGTTTCTTTTCCTCATCTATGAAGTCCACATCGTCAGCATATTCCAAGATGGCCACCAAAAAATTGACCAATCAAGACTCTCGTTTAATATGTTGAAGCCTACACCCATAGGATCGCTCCAACTAGGTTTTGTTGAAATCGGGTTATTGATTGAAGGAGTACCATTTTTAAATGGTCCCGGAAAACCTTCAGAAACTCAGAGATTGCTGCCAAAAGATTGACCTATCGAAATTCTGAATAGATTTTCCAGAGGCTACGACAATAGGATCCTTCAGCCAAAATTGGTTGAAATTGCCAAAGCGATTAATGCGGAGTAGCATTTTATATGAATTCCCATTTATTGAAGAACCCAAGATGGCCACCATCAAAATGAAGTCAAATTCTGTATCCAAGTTCTGAAGCGTATGGACCTAAGGTTCTTCCGGCTGAGTTTGGTTGAAATCGGCCAAGCGGTTAATGAGGAGTAGCCTTTTAACTGATTTCCCAAAATATTCATAAAATCCTAAATGGTTGCCGGAAAAATTGACCGTTCAAAATTCTATATGCAACTTCTAAAGCCTACCGCCCTAGGCTCGTTCCAGCCAGTTTGGTTGAAATCACCCAAGTAGTTAATGAGTAGATGATTTTCAGCCATTTTTCAGAAAATTCAAGATGGCCACCGAATAAATTGACCAATCAAAATTCTATATACAAGCTCTGAAGCATAGAACTTTAAGATTCTTCCAGCTGAGTTTGGTTGAAATCGGCCAAGCGGTTAATGAGGAGTAGCCTTTTAATTGATTTCCCAAAATTTTCAGAAAATCCAAGATGGTCGCTGGAAAAATAGACCAATCAAAATTCAGTATAAAAGTTCTGAAATCTATCAGCCTAGTATCCTTCCAGCCAAGTATGGTTGAAATTTCTTAAAAAGTTAATGAGGAGTAGTGTTTTAAATGTTTTCCCGCCATTTTTTAGAAGAAAATCCAAGATGGTTGCCGGAAAAATTGACCAATCAAATTATGTGCACATGTTCGGAAGCATACAAGGCTAGGGATCTTCCATCCAAGTTTGATTGTATTGTAATGCGCATGCGCGAAGAGAGAAGAAAATATTCGGGAGTGAAAATTAAACAAAAATTACAAATTTTACTGCACAAATTTGCTGAAATCTGTCTGTTCTTACTGTTTATTTAATCACAAATGTATACTTCTTATAATTGCATGATCTGTACTTGTCTGCCATAGCAATATTTCTCTATTAACCCATGAGTTACCGGTTTTCATAATTACTAGAATGAATCACCATGGAAACTGAGCGATCATACCAAGCCCAGAAACACTTAAGGAAATATATTTCACAACCATTATTAAAGATTTGCACCCAAGGTCTACACAGTACAGCCAACAGGACAAATATCAGTTCACCAATCTATTAGTACAAACATAAAAAATAGTGCTAGAAGCTTTACTCATGAGTCTAGGCAAATTACAGAAATATGTCAATCTTAAAGTCAATGTAGTGAAATACAGAACACCAATACTTGTATCAATAAGCAAAGGATTTACATTGCGAAACGCATGGATCAACGAAACTAACGATCAATTTCCTCTTGAACTCTGGTGTATTTCTGGTGGAAAAACAGCAGAATTAATTGATTTAGTTGAGGAAAGACTGCCAAAGGCTGTAAAAAGACACAAGTTTTTAATACTCTACATATGGACCGGCACATGCGACATTACATTTAAAAGAGGAACATTTCTAGATGTAAAATCAAGACACCTGCCGGTTTCAGACATTATTCCACACCTTAAACGAGCCTTCCACCTTGCAAGTGTTTATGGCTATCAAGTTTCCGTCAAACTTATCGACCTCCCACCAATTTCGGTTTCACGGTGGAATATAACAAAGGGTCATAAATACCCTGATACCTTCGAGCAGTCTGATAAGCTGATACAAGATCAAGTGAAAGAACTAAATAGAAATATTGACTTCTTGGCTTATAGTGAACGATCACATAGACCACTTCATTTCAGCCAATTCCTAGTCCGCACACGGAAGGGAAAAAATTCAAAAATCCGGTACTCCAGCAATTTAAACCTACTAAAGGATGGTGTTCATGCAGTTCATGAATTAAGCTTAGCATGACTCACCTATCTTATAAAGGACACGCACAAAGAATGTTATGCCAGTACAAGGGATGAAGATATCATTGAAATTACTGTAAATGAAGATGACCTATTGACTATTCTGTAAATCTACGTAAAGAACCAGCACACTCAGGTAACAATAGCTACAATTACATTTAAACGGTTACGAAAACTATATAACAGTTCCTTTAAACTAGGACTGCAAGAATAATCTACTATTCTTAGGTTGAAATTATCCACAAGATAATTAGTAGCATTCAGTACACTACATAAGTAGTTGGTTGGGTCACGGGTGTCGTATCCGCGCCTGTCAAAGTAATTGTATTCAGTCACAGTACATTTGGTCAGTTGAACAAGGTATGGCACCCATGCCAGTTCTACTCTAATCTGGACCAAATACAGGTATACACATCTACACCTATTTCAATTACAATTTTATCTATCGAATATTGACTAATCAACAAACGGGACACAGCATCCAAAATTAAACCAATTAGCAATGGGGTCCACACGGAAAGAATCGACAAGTTCAGGGATGGAGAGTAACAATAGGAGGCTATCTGCAGGAGAAGAACACCCATGTGGTATATGTGAGCATGAAGTCAGAAAAATTACACAGCTTTGCAATGTGACAGCTGCGATAGCTGGTATCACACCAAGTGCCAGGAGATTACAAACACTGACTACAAAGTTCTGCAAAAGAAAACCCTAGGTTTGGTATGGAATTGCACACTCTGTAGAGACGGCACCGCTCAAGGCACAAGGCAAGGTGATGACAGATTCTCAAATTTGGAAAAGAAAATAGATCAAATCTTATCAATAATGGAAAAGCAGATCACAATTAGAGATGAACAACTCAAACAAATAGATGAGAAAATAGAAAGGACAGTAGAAATGAAAGTAAATGAGTGATTTGAGGAAATGATGGAACGGCATAAAAGGAAAAAAAATGCAATTATTATTAATATTGAAGAAAGCACAAAAGACAGTGATGAGGCGAGGAGAATGGATGACAAAAATAAAATAGAAGAAACATTAGAGGATATGACCCAAATTGACAGAAGCGAATTAAAAACATTTCATAGACTAGGGAAAAGGAATGGCAGACCGCGACCGATTAAAATCGAATTAAAATCAGAAGACACAAGGGACACAGTTCTCAGCAATGCCACTAAGTATAATAAAAGCAGGAAAGATGTACATGCAGAAAACAGAATCTACATAAACCCGGACAGGACACAACAAGAAAGGGAACAATACAACACCTTGAGGAAACAATTGAATGAACAGCGTGAGGCAAGCCCTAATGACATATTTATCATCCGAAATGGGAAAATAATTAAACTTGACCCCAACAGAAGGGGACCAAGCTACTGACTAAAGAGCAAGCCGCTAGCAAAACTTGTAAATAACCCCCCTTCCTTAACATGTACACCATTATGTATGTATACTAATAGTGATAGTCTACTCAATAAGTTCCATGAATTAGAAAGCCTCGTAGAGGCCGATCATCCAGCAATAATATGTATTACAGAGGCGATACCAAAAAATTTACGGGCACCCATCAGAAATAGTGAATTACAACTGAAAGACTATGACTTGTTTATGAATGAAAACCCCCATAGAGGGGTAGCCATTTACACTTTAGTCTCTTAAGGCTCAGGCCTGCGATTCACTAAACAAAGCAGGCTTCAATGAATCAATTTGGTGTAGTTGGATGAATGATAGTAATGCTAAGGTGCTAGTAGGGTGTATATATCATAGTCCAAACTCTAATGATGGAAACAATAGCAAGCTAACCACACTAATCAACAACATAGACAGTATAAATGCAATACATGTCCTAATAACAGGGGATTTTAACATGCCTCGCATTGACTGGACAACAGGAACAGCAGCTGACCAAACAAGTGAAGGCTTTATAAATACATTGCAAGATAACTTCCTGATTCAGTTAGTAACCAGCCCAACCCATCATAGGGGAAATCAGAAAGCAAACACACTAGACTTGGTAATTACAAATAGCCCTGCTACAGTCACTGATATCTCACATGAAGCACCACTTGGCAAAAGCCATCACAACATGCTAAAAATCATCTTAAACCCAGAGCTCACCAGCAATAGCGAAACCCCGGAAACCCCAAGGCTTCTGCTCTATAAAGGAAACTACGTCAATATGAGACAAGCCCTTAGCCAAATTGACTGGAGCATAATGGTCGACATTAAGACAGAAGATGCTGCTAAGTTCCTGTATCAAAAATTATCGACATTAAGACAGAAGATGCTGCTAAGTTCCTGTATCAAAAATTATCTGACATAATATCTCAAAACATTCCAATGTCAAAACCTTGTGCTAAACCCAGGATGAAGAAAAACATATGGATAAACAAACATGTTCATGACACAGTTAGAGAAAAGCGTAAAGCGTATAGGAAATACAAAAAGACAAAAAATAACAGAGATTACATGAAATACCAACAGGCAAGAAATACAGCTCCAGCACAGATTAGAGAAACCAGGCATCAATTTGAAAAGAAAATAGCTACTGAAAGTATCACAAACCCGAAGGCTTTCTGGAACTATGTAAAGAGTAAGTCAACAATAAAGGAAAATATCGGAAATATAAAATGCCCAGAAAGCAATGATAATGCCACAACTGACATGGAAAAAGCAAATATACCCAATGACTTTTTCTCAAGTGTTTTTACAAAAGAGGAACAGGATATAATCCCAGAATTTCAATCAATAAATGATGGGATATTCTTGGCTGATATTATGAATACACCTATGTCAGTGGAAAAGAAACTCCAACAATTGAAATTGGGCAAAAGTAAAGGACCAGATGGCCTATAACCCCTACACACTGCGAAATAAGTAAATTTAACAAATTTCTTTTTCATGAGTAAGATGACATACTTACCTCCCTAACACTCTTGATATACTAGTATATCGGCTCTAAATTCAATAATATTCAGAATTATAAAAAGTTAGGTGTCCCTAATGGGCAGGTGGAAGTACACAGTCATGCACATGACAAACACCACCCTCTGCGCATGCGCACACCGGTACTTCCGTTACTAAATATTGGCTGACATAGAAGCAACTATTCAATAGCCAAAGGACCAGGCCTCCGTGGGGTGGCGAGGCCGGGATCCTGTTAGGGAGGTAAGTATGTCATCTCACTCGTGAAAAAGAAATCTGATAAATTTACTTATTTCACATCATGAGATCATACTTACCTCCCTAACACTCTTGATAAAAAACAGAATTTGAAAGTAAATTTTGGTGGGAGGGAGGCAAGGTCCTGAAAACCAGCACACCCTCGAAGAGACTAGGCTCTTTGAATTCTCAAGAGATTTAAAACATCTGAAATTGTGAGTGAAACCACAACCAGGAATAGAATTTTGCATCGGATAATCGACCGATGAAGAGAGATTGATCAGAAGCAAATGCGCTCCCCCCCACCCCCCTCTCTTTCTGAGGAAGGTTAGGAAAAAACGCTGCTCTAAATGACTAGCACGTTCTCTAATACTTAATGAAAAGTATTACTAGACATTGGAAAAAGAAGAATTGCTTCTATTTCAAACTCTCTGAAAAAAACACAATTAAGAGACATTAACCATCACCATATTAAAAAATAAAAATGACACCATCACCAAGACAAAAATCAAAAAATTGTCATAACCACTGACCTCTGATGCCTTGGACGCGGCACTCATCTCTTCCCCCACCGGATGAAGAGAAATGTACCAGCAAATAGTAGGGATACCCTACCAACAAATGTGATATTTGAAAATAGCAGAGGAGGAAACTATTTACAAACATAAACCTCTGCATTAATATTTTATTTTCTGAGGACTGAGAAGGCGAGTGGGTTAGAAGTGTCACGAAGGTAATGGTCGGTAAAACTTGATTCACAGTGCCACTGGGCTACTGACATAATGTCTTCAATAGAAACACCATTAAATAATGCCATGGAAGTTACCACACCACGGACACTATGAGCGTTGGCTCTATCTACCTGGATTCCAGTGGCTGTTTTATGACAGAATTGGATACATTCTACTATCCATCTGGAAATAGTGTCTCTTGACGCCCTACCATGGGGTTCAATATATGACAACCATAGGGAACATGGGTCCGTCCGCCAAACCTGAGTTCTTCTCTTGTACTTATTTAAAGCACGGACAGGACACCATACTTTAGCACCAGGATCATATCTGGTTAAGGTAGGTAAAATAATAGGTTTACCCGGATACTTTAAAGATTGATTCTTAGCCAAGAAATTCAATCTTGGTAGAAACTTAAGGCCTTCACCTGTAACTATATAACGGTCAGGCTGAGCAGACAAGGCATGAATTTCACACCTGCGTCTGGCTGATGCGGCCGCAACTAAAAATACAGTTTTAAGTGTCAATAATTTAACAGATATAGCACTAAGTGGTTCAAAAGGTTCATCACTCAAAACCTGCAGAACCAGAGAAAGACTCCATGACGGTGTCAGTGGAGGATTTCTTGGTCTGAGATTGCCCATACCTTTAATAAGAGTATTTAAAACACTTACTTCATCACTTCCCCTCTTTGCCAAGCAAGGGATAACAGTCATCAATGCTGATCTGTATCCAGCAATAGAATTAGGTTTAAGACTATAGGTATCATACAGGTGACAGAGAAAATCAGCTACTACCTGAATAGATGCTTCCATCGGATTGATACATCTCTTTGAGCACCATTCTGCAAATCTGTTGATTTTATAATTATAAGCTCTGGAGGTTGACCCCCTTCTGGCTCTGGCCATGAAATTGGCTGCTTGCTCAGAAAAGCCCTCCTTAATCGCGGATTGTTTGACAACATCCATGCAGTCAATTGAAACATTGACGGATTGTTGTGAAAGGTCTTGACCTGGAAGATAATATTCTCCATCAGCGGCAGAGGAACCGGATTGCAAACCAGAAGGTCCAGCAGATCCGTAAACCATGATCGGCTTGGCCAATTCGGGGCGATCAGAAGCACTTGGCATTCCTCTTGTCTGATCTTCTGAAGGATCCTTGGAATCAGGATTGTTGGAGGGTATGCGTATGCATACATTCCCTTCCAACTGATAGCTAGCGCATCTATTGCGATAGCGCTTGGATCTGGAATCGGAGAAACGTACGTCGTCATCTTCGCATTCTTCTTCATTGCGAACAAATCTATGTTGGGCTTTCCCCAATGATTGAACAGGTGATCTGCCACACATTGATTTAGTTGCCATTCCGTAGGCAGAATACTCATCCTTCGGCTCAATGAGTCTGCTAACAGATTCAGCCTTCCCGGAATATGAACTGCTTTCAAGGTGATCATATGATCCATGCACCAGCAAAGCAGCTTCCATGTCATCATACAGAGACTGGGCGACTTCGTTCCGCCCTGGCGGTTTATGTAACTCACTACTGTAGAGTTGTCTGAACGTATCATCACAAATTTTCCCTCCACTTCCTTTAGGAAGTGTTCCATGCCTAGAATTACAGCCCGCAATTCTAGCATGTTGATATGTTCCTTTGACTGTTCCAGATTCCAAAGCCCTGATATAGTGGCTTCTTCCAGCAAGCTCCCCAACCCTCCATCGATGCATCCGTAAACATCATTACTTGAGGGTGGGGAGGGGTCAGCATGACCCCCGCCAGGAGATTTCCTCTCTCCATCCACCAAGGAAGGTGATGAATGAGAGGGTCCAACACTTGAATGCGCGAGTCCAGTGATCCTGAACTCTGCGTCCACTGAGTCATGAGAAACAATTGAATCGGCCGCCTGCATAAGGCCGCCTGAGGAATGATGGTTCCATTGAAACCATCAGACCTAACATTCTCAGATAGACCCGTGCTAGAATATAACGACTGTTGCAAACCAACTGAATGCACGAGAGGAGACCTTCCACTCTCTCCTGGGACAGATAAACATATCCTATCTCCAGATCGAAGAACATACCCAGGTAAACAAACTTCTGGGATGGAGTCAGCTCTGATTTCTGAAAGTTGATTATCCAGCCTAAATCTGTGAGAGTTTTCAAAACTATCTCCAGATTTGCTGTCAAACTTTCTGGGTTGTGTGCTTTCAGCAACCAGTCGTCTATGTAAGTGTGAACAGCTATATTTCTCCTGCGGAGGTATGCCGTGATAGCAAGTACCACTCGAGTGAAGACCCTTGGAGCCGTCGAGATGCCGAATGGAAGAACCTTGAATTCCCATTGGCGTCCCTGAAAAGCAAATCTCAGGAACCGACGAAAACTCCTTGCAATTGGAATGTGGGAATAAGCATCCTTGAGATCTATAGATGCTGTCCACATCCCGTTCTCTAACCCCAACAACACTGATCTTACTGTTTCCATTTTGAAAGTCGGTGTGTCTAAAAACTTGTTTAGAGGTTTGAGGTTGAGAATTGGTCTCCACCCCCCTGGTGTTCTTTGCCACAAGAAACACGGTTGAATAGAAGCCCGGGCAATCCTGCGCCGGTTGAATTGCTTCTTTTAGAATTAGAGATTCTATCTCCTCTTCTATGCACAACCGCTTGTCTGGATCTCTTAGAATTTGAGTCCAGACCAGTACCAGAGACAAATGCAATGGCGGACCTCTTATCCATTCTGGACTGTATCTGTGCGAAAGCCATTGCAAGACTAAGCGGTCCTGAATTAACCGCGCCCACTTCTGAATCTGACAAGTCAAACGACCTCCCACTGGTGCACCTAGGGTTGACAGGGTGCCCATAAATTTTAGAAGTGGGTGTGTCTCTGGTACGAGTGACAACACCCGAGTGGTACTTGTGATAACCGGAAAAAAATTTCTTGCATCAGGCCCGGTTACCACGCGCCGCTCCTCGCGCGCCATGTGCACCACAGTGCGCGGGCTGCTGTCTGGCTGGCTGCGCTTGAGGCGCTGGCTGTCGTACAACAGCACGCTGCTGCTGGCATAGCCGACATGGTCTCTGAAACCGGCCGGCCTGCCGGCCTCTGACACTGCCAGCACCGCCACGAGCGTACTGCTGTCGAGCAGCCGAGGGCTGAACACGCACATGTTCTCTGCGCAGCACTTCAAACTGTGCACGCAACACCCTCTGGTTGTTCACCAAAGTCACTGTCTCCTGGAGGTGCCAACAACCCTCACCTCCAAAGAGTCCAGGGCCCGCCTTCGGTGCTTGCAACAAGCGCGACTTGAGCTCCAGAGACGGGCACAAATTGTCCAATGAAAAAGTGCGCCTCGTTCTCAGTGACTTTGTGACCGATCTAGTCAGACAGTCCAACGCCAGGTTGATGCCATCCTGGATGGCTCGTTGGACTGTCACAGGACTAGGCTGTTGCTGCACCGACGCTGCTACCACCCCCACTAGCAGCTGAGAGACATGCGACAGCGCACTGATCGCCGCTCGCGAGCTCTCCTCAGTGTCGCGCAAGGCGGCATTCGCCGAGCGCATAGCGCCCGTGCACAACGCTCCCGTGTCAGCACGGGAACCCGTCCGCGTATCTTCCCCCAGAGTGGCGCGGATGCTCAGTCTGGGTGCTAGGCCATATCGAGCATACTGACTAGCAGGTACTCGACATCGCCTAGCCACCTCGCGGGGGGGCCTTCGCGAGGCGACCTCTCGGTCTGATCGACTCCTCTGCTGCTGAGAACATATCTAAGATATGTTCAGCGTACGGCAGAGCCAGAGCCGTGCTGGCCAACGGCTTCGCCTGTAACCATTCCCGAGGGTTACCGGCGGCCGTCTCGTCCACGGCGAGCTCTGGTCTTACAGCGAGGAGCCACGCACACGCTTCTGACCAGTCTTCATCCGTGGCTACCTGCGAATTGCCGACGAGCAGCGGGCCCACGTCATCCTCAATGGCATTCGCAGGTATGGCCGAGGAGGAGGCTATAGACGAACCTGGCTGCCCAGGGAATGTATACGGGCCCACGAGGGCTGGCATAGCATTCTCCATAGGCAAACCAGGCACCAAGGCCGCGCTTGTGTGAGGGGGTTCATGCACACCAGCGTGGCCCGGAACGTCCATATGAGATTCCACGTCCAAACGTGGAATCTTATACGGCCGGCCGTCTGCTCCAATGCGGGCCACAGGCTGAACCATGAAACCTGCTCCCGAGGGAACAGTGCCATAGGTGCGAGCGTTCACGCTCCCCATGAGAGGAGTGTAGACGTTCACCTCCATGTCTTCATGGTCAACCTGTGGACCGAGCAGGTAGTCCTCATCATCTTCCTGGTCAGGAAAGTTAGACTCTGGATTAGTAAAGAAAACTAATCCAGACTGACCAGGAGACTGCTCGAAAGCAGATGATGAGTTTACTCCGTGAGTGATCGTGGTCAGGCCCGCTGGTCGGGTCCTGCCTGATGCTTCTCGCGCCGCTGGCACTCCAGGCGATGCGAACATCAAGCCTGGGTCCAAGACGGCCGCCCCTGGATCACCAAACATTTTGTCCGAGCTAATAGGCCATGATCCAGGGACGGGGGCTACCTGCACTGAGGTCGATGCGCAGGAAGTTGAAACACCTGTGCCAGGCAACATGCCGCGAAGCATGTCAGGCATCAGGTCTTTCAAAGTCCTGTGCATCTCACTCACTAACTCAACCTTGAAGGCCTCGAGCCCACCCTTCTCAGAGGCCTTCTTCTTACCCTCCTTCTTCGACTTCTTACCCTCCTCCGCCATCATCTTCGCCTGCAAAGAGAAGAATTCAGAGCTTAGATTCCCCCCCCCCCCACTCTTTACAAATAACACATTTGTTAGACAGCCTACAAGCTGAACACAGATGGCAAGGGTGGGGGAAGAATCTAGCTTTCATGGTCTTCAGACAGTATGGACACTTCTGAAAAGGGAGGGATACAAAGACAATGAGTATGATAGTTTCAAAGCCGTGTTAATGGACTATTTAGTAGAAACCAAAACAAACTCGAGAGAAGACATCCACTTTTATGACAGACGATCCTGACGGGACAGGTGACTTCTCTAGTTAATAAAACACCAATAAGAACCAGAACCCCAAATTAAGAGAGAGAGAGAGAGAAAGATTATGTCTATCTAGATATCTCTCCACACTCCTAATAAACAGGGAGATGAACACATCACAGACTTCTCTAAACTAAGATTATGACATCAAGGAGAGAAAAAACTCTGGTTGATTATGAAAGCAAACTTCAATGCAAAAGCTCCTTCAAGGAGACATCAGAAAAATGCAAGAAATATCTAGATCTTACAGACATTCTCAGCTCCCGAATAATATAATATTAAATTATATATACTCGAGAACCCATGCACACGCAAGAGAGAATATAGTGCAATAGCAAAAGGCAGCAGAAAATTGTAATTATTTTCAAATAATTATGCGCCATAATTAATAAACTCCCTTAGCCTGAGCACAGGCAACCATCCTCTTGTGCAGGAAAACACGTCTCTCCATCCGCCGAGACTCCTCTTCCAGAAGAACTGATGAGGGGGATGGAACAAAAGGAAGGAGATATTTTATTTATTAATTTTTTATATCTCCAACCCGTAGACATATCACGATGATAAGTCACCCTGGGACGTGAACAAACTTCTAGAGAAGACCAGGCATCCTTGATTAGTCACAAGACAAACCTGTAAGTATAAAACACAAGAGATTAATAGCCCTAGGCGCTGGGAAAAAATTTACAAGGATTCCCAGCGCCTGAAAATGCGGTACCGCCGAAACGGGCGCGACGAAAACCGGTAACACACAAAAGTTACAAGTCTTAAATAAAAGCCCGGCACAATGTCACCTTAGATGATGACGAGGAGGACTCCTCCATCAGTTTTGCATCAGCCATGATGGAATAGGATGATTTTAAATAGAGAAATTCTCGATAAAGAGCCTGTGAAGATTTTCCACAAGTTGCTTTCAGCCAATATATTAGAAAACGGAAGTACTGGTGTGCGCATGCGCAGAGGGTGGTGTTTGTCATGTGCATGACTGTGTACTTCCACCTGCCCATTAGGGGCACCTAACTTTTTATAATTCTGAATATTATTGAATTTAGAGCCGATATACTAGTATATCAAGAGTGTTAGGGAGGTAAGTATGATCTCATGATGTGAAAAGTATCTAGGCATCTATATCGATGACAAACTTACTTTCGACACTCGTATTAACACCATCACAACAAAAGCTAACTGTATATTAGGAATCATGAAAAGAACTTTTAGCCGCATGGACAAGACCGCCACCTTTCTTCTTCTATACAAGACATTAGTGAGGCCCATTGTAGAATATTGTAACTCGGTCTGGTCACCACACCTCATGAGACAGTCAAGAGCTATAGAAGCAGTACAGCGCCGAGCTACCCGACTAATTCCTACAATGAAAGGTCTGCAGTACGAGGACAGACTACGAGAACTAGGGTTATTTTCTCTTAAATACCGGAGAACTCGTGGGGACTTAATCGAAGTATACAAACTGAAGAACAATATGTACAACCTAGACCAATCCATTTTCTTTAGAGAAGCTAGCTCCAACATAACAAGCGGACACAATTACAGAATAAGAGTAGACCACTGTAGCAAGAACATACGGAAATTCTTCTTCACCAAAAGAATTGTGCCACAGTGGAATGCACTACCAGAACACGTTGTTGAAGCAAAAAACATCTCCGATTTCAAATCAAAACTAGACACACATCTGTGCGGAATTAAGTACAACTTTGGTTAAACTAAGACACATGTATCACATACACACACATGTATCACATACATTTACAAGATAAGGTCGCATTGGCTCTAGGTGTGGAATCTGCGCCAGACTGCCATATGTACAAATCATATAATACTGAATTCAAATAAGGAATATAGCAATTTATAATATTAGTAGATAGGATACTGCCACTGTATAAAAATAACATGTACTGTACATAGGAAAATAGTTTGAGTTTGGTCAGTGGACTTGGTGTGGTATCCGCGCCGTCCCATGCATTAATTAATATAGGGCCAAATCCCAATCCCAGATGCTGCACCAATCCATAGGTGTGCGGCTTCGGTATCGAGTGCTTGTCCCACCGACAGTCATGCGCCTACTGGGTTATTAGTTGATATGTGTATATGACTATATGTGTATATATGTGTATATGTATGATATATATATATATATATATGTATGTGTGTATGTATGTATGTACACAAGTGTTAAATGTAGATCAGTGGACTTGGTGTGGCATCCGCGCCGTCCCATGATTTAATTATACTAGGAGTTAATCCCAGTCTCAATTGCATTGTATTAGTGTTGACTTGGTGTGGTAACCGCGCCAGTCCAAAAGTACGTTTATGTTGAACGTATGCGATTATGTATGTATGTATATGTATAGGTGTGTGTATGTATGAATATATGTAAATGTGTTGTATATGTGTACATGTATGTGTTATGTGTATATGTATGTATATGTATATGTATGTAGGTATATACATGTATGTATGTATATATAAGTATATATGAGGGTATGTATGTACGTACGCATGTGGGTATAATGTGTATATGGGTACGGATGTCTCCACATATTGTACATAGTAGCTAAATGAAGTCTAAATTAAATGACTGTTTGCGGAATCCGCGCCAGTTGAATTTGTACAAATTTGTGAATTACATAGACAGGAACATATAATTACTGATGACACCACTCCTCTCTTTAAGCATTTGCATTAACTTATAATGTAATACTGCCGGGACAATAAAAAACCAACGGCTTATGTCCTGAGACAATGATGATGATGATGATGATGATGATTGAAATCAGCCCAGTGGTTATCGAGGAGTAGGCTTTTAAGTGATTTCCAGAGATTTTCAGAAAATCCAAGATGGCCACCGAAAAAATTGACCAATAAAAATTCAGTATACATGCTTTGAAATCTACCAGCCTAGTATCCTTCCAGCCAAATATGGTTGAAATTGCTCCATCTGTTAATGAGGAGTAGCGTTTTAAACAATTTTCCACCATTTTTTTGGAAAATTCAAGATGGGCGCTGGAAAAATGGACCAATCAAAGTTCTGTATATAAGTTCCGAAGGCTACCATGCTCAGGTTCTTTCATTCAAGTTTGATTGAAATTGGTCCCGTGGTTTTCGAGAAGTAGGCTTTTAAAGTGATTTCCAGAAATGTTCAGAAAATCCAAGATGGACGCCAGAAAAATTGACCAATCAAAATTCTGTATATAGGTTCTGAAACATACCAGCGTACTATCATCCCAGCTAAACCTGGTTGAAATTGTCCAAGCAGTTAATGAGAAGTAGCGTTTTAAGCGATTTCCCGCAATTTTTCAGAAAATTCAAGATGGTCGCTGAAAAAGTTGACCAATCAAACTTCTGTATACACCTTCTCAAGCTTATGCCCATATGGCCCTTTCAGCCAAATTAGGTTGAAATCCGCTAAGCGGTTAATGAGGAGTAGCGTTTATAAGCAAAAGTTGATGGATGGACGGATGCCGGACAAACGGACAGACGGAAGGTCACCATGCCATAAGCTCACTTGGCCTGAATAATAATCAGAGTCCAAACGCTGAAAGGATATGGACATTTTTTGAAAATCTATATCTTTTTGATGTTAACTAGTCCTAAACATTCTATGGAAGAGATTTGTGAAGTTTTATTCAAATTGGATAACCCCTTGTAAATGTCATTTTACAAAAGCTTAACGCGGACAAAAAAACCCCTTAAAATGGACCCAGAAAAGGCCAAACACTGTAAAAGCATGGGAAAATGTTAAAAATAAATATAATTTTTTATGTATAGTAGTTCTAAGCATTGCATAGAATGAATCCATGAAGTTTTATTTAAATCGGATAATTGGTTGATGTAAATGTTTTTTTAAATAAGCTTAAATGGGACCGAACATCAATGCCCCTATTTTTCCCCCCTTTCCCAAAATCTCTTTTCACTTCGTGAAGGCGAGAAAAAACCCATCATGTGACTCCAAAATGTGATCTTAATAAGCAGGCTTACCTGTATTCTTCGTTTTATCAATATGTGCATTACCTTAACGAAGTCAAATGTACAGCCAGGTGACTGCTCCAAGTTCATAGTGACAAACTGAACACGAATCCGGCGATATTCTGGCACAGTGATTGTCCATACGTAGTTCATGTTGTCAAGGTATCGCCGAGGGTAGTTTGGAGATGCAATTTGACCAGATGTACCATTAACTTCACCACCATGTACTGTAACACAAGATAATCAAAGCTTTCCACAGAGTATCCCTGTCTAGTAGAAAACAACAGACATTTACACACCAACAATCACAAATATTCTTTACGAACTAAGGAATATCCTGTTGACTATTTTGAAACTACGTTTACTGGGAGCTGTTACTGCCTATGGTCCAGTCAAATTAGTATCGAAATATTTGACACCTTTCCTGTATACTTGTATTGACATTAAGCTTTTCAAGGATCACTGCCATACGAATCTAGATTTCTAAGAATAGTAAATGAAATGGTTCAACGAACACATACCTCCATTATACTGGGCCATAAATCCAACGCCAGGTGTTTGACTGTCTGACCGGAACTTCACCCATAAGCCCCGCAATGCAGTAATGTTGCTTGGTATTGTATTACCGCAGTAACGACCGATATATCGGCCGTTTACATTTCCTTCACGAATTTCAACATAATCCATATTACAGACACCATCAGAATTGATGTTAAATAAACTGGAAAAAAAT
This sequence comes from Chaetoderma sp. LZ-2023a, assembly GCA_034401795.1. Taxonomy (NCBI): domain Eukaryota; kingdom Metazoa; phylum Mollusca; class Caudofoveata; order Chaetodermatida; family Chaetodermatidae; genus Chaetoderma; species Chaetoderma sp. LZ-2023a. The sequence goes on along the minus strand of CM067364.1, from coordinate 58,608,723 downwards.
TGTTTTCTTTATTAAATTCAAATTTCAAAATTATGATTGATTTTAATTAAATTTTTAATATTGACGAATACTCTATAAGATAAATTCTAAACTACTCTATAGTTCTTTGATCACTACTAAATTTTAATGCAATCTTAGCATAAAGATAAGGTCTGAAAAGTATTTAATTTTTTGAAATATGAAAATCAAGTTTTATTTGCACCTGCAAGTCACAAGAATAGATACCACTCTGATACATTTACACATATACTTATTTCGCGCACTAGTAATGGGCCTTTCCACTTTTAACTATGCCCTGCCCATCCCTAGCTAAGCTCCACCGATGCTTCACCTGTGCTGGGATTGATCAATCCATGAATGCCCGGCCTATCAAATCCTAGAAAACTATACAGGTAAGGTGTTGAATATTTTGAAATTAATTTGACTAGGTGTTGTTGCTGCCTATGGCAGCAACTATAGGCAGCAACCCAATGCCCAGTCAAATTAATTTCAAAATATTCAACAGAATATTTATTAAATAACAAAGACATACAATTCTTACAATGTGTCGGACTATTAAGAAGATGGACTAAATCGAGTCATTCATGCTTTATTTGATTATGATGTCATACTTCACATCACGTAGTTGTTTATGACATCATATGATGGATGGATAAACTGGAAAGGTCCATTATGTGTGAAAATCCTCCACAATTTTCCAGAGCCATCTTAGCTAGACACGCGAGTACATGAATCATGCCAAATCTTTAATACCCGCATCACTAGATGGGTACATGTGAGCGTGGGTGCTTCTTCCTCTTGTTCTTCAGACATTTTACAATAACTCTGGTTCTACTGGAGAAATTTTCTCCAAACTTGGGTAAACTCTTGCCTGTGTGGTCCTGAAGATGTGCGCCAACGTTGGGGCCAAATGCAACAACGCAATAGCATAAAAATGCATCTGCTTTTGTTTGTACAAGAATTGATAATACTTACCAGATGTACCATTATGATAATGTCTATTATTTATTCTAGCTCAAAATAAACAATTAAAAACTCTGCACTCTCCATGGTCCTATCCATACCGTGTCCGGGAATTACCATAGCCTCCAGGTACTGAGTCAATTCCCCAGAACAGTCAGATTCTTTTTTTATTCCACTTCGAATAATACTTACCAGATGTACTATTATGATAATCTCCAGATTTTGACAGCCAGGAAACTCCAGTGGGCTGAGGTGAGGCTCGAAACAGCTCTCAACTACCAGCCGAAAGAGAAGGTTGTGAAGAGACTGGAACCCCAGCATACGTTTTAGGTTCCGCCATCTGACTCATAGAGCGCTAAACATCCATGGTCTAGACCATGCTCCCACAGCTCATTTGTCCGCACAAATTCCTGATGGCTGTCAAATGGGAGGCAACACCCACCAGACCCGTGCCAGCCCAACGTCTCGGCTAGGGCAAGCCAGGAGAGTGCAAAGAAGCTACCACAACTTCTAAATACGAAAAACTATCAATAACCTGATCAGATTTTCAAACTGGAATGAGTCTAATGTCTGTTACAATTGACAGCCAGGAAACTCCAGTGGGCTGAGGTGAGGCTCGAAACAGCTCTCAACTACCAGCCAAAAGAGAAGGTTGTGAAGAGACTGGAACCCCAGCATACGTTTTAGGTTCCGCCATCTGACTCATAGAGCGCTAAACATCCATGGTCTAGACCATGCTCCCACAGCTCATTTGTCCGCACAAATTCCTGATGGCTGTCAAATGGGAGGCAACACCCACCAGACCCGTGCCAGCCCAACGTCTCGGCTAGGGCAAGCCAGGAGAGTGCAAAGAAGCTACCACAACTTCTAAATATGAAAAACTATCAATAACCTGATCAGATTTTCAAACTGGAATGAGTCTAATGTCTGTTACAATGAATAAGCATACTCAAGAATCAGACTTTTCACTAATCAGTCTGGTATTTCGACTGTAAGTGAAAATAATATGATGATTAATAATATTATTATCATTAGTCACTTAAACTAAGAAACACTCACCATTCAGAGTGCTTGGTCTGTCTTAATCATCGCAGGAGCTCATCCAATCCACAGTCGTTCACTAGTCGTATCGATCACCTGTGTCAGTGCATGTGGGAAACCTTACGATGTTTGTGGTAAGAGTAATCGAATATGGCTTAGCTAAGATATCGACAAATTGGCAACAGCTACCGGATTATGTGCGCTGGAGATATCGCGAAGGTATAAATCAGTAAATGATGACTCGGCATGCCACTGTGCTACAGACATCACCTCCTCTAATGAGACACCCTTATAAAGGGCCGATGATGCTGCTAGTGCTCAGACTTGATGGGTGATCACGCGATCAATCTGCTTTCCAGTTGCGATTTTATGCGACATCTGAATAGCATCGACTATCCAACGAGAAATAGTATCCTTCGAGGCGCGAAGATGAGGAGCTTTGAGAGATAACCAGAGATTTTGGGTCATCTCGCCACTCATCTGTACATTTCTTACACATCTTCAGACATTTGACAGGACACCAAGCAGAAGAGCTTGGGTCATGCCTAACTAAACTTGGTAAATTGATCGGCTGACCTGGATATTTAAGTGACTGATTCTTTATGTGGTAGTAGTCTTAAACCGTCACCCGTAATGACAAAACGGTCTTGTTTGGCAGAAAGTGCATGAATTTTGCTTCTCCTTCTCGCCGACGCTGCTGCAAACAAGAAAACTGACTTAATAGTTAACAGTTTAATATCAATAGATCTAATCAGTTCAAAGGGAGCAAAAAAAACACCCTTTAGAACAAGAGATAGATGCCATGCTGGGATAGGAATTGGCTGTCTAGGTCGCAGATTGCTCATTCCTTTAATAACTTCATTTAAAGTGTCATTCTCCACTCCTACTAAGACTGGGAATGACTGAAGCTAAAGCAGACTTATATGCTGCTAGGGTTGAAAGTACAAGTTTGTCAACCTCGTATAAATGACATAAAATCTGCTACGTGTTGAATAGTTGCAGAAAAGGGATTAATATTTCTTCCCTTACACCACTCTGCGAACTTGTTGATTCTACAATTATGTTTTGGTGGTTGACCCCCTTCTGGCTGAAGCGACAAACTTTGCTGCTTGCTCAGAAAAGCCACCCTCAATTGCTCGCTGCTTGATAACATCCATGCAGTCAATTGCAACATGTCCGGTTGTCATGGTGAAACAGACCTTTGTTCTGAAATATCAGGTCCCTTCTGTCTGGAAGAGGGATCGGATTGCAGACCTGAGGGTCCAGCAGATCCGTAAACCATGAGCGGCCCGGCCAATGAGGAGAGATCAGTAGTACTTGGCATGTGCTCTCTCTTATCGTTGCCAGAATTTTTGGGATGAGAATTGTTGGATGATATGCGTAGGCGTACATTCCTTTCCAACTTATCGCCAGTGCGTCTACTGCTAAAGCCAGCAGGTTCGAGATCGGTGACACGTATGTGACCATATTTGCATTTCCTTTCATTGCCCCAAATTTTTGAATAGAACCTCTGCTACCAATTGGTTGAGCTGTCATTCCATCGGATGACAAACCATCTTTCAACTGAGGGCTAGGATGTTCAATCTTCCTGGAATGTGTGCTGCCCAAAGAATAATAATCCTCTCTTGGCACCACTACAGAAGATTCAAAATCATCATGCACAACTCCGGTGACCTTGTCCTGCCATACCAGTACAAATAGGACACCACTGTGGAATTGTCTGTCCTTATCAGGACAATCTTGCCTTGAACTTGACTCTCAAATTTTCGAAGTGCTAATGTTACCGCTAATAATTTGAGAAGATTTATGTGTTTCTACGCATTGGTCCGATCCGATTCCCCCGACACTGACAGATTGTCCAAAACTGTTCCCCACCCCGGTGACGATGCATCCATGAAAATTTACAAATGCGGTTGAGGAGCCTGTAAAGGAACACTTTGTAGGAGGTTCTGTTCTAACAACCACCATTGAAGGTGGAACATCAATAGTTCTTTTACTGGAATCCTCAGACTTAACAGATCCATTCTCTGAGACCAGAATGGCATTAAATACATCTATCTGAATCGGCTTGTGCCTGAGTGCTGCATAAGGCACCACCTTCTCCAGAGATACTAACAAACCCAGTATTCTGAGAGACCGGCACACCATCAGATAGGCTCCGGGAGAAATTGATTCACAACTGCTAGCAAACTCTTGACTCTACTCTCCACCGGAAAAGCCACACCGTCCCTGAGATTGAAAAGAATTCCCCGAAAAACAAACTCCTGGGATGGAGTCAATTCTGATTTCCCTAAAGTCACAATTCATCCTAGGTCCTTTAGTAAGGCCAGGACTACCTGAACATTGTTGTGCAGAGTGACTGGATTCCCCGCCTTCAGCATCCAGTCGTCTATGTAAGTATGAACAGCTATGTTTCTCCTGCGAAGATAAGAAGTCATGGCGAGAACCACTTTGGTGAAGATTCTCGGAGCTGTGGTCAGACCGAACGGTATAGCATTGAACTCCCAGACATTCTCTTGGAACGCAAAGCGTAGGTATTTCTGAAAAGGAATTGACATTGAAATATGAAAATAAGCATCCTTCAGATCTATCGATACTGCCCACATGCCCTTTCTCAGCCGTGTCATCACACTGCTACAGTCGCCATCTGAAATTTTGGTGAAAGAATGAGTTTGTTGAGCGGCTTGAGGTTCTTGAGAATTGGTCTGCAACATCTGGTGCGTTTTGGAATGAGGAATATCATTGAATAGAAGCCTAGGGAGGACTGATCACAGACTAAATGAATTGCAATCTTCTGCAGAAGATCTTTGAGTGAATGACCTCTAGACAATCGGATTCCCTTGGAACTGGATGTTAACAGTACTAACGATTGATGGATGAGCCAGTCCGGTTCGAAGTCGTTTTTTAGCCAATGACAGACTAAAGACTAAACAATCTTGCTGGACCTGTTCCTATTGGCTTAAGAACAGCTGAAGTCTGCCTCCAACGGTAGGAATCTGCACACAGCTCGCGGTTGATGTTGCGCGACAAGACGTTACTTCGCTTTGGTGAAGATTCTCGACTCTGCGTCCCTTGCACCACCGGAACGGGTCTCACCGGAAGCCCGTCAGGACCGTCCGCCATGGCCCCACGCTGCTTCTTAGAATACGATGGCCCAGAACTACCACCCCGGCTATCCTTATGGTAGCCGGAGCATCCCGAGCTGACACCCTATCATCTTCATACTGCCTCTTATTAGAGGCTTTGTATGAAGCCAATTGGCCAGGTCCCTGAGACGGATGGAAGGGCGATCTCTGCTGCCCTTGTCATTGCTGCTTATAGGACTGCTGCAGCTGAGTCCTCTTCATCGACTTCCAAGACTTGCCGACGACTTCTTGTTCTGCAACCATGGATGCAACTATAGAGAGCTTGCCGTGCCGAACCTGCGAACAAGCCAGGACCAATGAAGGGTGCAGAAGACAATGCAGCCTTCATCTCTGGTCCTGGTTATACGCAATCGAGAACCATTCTCCACCATTCCACCAATGCTCTGGTGATCACCCTGGACAGGCAATCTTTGGACAAGCGGCCTCTGGCACTTCCCTTCCTTCCGCCTTGCAGGTCAGCATCCCCTGCAGGATGGCACAGCCATGGCCGATCTCGCCGCATCATCTGAGATACCAATGGTCGAGAACAACCCTTGGATTTCCCAGCCAATGGCCTATTCAGGGGTTCATGTTCCCCGACCGATAACAGACCGAAAGGCGAGGACTGTGGGCATACTGATGATAGACCTGCTCTAGAAAGTGGACCCTACTCTTTATCCCCTTAGGGGCCTTTGGAAGAGTGTACTCCGGCTGAACCAAACGGTATGCCACGACTTCTAGCATGTCAGAAGTCTGAGTATCTAGTGGAAGGGTAGACATGGCTGAAGAGCCACTTGACAGAGTGCTAGCCGCTTCATCTGACATCCGCTCCATCGCCGGATTGCGCTGAGACCCCTGGTCAGATGCCAACCCGAGATGGTCAGACATCATCCAAGAACCTGCACCCATTCCGTGCAGAACGAGGACTCGCCCATCAAAGGACTACCATTCTTGTCCTCCTTCTCTCCCTTGGATCAGAAGGTCACAAACGATCCCTGCAGTGAACTACGGAAAAAACTTCAAATTCGAAGCGTGTCCACACCTCAGCTGCTCGTGGCTCCAGTGTCTAGCGAATCACCAGACATGGAATCGCTGCAATCCATCGGCTCCAGCATGGGAGCCGTGATCACTTCCGCTGATACAGCAGGATGGGTGACTCCGAGAGGAGCCGGCAATCCCACATCCATAACGCAGATGGGAACTGTGAAGGATGGCCCAGACGGCAATCCGGACGAGATGAAATCTGGATGGAAAGTGCCAGATGGAGCGTCGTCATCTCCATCCGGCTGGCAAACCTGAACATATTCCGGGGGAGACCCGTGGGAAACGCCGGAATCAGCCATCTGTGAAAGCTCTGGCATGCCAGAGTCTTCCTTCAGAAATAAATCTTCCTCCTCCACTATTGGCTCTTGAGCCGACGCGGGAGAAGGGATGGGTGCATGTTCCTCAGCAAGCCTGGACAGACTACCGATAGGGTGTCCTGCACCAGACTGCATCGCCAGAACCGAGAACTGGAAAGACTCAAACATGGCCTTAAACTGGGCCACGCAACCACCTAAGGCCAAGTACATACATTCATTCAGGCGCTCCTCCAATCCCTTCACGGATGCCTGATCCACATTGCCAGCCTTATCTTTCGTGATTCTCTCCATGGGCGCACAACAATCTTTATCAAATTCGGCCCCCAACTCTGACGACCACTTAACACAGACATCGCAAGGAGAGCACACTGCACATTGCACAGGGAATGCAATGATGTCCCGCGAGCTTCCGATTCATGAAGCGATTACACCGGAAATATAAGGTATCTGGAGGGGCTTTGCCCTGTGCCTTGACCCTCTGTGAACACAGAATAAGAATTAAAACGCTGAACATGAAAACGAGCACATGCACAAGTTCTTTATTGCAATCATTGATTAATTAAAAATATTAACTTTCTCTTAAATTAATGTTAATCAAGATTTATGCAGGAAACTATTTGAAAATTTTTAGAGTGAAAATTTTATAAACACAACTTGGAGATTAACTAACGTTAAAATAAGCAAGAAATTAAGACCGATCCCTACATACACCCACAATGAAGCAAGAGCTAAATAACCAGCTTAAACTGAGTGCATAGATATGCCAAACCAAAACAAAACGCTAATCATGAGCATTGCCATCTTGGCTATGTGCGCATCCATCTTGGAAGGAATCGAGTCGCAAGAGAAATTAACCGAGTACTCGGATAAGATTAAAACGTTAACGGGTAATAAGAAAATTGATCAAATTTCTTTTTCACGAGTAAGGTGAAATACTTACCTCCCTAACACTCTTGATATACTAGTATATCGGCTCTAAGTTCAATAATATTCAGAATTATAAAAAGCTAGGTGTCCCTACTGGGCAACTATTCAAATAACCAACGGATCAGGCCTCAGTGGAGTGGAGAGCCCGGGATCCTGTTAGGAAGGTAAGTATGTCATCTCACCCGTGAAAATGAAATTTGATACATTCTCTTATTTCACATCATAAGAACATACTTACCTCCCTAACACTCTTGATAAAAGTCAGAATTTGAAAGTAAATTTGGCGGGAGGGAGGCAAGGTCCTAAAAGGATTATCACACAAAACTTGAAGAACCAGAGAAAGACTCCATGACGGTGTCTGTGGAGGATTTCTCAGTCTAAGATTGCCCATACCTTTGATAAGAGTATTTAGAACACACTTCATCACTTCCCCTCTTTGCCAAGCAAGGGATAACAGTCATTAATGCTGATTTATATCCAGCAATAGAATTAAGACTATAGCCATCATACAGGTGACAGAGAAAATCAGCTACTACCTGAATACATGCATCCATTGGATTGATACATCTCTTTGAGCACCATTCTGCAAATCTGTTGATTTTATAATTATATGCTCTGGAGGTTGACCCCCTTCTGCCTCTGGCCATAAATTTGGCTGCTTGCTCAGTAAAGCCCTTCTTAATTGTGGATTTCTTGACAACATCCATGCAGTCACTTGAAACATTGACGGATTATTGCAAAGGGTCAGAGGCAGAGGAACCGGATTGCAGACCAGAAGGTCCAGCAGATCCGTAAACCATGATCGGCTTCGCCAATTCGGGGTGATCAGAAGCACTTGGCAACTCCTGTTTGATTTTCTGAAGAATCCTTGGAATCAGGATTGTTGGAGGGTATGCGTAAGCATACATTCCCTTCCAACTGATAGCTAGCGCATCTATTGCGATAGTTCTTGGACCTGGAATCGGAGAAACGTACGTCGTCATCTTCGCATTCTTCTTCATTGCGAATTAATCTATGTTGGGTTTCTCCCCAATGATTGAACAGATGATCCGCCACACGTAGGCAGAATGTGCATCCTTCGGCTCAATGAGTCTGCTAACAGATTCAGCCTTCCCGGAATATGAACTGCTTTCAAGGTGATCATATGATCCATGCAGCAGCAAAGCAGTTTCCATGTCATCATTCAGAGGCTGGGCGACTTCGTTCCACCCTGGTGGTTTATGCAACTCACAAATGTTAAGTTGTTCTTTTAAGAAGTGTTCCAGGCCTAGAACTGCAGCTCGGAATTCTAGCATGTTGATATGCTCCTATGACTGATCCAGATTCCAAGGTCCTGATATTGTGGCTTCTTCCAGGCACGCTCCCCATCCCTCCATAGATACATCCATAAGCATCGTTACTTGAGGGTGGGAGGGGTCAGCATGACCCCCCCCGCCAGTATATTCTCTCTCTCCATTCACCAGTGAAGGTGATGAATGAGAGGATCAAACACTAGAATGCGCGAGTCCAGTGATCCTGAACTCTGCGTCCACTGACTCATGAGAAACAGCTGAATCGGCCACCTGAGCAATGACTCGTTCCATTGAAACCATTAGACCTAGCATTCTCCGATAGACTCATGCTAGAATATAACGACTGCTGCAAACCCAATTGAATGCACGAGAGCAGATTCTCCACTCTCTCCTGGGATGGATAAACATATCCTATCTCAACATCGAAGAACATACCCAAGTAAACAAACTTCTGGGATGGAGTCAGCTCTGATTTTTGAAAGTTGATTATCCAACCTAAATCTGTGAGAGTTTTCAAAACTATCTCCAGATTTGCTGTCAAGCTTTCTGGGTTGTGTGCTTTTAGCAACCAGTCATCTATGTAAGTATGGACCACTATATTTCTCCTGCGGAGGAAAGCTGTGATAGCAAGAACCACTCGAGTGATGGCCCTCGGAGCCATCAAAATCCGAATGGGAGAACTTTGAATTCCCATTGGCGTCCCTGAAAAGCAAATCTCAGGAACCGACGAAAACTCCTTGCAATGGGAATGTGGAAATAAGCATCTCTCAGATCTATCGAAGCTGTCCACATCCCCTTCTATAACCCCAACAACACAGATTTTATTGTTTCCATTTTGAAACTTGTTTAGAGGTTTGAGGTTCAGAATTGGTCTCCACTCCACCCCAACCCCACCGGTATTCTTTGTCAGAAGAAACACGGTTGAATAGAAGCCCGGGAAATCTTGCACCGGTTGAATTACTTCTTTTAGAATTAGAGATTCTATTTCCGCACAACCGCTTGTCTGGATCTCTTGGAATTTGAGTCCAGACCGGTACCAGAGACGGAAGCAATGGCAGACCTATTATCCACTCTGGACTGTATCCACACAAAAGCCATTGCAAGTTTAAGCGGTCCTGAATTAACCATTCCCACTCCTGACTGTGGAAAGTCAATCGACCTCCCACTGGTGCACCTAGGGTTAATGGGGTGCATATAAATTTTAGAAGTGGGCGTGTCTCTGGTACGTGTGACAACACCAGAGTAGTACCTGTGGTAACTGAAAATTCTTTTAGGCCATCAGGCCTGGTTAGCCACACTAGCACGCTCCGGATCATCCGTATAAGATTCCATGGCTAAGCATGGTATCTTATACGGGTGGCCGTCCACTCCAAATCGGCCCACAGGTTGAATCATGAAACCCGCTCCCGAGGGAATGGTACCATAGGTGCGAACGGCCGCAAGCCCCATGAAGGGAGTGTAAATGCTCGCATCCATGGCTTCATGATCATCCCATGGGCCGAGCAGGTAGTCTTCCTCATCTTCCTGGTCAGGAAAGTTAGACTCCGGGTTAGCAAAGAAAGCTAACCCAGACTGACCAAGAGAATGCATGTAGCCGCATGACGAGGGTACTCCGCGAGTGATCGTGGTCAGGCCTGCTGGTCGGGTCCCGCCTGATGCTACTTGCGCCACTGGATCACCAGGCAATGCGAACATCAAGCCTGGGTCTAAGTCCGCCAGGCCTGGATCACTAACTTTGTCCGAACTAGGAGGGCATGATCCAGGGATGGGGGGCTACCTGCACTGAGGTCAATGCGCAGGAAGTTGAAACACCTGTACCCGGCAAAATGCCGCGAAGCATGTCAGGCATCAGGTCCTTCAAAGTCTTGCACATCTCGCTCGCTAACTCTACCTTGAAGGCCTCCAGTTCACCCTTCTCAGAAGCCTTCTTACCCTTCTCCTCCTTCCTCACACTCTTGCCGTCCTCTGCCATGATCTTCACCTGAGAACAGGAGAATTCAGAGGTTAGATTCCCCCCCCACCCGTTACAAATAGCACACTTGTTAGATAGCCTACAATCAGTGCAAGATGGGCAGATGTGGGGGAAGAATCTAGCCTTAATATGCTTCAGACAAAACGGACATGATGACTTCTGCAAAGGTAGACATATGAAGAGAATCAGTATTTTAGTTTGTTAATTGTGTTAAAAATTTAAATAAAAAATAAAAACTCGAGAGAAGACAACCACTTTTATTACTGACAGCCCCGAAGGAACAGATGTCTTCAGAAAAAAATCAGGAATAAAAACCACAGCCAAGGATAACATGACAATGATAGAAAGAAGAGAGAGACTGATTATGACACCCAGTTATCTCTACACATTCATAACATAATAATGACAATGTCATCAAGAGATCCTCTATTTTTAAAATAAGATTATCACACCAAGGAAAAGGGAAAAAACTGGCTGATTATGACATCAAACCTCAATGCAAAAGCCCCTTCAAGGGGAGGAGATATCAGATTATGAATGCAAGAAATACCTAGGACTACATACATTCATCACTCAAGAATAATATAATACATTAATTATATATCCGAGAACCCATGTACAACCAAAAGAGAGAATACAGTGCAATAAAGATTGTAGCAAAAATTGATAAAGATTTCAAATAATTAGGTGCCATAACTAATGAACTCCCTTATCCTGAGCACAGGTAAACCATCCTCTTGTGCAGAAATCACGTCCATACCATCTGCCGAGTCTGTAGAGTCTGATGAAGGGGATAGAACAAAAGGAGGGAGATATTTTCATTTTATATCTCCGACCCGTAAACATATCAGATGATAAGTTAGAAAAAGGAGACATGATCAACTTCTGAGCGAAGAACCGGAGCTCTACAATCCTAAGATGAGCCTGTGGACACAAAGACACAATGGATTAGTAAAACTTAGGTGCTGGGATGATTTAACAAGAATTCCCAGCGCCTAAAAACGCGCTAATGCCAGGTCAGCCGCGAACAAAAACCGTTAACATATAAAAGTTACAAGTCTTTAAATAATATATGGAACAATATCACCTTAATGGATGCTTTGGATTCAGCCATAGTGAAATGGATGAAAGAAATTGAGAGAAAATTCAACAAAGTAGAGCTTGAAATTGTTTTCAATGTTACTGATAAGCCAATAGATTAGAAAGTGGAAGCACCAGTATGTGCATGCGCAGAGGCGGGGTCTGACATGTGCACGACTGTGTACATTAAACGGATTTCTTTTTTTACCGAGAGTTCATACTTACCACCCTGATACTCTATGATATTTCCTAAATATCGGCCTAGCTTCAATAACACTCAGAATTAAAAAGAAACCGCCCCCACTGGGCAGGTTACACAACTGACAGTCCAGCGGATGTGCAGCCCAAACTCGCACATGTGCGAGGGTGACTCATTCTATTCCCAAATATTGGCTGACCTAATTGCAACCTAAACCGCTGATAGACCGAGCCTCTGTGGGGCGGAGAGGCTGGGATCATATCAAGGTGGTAAGTTTCAACTCTCTCATGAAAAAAGAAATCCGTGATTTCCTTTATTTCACATCAAGAGTATACTTACCACCATGATACTCTATGATATAGCCAGAATTTGTAAGAGGCTCATCCCTGGAAGAGCAAGCTCATTTGCTTTTGGAGCACAACAAACATCTGAAATTGTGTATGTAAACACAATCAGGAAATGATTTGCACATCGGATAACATGTCCGATGTTGGGAGTAATGACCGCTCTCACCCCCCTCCTCTTTTAAAGAGGTTGCGATGACCTCAATGTCCTATATGCTCTCTATGTACTCATGCTAAAGTACTATAAGACATCAGATGAAAGCTTAATTTTGTATGCTCTCAGATGGAATCACAAAGAACACAAAACCATCACCATTTTAGTAAGTAATAAAAACGTGACAAAAAATAACAATCACCAAATATAGGACTAAGATTCCCCTTAATCACCGCTGGCGATGATAGGTACAGTATGGAAAAGCGGGGATTCCACCCACTAAATTGCACTGTGTGTGAGTCAACGGCCATATGTTCAATATTTACAAATTTATATACAGATTTAACATTTATGTAAAATCGATAAGGCAAGTGGATTTGACATGTCACAGAGGTAATGATCTGTAAAACTAGACTCACAGTGCCATTGTGCTACTGACATAATCTCATCCACCGGCGCGCCGTTAAACAGAGTCGTAGATGTCACTATGCCACGGACACTGTGAGCCTTGGCCATGTCAACCTGTTTTCCTGTGGTGGCTTTGTGGCAATGCTGGATGCATTCCACAATCTACCTAGAAATGGTATCTTTATAAGCTCTCCCATGGGGTTCAATGTAAGATAGCCATAAAGCACTAGGGTCCATCCGCCATTCCTGTGTACGTTGTTTATAACATGTTAATGCACAGATTGGACACCAAGCCTTTGAATTAGGATCAAACCTAGTCAAAGCGGGTAAAACTATAGGCTGACCAGGATATTTTAAAGACTGTTTTTTCGCCATAAAGTTATCTCTAGGTAGAAGCCGAAGGCCTTACCCTGTAACCACAAAATAGTCTGGCTATGCTGACAAAGCATGTATTTCACCTCTTCATCTGGCTGAATCTGCAGCAATCAGAAAAACTGTTTTAAGCGTCAACATTTTCATGGAAATGGAGCTTAGTGGTTCAAAGGGTTTATCTGCTAATACTTGAAGTACTAACGATAAACTCCAAGACGGAATCACTGGAGGATTCCTTGGTCATAGATTACCCATGCCTTTGATTAAAGTATTTAGATTACATACTTCATCACTTCCCTATTAGCCAAGCAAGGGATAACTGACATTAAAGCTGACTTGTGCCAGCCATAATTAGGCTTGAGGCTACAGGCATAAAAAATGTGACAGAGGAAATCGGCTACTACCTGAAAAGATGCTTCCATTGGATTAATACATCTTTTTTAGCACCATTCAGCAAATCTGTTGATTTTATAATTATATGCTCTGGAGATTGACCCCTTCTGGCTTTTGCCATAAACATGGCTGCTTGCTCAGAAAAACCCTCCTTAACTGCTGATTCCTTGACAACATCCACGCAGTCAATTGGAACATTGACAGGTTGTTGTGCAAGGCCTTGCCCCGGAAGATTATGTTGTCCATCAGAGGCAGAGGAACAGGATTGCAGAGCAGAAGCTCCAGGAGATCCGTATACCATGATCGGCTTGACCAATTTGGGGTGATCAGAAGCACTTGGCATTCCTGCTGCCTGATTTTCTGGAGAACTTTAGGAATCAGGATTGCTGGCGGGAATGCATATGCATACATTCCCTCCCAGCTGATAGCTAACGCATCTATTGCGATAGTGCTCGGATCTGGAATCGGAGAGACATACGTCATCATCTTCACATTCTTGTTCGTTGCAAATAAATCTATGTTGGGCTTGCCCCAGTGGTTGAATAGGCGATCCGCCACACATTGATTTAGTTGCTCGGCTCAATGAGTCTGCTAATAAATTTAGCCTTCCCGGAATATGAACTGCTTTCAGGGAAATTCAATGATCTAGGCACCAGCAAAGCAGTTTCCATGTCATCATACAGACTGGGCGACTTCGTTCTGCCCTGGCAGTTTATGTAAGTCACTACTGTTGTATTGTCTGATCGAACCAGAACACTCTTGCCCTTGACCGTCTCTAGGTAGTGTTCCATGACTACTGCTCGCATTTCCAGCAGATTGATATGTTCTATTGACTGATCCAGATTCCAAAGCCCTGATACTTTGTTTTCTTCCAGGCAAGCTCCCCATCCCTCCATTGATGCATCTGTGTACATCGTTAACTGAGGGTGGGGATGTGACAACGTCAACCCCGCCAGGAGATTTTCTCTCTTCATCCACCAGTGAAGGTGGTGAATAAGAGGTTCCAACGCTGACACCTTTGAGCCCAGGAAACCCTTACTCTGGGTCCACTGTGTCATGAGAAATAACTGGATCGGCCGCCTGCATAAGGCTGCCTGTGGAATGACTGGTTCTAAGAAGCCAGATGATAACAACGTAGTCAGTTATATGAGCTACTCGTCGAAAGTTGTTAAGCCTGACGCTTGGTCTCGATGTGAGACTAAAAGTCTGAATGATCTGGACTGGAATTTTCTTCTCTCTTATACCCTTCCTGGGCGAGCCTGTGGATTGAGTCGATCTTGACTATATATGAACCAGATTGGCGGTTCCCCCGTTTGGAATTTTGGGGGGTTTGGCGGCCCGGTCAAACATTTTACCGGTTGACCTGTTTTGGCGGCCTGTGACCGTTTTTTGGCGGTTGTGACTTTTTTAACGGTTGTGCAAGTTTTGGCGGCTTGTGACCGTTTTTTGGCGGTTGTGATAATTTTTACCAGTTGTAAGTTTTTTGCCAGTTCTGGCATTTTTGGCGGTTGAGCAACTTTTTTGCTGGTTGTGGTCATTTTTACCAGTCGTGAGTTTTTTACCGGTTGTGTCATTTTGGCGGTTGAAAAAACGTTTTGGTGGTTCAGGATTATTTACCGGTTGTAGGTCATTTTGATAAAAAGTTTCCAAGGGTTTCTGAAGGTCAAGATCGTAGAGTATTGCTCCTTTAGTGGAGAATTTTGCCTGTTTGTATGGGTAATGATCATGAGTGGTCATCACTGTTTTTGATTCAGACTTCATGGCGTTTCGTTCCTTGAGCGGAACTCATCAGAGGCGAAGTTTTGTCAACTGGGAGTGGGCATTCTTGGGTTCCACTTTGTTCTGATATGCCAACTATGGTGTGGGTGTTCGGGAGGATCCTGCACTCACCCCTACCCCCACCCACCCTAGCTGGCTTATGCTGGTTCTGAGAAACCATCAACCCCAACATCCTCAAGTAGACCCGTGCCAGGACATGACGACTGTTGCACACTGACAGTATGACTGAGATGAGTATTTCTACTCTCTTTTCAGATGGGTAAACATATCCTATCTCTAGATCAAAGAACATGCCCAGGTAAACAAACTTCTGGGATGGAGTCAGCTCTGGTTTTTGAAAGTTGATTATCCAGCCTAGATCTGTAAGAGTTTTCAAAACTATCTCCAGATTTGCTGATAGACTTTCTTGAGTGTGTGCCGTCAGTCAGTCGTCTATGTACGTATGGATTGCTGTTCTCCTGTGGAGGTATGACGCCATAGCTTGGACCACTCGAGTGAAGACCCGAGGAGCTATTGATATACCAAATGGGAGAACCCTGGCGGGCCTGGAATGCAAATCTTGGGAATCGACGAAAGCTCTTCGCAATGGGAATGTGAAAATAGGCATCTTTTAGATCTATTGATGCTGTCCACATTCCCTTCCTCAATCCTGCTAATACTGTTCTTACAGTTTTTCATTTTGAAACTTGGTCTCCACCCTCCAGTGCTTTTTGTCACTAGGAACAAGGTTGAATAATAACCAGAACACTTTTGTGCAGGTTGAATAGTGTGCTTTAGTATGAGGGATTGAATTTCTTCCTCTATATACAACCGTTGATCTGGATCTCTTGGATTTTGAGTCCAGATTGGAACCAGAGACAGGCGTGATGGCTGATCTGAAATCCAGTCGGGATGGTAACCAACTGAAAGCCATCGCAAGATTGAGCGGTCCTGAGTAATCCGCTCCCACTCATGCATGTGGAAGGCCAGACAGCCTCCCACGAGTGCACCTAATGATTGAGGTGGACCCGAGAAGTGCAAGAGAAGCCCTTCTCTGGTGGCTGTCCTAGCATCACTGGTGTGGTCTTTGTGAGAGCCGACCCATCAGGTTCAGCTCCCACGACCAGAACCCCGCAATCCTCTACCATCGCCACGCGCACCTCGGTACCTGGGCTGTTTGGCGGGTTGCGCTGGAGGATCCTGCACTACCCCCCTAGCTGGCTTATGCTGGCATTGTTCTCGCAGCGCCTCTGTTTGTTCACCAGGTTCATGGTTTTGTTGGCGGTTCAGGCATCCTTCACCTCCAAACAACCCTGGACCTGCCATCGGCGTCGGAAGAAATCGAGTGTACAGGTCCTGCGAGGAGCACAAATTGTCAAGGGCAAATGTGCTCCTCGCCCGTAAACTCCTGGTTACGGATCTCATCATGCAATCCAGAGCCAGGTTAATGTCGTCCTGGATGGCTCTCTGGACTGAAAGAGAAGTTTGGCGAGCCACGGATGCTGCTACTACCCCCCATCCCTGTAGCAGCTGGAAAACGTGCGAGAGCCGAGATGGCTCCTCTCGTACTTTCCTCCATGTCCCGCAGCGCGGAATTAGTGTTGCACAGGGCACTAGTGCACAAGGGTCTCGTGTCAGACTGGGACGCAGGCCATGTGTCTTCACCCAAAGCTGCACGGTCAGCGCTGTGCCACCTCACCAGGGCCCTTCGCAAGGCGTCCTTTCGGCTGAATGGACGTCTCGGCCGCAGTGAACATATCAACGATATGCTCCACATACGGCAGAGATGGCATGGTGCTCATCACCGGTTTCCCTCCCAACCACAGGCGCTGGTCCCGCTGGGAGGCCGGTGGATCCACCTGGAGTTCTGGCTTGATGCTCACCAGCCATTGGCAAGCATCCAGCCAGTCCTCCTCAGTGGCCACCTGTGAATGTTCGACGAGCTGAGGGCCTTCGTCGTCCTCAACCACATTCGCTTGTTGGGTAATGGCGGGAGCTGAAGATACTCCTGGATAGCCAGTGAAGCCATACAGACCTGCAAGGGCCGGCATGACTTGCAATGTGGCTATTCCAGGAGACGGATCTATGACGTCATGTGGCGGGGGCCTAAATGCATGACATCATAGTCCGGGCCTTCCTCACGGTAACTCTCGGCAGGCCGAGAGATACGGTATGGATGGCCATCGGCTCCTAGCCGGCCTAGCCACTGAGCCGTGAAACCTACTCCCGAAGAAATAGTTCTATGGAAAAGGTTACCCATGGGCCCCTGTGGGGGGGGCCCATGGGTATCCATTTCCGTGGCCATCGGCTCTTCGGTAGGTCATAACAGAGTGTCCTCCTGTCTAGAAAGATTAGACACCAAGCTTGAAAAGGGATCATGCCTGAGGCTGCTCTAGAGTACTCGATAAGCGAGCGCCAGAGGCCATGGCTTTCACTCCTGGGTCCATGGGCCCTCGCCTCAGTGCTGGACCAACGGGAGCCGTCTCTGGGTCTATAACGAAAACTGGTTTGCTAAGAGAACCAGACACAGAGACGGGAACACTCTGTCCCAGAGCAAATGAAGAAGACAATGACGAACTTGACCCGGGAAGCAAGTTGCGAAGCACCTCTGGGACAAGATTCGTGATCGTCTTCTTCATTTCTCCCATCATTTCAAGACGGAAGGCCTCCATGTTTGGCATGGATGCCTTCCTCTTCTTACCACACTCTTTTTCCAGATGCCTCTTCTCGTCTGCCACCTGGTCTTTCACCTGCTGATTTAAAAAATCAGCCATAACCTCCACCAGACACGACTCTCACACATAATTCATAATAACATGATGGTTCATGGTGAATTGACTCGGTACCTGGAGGCTACCGTAATTCCCGGACTCAGTATAGGCAGGACCATGGAGCGCAGAGTTTTAATTGTTTATTTTGAGCTAGAATAGATAATTGACATTATCATAATAGTACATGTGGTAAGTATTATTCGAAGTAGAAACTTGGATGGCACCTTTCCTGAGGGGTCCCGAAGACGTCTGTGAATTTTGTGATGAATAGCTAAAATGAAACCACAACAGCTTTCAGAAACATTATTTTAAAAATGGTAATTTTGCCCGCATTTTTCAAAAACTCTAGTTCTACTGGGGGGATCATCTCCAAGCTAGAGTGGAAGCTTGCCTCTGGGGTCCCAAATATGTGACACAATTTTAGGGTCAAAAGGTCAAATGCAACAGCTTTCTGCATTCAACATTGTTTCCAAAATAGATACATTTGACATCACGGCAGAATGATTGAAAAACATATCAATGATGCGCGTATTGGACACATTTGTCCTTGTTACAAGAGGTTCAAGGGCATTAACGCTCACCTGGATCATTAGCATTTAAACCATTACCATTTCACCAGAGATAATACTTTAAATTCAGCTGTAACAAGATATAAAATACAAAATTGGGAATTCAGTACAATTGATATTTAGTCGGAAATTAATGAATGCAGACCACCAAATCAGATTGAATCTTAGGTTACATCCGCCCAATATGGACATCAAACACAACATTGTGATAGGTCCATGACAACCATGTTTTATCAAGCATCAAGTTCTCTTGAATTTCAGTGTGATCCATACAGCAGTTCCTGAGATGTCATTTTGGAGAACAAGATGGTCACTGGAACAAGCGGTTAATGAGGCATAGCGTTTTAAATGATTTTCAAGCATTTTTTCGAAAAGTCAAGACAAATTGGCCGATCAAAATTCTGTATATGAGCTCTGAAACCTACCAGTCTAGTATCCTTCCAGCAAAGTATGGTTAAAATTTCCCAAGCAATTCATGAGGAGTAGCGTTTTAATCAATTTCCCCAAATTTGTCATAAAATTCATGATGAACCTCCCCAACCACCCAACCCCCCACCCAAAAAAATAGACCAATTAAAATTCTGTGTACATATTCTGAAGCATGCCACTCTAGGGGCCTCCAAACCAATTTTCATTGCATTTGGCCAAGTGGTTAATGAGGAGTATGATTTTAACTGATTTTCAGAAATTTTCAGAAAATCCAAGATGGCTATCGGAAACATTAACCAATCAGAATCCTTGTTAGAAGTGTTGTTAAGCCTACAAGCATAAAATTAGTCCATCCACATTTCGTTGAAGTGTTATATTGAATGAGTAGTGATTTAAATGATTTTCAAAACATCCAAGATGGACGCAATAAATAAATCGACCAATCAAAATTCTGAATAGAAATTCTGGAGCCTACCACCAGCCAAATTTGGTTGAACTGGGTCTAAGCATAAGTGAGGAGATGTGATTTGACAACGGATGGACAGATGATGGAAGGCCGCCACGGCATAAGCTTACTTGGCCGTTTGGGCCAGCTGAGCTAATAATGACAAGAATTCCGAGGAATTAAATGTCTCGCCTGTCTCCTGATTGTTACAGTGGCATTGACCTCTGACCTTGACACCTCTCTGTTATCATTCTGCTTCCTAACATTATAGGTAACCATGTATTCAAGTTTAGTTCCAATAGCCAATCCTGAAATATAAATGATTTACTGAATGGAAATACAGACATGATAGAGGTCAAATATCTTGGATCTAGTGATGTCACCTTATTTTATAGGGGACCATGCGTCAAAGATTAGTTCTGGTAGTTTTAAGCAGTTCTGAAATATAAATGTATATAATTTGCTAAACGGAAAAACTTAAAAGTTTGAAAGATGTCACCATCCTGTATCCTCTTGGCATAAGCAACTATGTAGCCAAGTTGTGATCCATTTGGGTCAATCAATCCTGAAAAATAAGCCGAGAACCTTTCCTAACGCAAAAACTTAACATTGAAAAGACAGAGTTTTGTATCAAGGTCACAGTGACCTTGACCTTTGACCTTGTGACATCAGTAGCATCATGCTGCTTCCTAACAGCATTGGCAACCACATAGCCAAGATTAGTTGCAATAAGATTAACTGATCCTGAAATATAAGCTGAGAAGTTTTGTTAAAACTTAACATTGTTGACGCCGTCGCCGTCGACAAGGTGACACATATGTCTCGCTTTCTGCTTCGCACGCGTGACAAAGATTTGTTACCTCTCCGGGATGTTGAACATGTTTGTGCTGTAGCATTGGTGACCATCACGGTCACCTCTTCAGCACCAAACGAAGTGACCGAGATGGTCACGAAAGCTACAGTCAAACAAATTTGACGGCCAAGATATGCCACAGTGGTAGCAAATTTTCCTTATTAACTGACTGGCTGCTGCAAGCCACGAGACAATAATTTCAATGGACAATAACTCTGGACCTGCTGAATATTTTGGGGAAAATTTGACTGAAAGTTGTTGGTGGCTTAGCCACCAACAATGGTCAGTCAAATTGTTTTCAAAATATTCAACACATCCAGAGTTAAAGCCCATGGAACAAATAGTCTGCAGACATCCAGCAGGCAGACAGCTAAGAATTATCCAGGGATCAGAAGCAAAATTTTGAAAATATGGTAAACTTTCTTTAACACATTAACAGTTTAACCCTCGAATTTGATCAAGAAAAAAATTAATTTTCTCATAGAAAATAAACGAAATCACGGATCTCTTTTTTCACGAGAGTTGATACTTACCTCCCTAATACTCCTTGATATTGCTAAATATCGGCTTTCATTCAATAAAAACTCAGATTAAAAACGATAGGTGCCCCTACTGGGCAGGTAGTCAAGTGACAGTCTGGCAGATGCTAGCCACAACCACCGTGCATGCGCAGACTAGTACTTCCTCTGACTAATTTATTGGCTGACACCATGCAAATTTATGAGAGCCTGAAGACCGAGCCTCTGTGGGGCGGAGAGGCTGGGTCCGTATTAGGGAGGTAAGTATAAACTCTCTTGTAAAAAAAGAAATCTGTGATTTCGTTTATTTCACTTCAAGAGTATACTTACCTCCCTAATACTTTGATATTGCCAGAATTCGACAGAGAATTCGGCGGGAGGGAGGTGAGGTCAAAAGACCAGCTATTCCCTATGCCCTTTTCTGCATTTAAGGCACTTAAACTTCTGAAATTGTGTGAAAACACAACCAGGAATAGATTTGAACATCGGCTAACACCACCGATGGCTGAGAGATGACCATATGTCATATGCGCTTCCCCTCCCCCACCCCTTGCTGGGTGGAAGACTGAATGACCTCAATGTCCCATACGCTCTCTACGTATAAGTGCCATGTACTACCGGACAATTAAAACAAAAAGGCCTCATTTTCGTATACTCTCAATAATGAACCACATAAAACACGAACCATCACCATATTAATAACGAAGGATCACGTGACAATACAATTAAAAATGGACAACACATAAACAAGACTGACCTTGTCAAGGCTGGCTGCTGTCATCATCTTCCCCTTCGTGAAGGCTGATGCGGTCCTTAAAAGTGGTTGTCTCCATTGATTAATTGTGAAATATATAAAAAATGAGGAAACTTCATCAAAATATGTACACCTAGATTATTTCTTCAATATTCGAGGAGTCAAGGAGATAATGGTCAGTAAAACTTGACTCACAGTGCCACTGGGCTACTGACATGTCATCCACAGGAACCCCATTAAACATGGCAGTAGAAGTCACTATGCCACGAACACTGTGAGCCTTGGCCATGTCAACTTGTTTACCTGTGGCGGATTTATGACAAAATTGGATAGACTCTACAACCCACCTGGAAATGGTGTCCTTAGATGCCCTGCCATGGGGTTCAATATATGACAACCATAACGCTGACGGGTCCGTCCGCCATTCCTGAGTACGTTGTTTGTACCAATTTAATGCTCAGACTGGACACCATGCTTTTGAATCAGGATCATATCTAGTCAAAGCTGGTAAAAATATAGGTTGACCTGGATATTTCAAAGACTGGTTCTTAGCCATGAAATTTATCCTAGGTAGAAGCTTAAGGCCTTCCCCTGTAACCACAAAACGGTCCACCTCGGCTGATACGGCATGAATTTTGCTTCTCCGCCTTTCCGAAGCCGCAGCAATTAAAAATACAGTCTTAAGAGTCAACATTTTCATAGAAATTGAACTTAGTGGTTCAATTGGCTTATCAGCTAGTACCTGCAGCACTAGAGACAAACTCCAAGACGGAATTACTGGGGGATTCCTTGGTCTTAGATTGCCCATGCCCTTAATTAAAGTATTTAATGTACTTACTTCATCACTTCCCCTGTTAGCTGATTTATAACCAGCAATAGAGTTAGGCTTGAGGCTATAGGCATCATACAGGTGACAGAGGAAATCGGCTACTACCTGAATAGATGAATCCATTGGATTAATACATCTTTTTGAGCACCATTCTGCAAATCTGTTGATTTTATAATTATATGCTCTGGAGTTTGACCACCTTCTGTCTTTTGCCATGAACATGGCTGCTTGCTCAGCAAAGCCCTCCTTAATTCTCGATTCCTTGACAACATCAACCCAGTCACTCGGAACATTGACGGATTGTTGTGAAGGGCCTTGACCTGGAAGATCATATTGTCCATCAGAGGCAGAGGAACCGGATTGCAGACCAGAAGGTCCAGCAGATCCGTATACCATGATTGGCGTGGCCAATTTGGGGCGATCAGAAGCACTTGGCACTCCTCCTGTTTGATTTTCTGAAGAATTTTTGGAATCAGGATTGCTGGAGGGAATGCGTATGCTTCGCATTCTTCTTCGTTGCGAATAAATCTATGTTGGGTTTCCCCCAGTAGTTGAACAGACGATCCACCAGACATTGATTTAGTTGCCATTCCGTAGGTAAAACACTCATCCTTCAGCTCAATGAGTCTGCTAAGAGATTTAACCTTCCCGGAATATGAACTGCTTTCAAGGTAATCCTGTGATTCAGGCACCAGCAAAGCAGTTTCCATGTCATCATACAGAGACTGGGCAACTTCGTTCCGCCCTGGCGGTTTTTGTAAGTCACTACTGTTGAGCTGTCTGATCGAATTAGAACACTCTTGCCCTGAACTTTCTGTAAGAAATGTTCCAGGCCCAGGACTACTGCTCGTAATTCCAGTAGATTTATATGTTCTTTTGACTGTTCCAGATTCCAAAGCCCTGATGTTGTGGATTCTTCCAGGCAAGCTCCCCACCCCTCCCTCGATGCATCTGTATACATCGTTAACCGATGGTGAGGAGAGGTAAGCATCACCCCCGCCAGGAGATTCTCTGTCTTCAACCACCATTGAAGGTGGTGAATTTGAGGCTCCAGCACTGACACGCGTGAGTCCAGTGAACCTGTACTCTGGGTCCATTGCGTCATGAAAAATAACTGGATCGGCTGCCTGCATAAGGCCACCTGAGGAATGCCTGGTTCCAGAGAAACCATTAACCCCAGCATTCTCAGGTAAACCCGTGCCAGGACATAATGACTGTTGCACACTGACTGTATTACTGAGATGAGTATTTGTACCCTCTCCTGAGTTGGATAAACATATCCTATCTCCAGATCGAAGAACATTCCCAGGTAGACAAACTTCTGGGATGGAGTCAGCTCTGATTTCTGAAAAGTGATTATCCAGCCTAAGTCTGTGAGAGTTTTCAAAACTATCTCCAGATTTGCTGATAAACTTTCCTGGTTGTGTACTTTTAACAGCCAGTCGTCTATGTATGTGTGGACTGTTTGTTTCTCCTGTGGAGGTATGCTGTTATCACAAGAACCACCCTGCTGAAGACCTGAGGGGCCGTAGAAATTCCGATGGGTAATACCCTGAATTCCCACTGTCTGCCCTGGAATACGAATCTCAGGAAGCGACGGAAACTCCTCGCTATTGGAATGTGAAAATAAACATCCTTCAAATCTATTGAAGCTGTCCACATTCCCTTCTCCAACCCTGCCAACACCGATTTCACTGTCTCCATTTTGAAACTGGGTGTGTCTCTGAACTTGTTCAATGGATTGAGGTTGAGAATTGGTCTCCACCCTCCAGTGCTTTTCGTTACTAGGAACACGGTTGAATAGAAGCCCGGGCACTTCTGTGCTGCCTGAATTGCTCCTTTTTGTACGAGGGAATTTATTTCTTCCTCTATACACAACCGTTGATCTGGATCTCTTGGAATTTGAGTCCAGACTGGCACCAGAGAGTCGCGATGGAGGGCCTGGTATCCAATCAGGATGATCCGCGACTGAAAGCCATCGCAAGACTAAAGGGTCCTCAGTCAACCGTTCCCACTCTTGCTTGTGGTGGGCCAATCTGCCTCCCACTAGACCACCTAGGGAGAGAGGTGGACATAAGGAGTGCAAGAGTGTCACTGTCTCCTTGGCCAGAAGCACCAGAGTGGTTCTCAACGTGACAACCGACCCATCAGGCATGATTACCTCGGTGCGTGGGCGGCTGCCTGGCTGGCTGCGCCGGAGGAGCGTGCGTCACCCCCCCCCTCGCTTCTGGCCGAACCATGCATGGCCGAGGCCGACGCTGCACTGGTGGCTGGCCTCTGACATGGCCACCACCACCACGCACCTGCAGGGGATGATACGCAGGGGGAGCTGCACGAACATGCTCTCTGCGGAGCACTTCAAATTGCTCACACAGTGCCCTCTGGTTATTGACCAGGGTGACCGTCTCCTGGAGGTGATTGCATCCCTCACCTCCAAAGAGACCAGGACCTGCAGCAGCCTATTATACATGTCCTGAGACGGGCACAGATTGTCTAAAGCAAACGTGCGCCGCGCCTGGACACTCCTAGTCACAGACCGGGTTAAACAACCCAGAGCCTGGTTGATACCATCCTGGATGGCTCTCTGGACCATTACCGGACTCAGCTGGTGTGATGCGGATGCCGTTACTACCCCTTGTAACAGCTGGGAGACATGAGAACGCGCAGCAATAGATGCTCTCCCACTCTCCTCCGCATTGTGCAATGCGATTTTTGCTGAACGCAAAGCGTTCGAGCACAGCGCTCCCGTGTCAGACCCGGAGCCTGGGCGGGCAGGTCCTCACCTAACGCCGCGCGGTTATCCACACTCGGCTTAGGTACCACACCGTATTTCTGATATTCATCAGACACGATGCGGCAATGCCTTGCCACCTCGCGAGGGGCCTTTGCGAGCCGTCCATGAGCCTTGATGGACGTCTCTGCCGCCGTGAACATATCTACAATATGTTCCGCCAGCGGCAGAGATGGCATAGCGTTGTCGGCTTACCTGCCAACCACGGGCGGTGATCCCGCTGGCTAGCCAACTGTTCCACAGGCAGGTCTGGCCTGACGCTTATCAGCCAATGACAGCGTCCAACCAATCCTCCTCTGTGGCTACCTGCGAAAGCTTTACAAGATGAGGACCTTTGTCTTCCTCCTGAGCATTCGCAGGCATGTATGAGGCTGGCTGACCTGAAACTCCTAGCAAGCCAGAGAAAGCATGCGGGCCCGAAAGAGCAAGCATACTAAACTGACTGGCTTGACTGACTGCGTGGGGAGAATTTTGCCACACCACGGCCCTGACCGGCACCTGCTACACTCTTGGCAAGCCGAGGTATGCGGTAGACCTGGCCATCAGAGCCAACCCAGGCCTCCTTCTGTGCCGTGAACCCTACTCCTGCGTGAGTAGAACCATGGACAATGTCGCCTGTATTCCCCGCGAGGGGTGCACAGACGTCAATGTCCATGGTCACGGCATCAGAAGGAGAACCCAACAGATAATCCTCTTCATCCTGGCCAAATAGGAGGAACTGGTACCTGCGGTGTGCGGGTTTTCCTGGTCTGATAAGCAGGCACCAGGCTCCAGCGACAACCGTACATGGATCACCGGCGCGGCGAGCCTGCTGCCAGTGTCCTGGACCGCCCCCTCTAATGGGGCCACCTCTGAATCTTGCTCGAAAACTGGTATTGTCCTAAGGTAACCTGATTGAGAGGCGGGGATTATCTGATCCGAAGCAGATGAAGAGGACAACAAAAGATTTGGTCCAGGAAGCATGCCACGGAGCAACTCTGGAACCAAATCCTTGATTGTCCTCTTCATCTCTCCCAACATCTCAACTTGTCACCTCTCTCCTCCTCTTACCCGTCACCTCTCTCTTCGCTCTCCTCTCCTCCTCACACACCTTCTCCCGAGCCTGTAACGACAAGAATTCTGTCATTAGTTCGCACCCCCACTGTTTAAATATTTCACACTTAAGCAGTGGTCCACAGGGACTGCACTGAAAGCAGAGATAAGGGGCGAAACGTTCTTTAAGGAAACGTCCACAAGAAGAACAACCAGGTTTCTGAAACAGACCAGAGGACGAAGACAATGAGTATTTTAGTTAAAGAATTAGTAACTCTAAACCAAAATAAAAAGGAGAGGGAAGGTGGTCATACAGACCACCTATAAAGATAATAAAGCAGCGTTGGGCAAAACTTTAAATGTTAATAAAGTGTAAGGCTGATTATGACGTCATAACTTCAAAAATAAGAAGTTAAATCGATCCGAAACAAACATGCAGGTGTAAGGATGAATTGTATTCATATCCAGAGCATCTTAACTGGAAAGGATAGAATATACAGACTATACAAACATCAGATATACAATGATAAAATGGCAGCAGATTTTAGAAATATTTTCAAATAAAATTGAAGTGCCTCATATCATAACTAGAATACCTGAGTCTTTAGCATAGACAAACCATCCGATCTGATGGACTGGAAGCTCCACCAACTCTATGACCTCTTAACTCTCTCCACCTATAAGGGGAAGGAAGTGGACCAAGAGGGCAAAGTGAGAAGACCTTCTTCCAAGGCCTCCAACTCACAGGACATGGATTTTTGGTTCGATAACCTAACAATGTTAGTAGGAAATGGAACCTTGGTGGAGAGAAAAGCAAACCCTCTGACGATGTGCTGTCCTGTACAATCATAGATAGATACCTGAGGATATAAACACAGAGAGATTAGTATTTCATAGCGCCATAATAGAAATAAGCCAGTTTTTTTAGGTGCTTAACACGTTAAACGCGAGTCCCAGAAACACATTACAACGGAACAAAACTCGCTAAAGTGTAGTTGAAATCACCTGATAATTCGGTCCTGGGCCCTCCTCTGGAGATGTAGCACGCTCAGACATGATTTCAGGTAATTAGACACTTGAATTTTCTATTTTAGATTGAAAAGTCTGCAGAAAACTTTTAAAGTCAAAAGTCGCGTGTAGACTCTCTGCCAATAA
Source organism: Chaetoderma sp. LZ-2023a (assembly GCA_034401795.1). Classification (NCBI taxonomy): domain Eukaryota; kingdom Metazoa; phylum Mollusca; class Caudofoveata; order Chaetodermatida; family Chaetodermatidae; genus Chaetoderma; species Chaetoderma sp. LZ-2023a. The sequence continues at coordinate 58,581,188 of CM067364.1, read as the reverse complement.
ATTAGCAAAGAGGAAGTACCAGTCTGTGCATGCGCGGTGGTTGGGGCTAGCATCCGCCAGACTGTCACCTGACCACCTGGCCAGTAGGGGCACCGATCTTTTTTAATCTGACTTTTTATTGAATGAAAGCCGATATTTAGCAATATCAAAGAGTATTAGGGAGGTAAGTATACTCTTGAAGTGAAATGTCCATTTGCAGAACAAGAGAATACTATTTTTGAAAATTTTGCATTGGAATTACTGGCTCGGTTATCAAAATTTTTTTAAATCGTCTTCTCTTGGTCTGCAAATAGACATTTCTCAAGACTACTGCAGAAGCCATTTTTAGCTGGTATAAGTGTTAAAGGGGTAACAGTCAAGTTGACCAAAACCGACCTTTGTAGGTGGCGTCAGAATAAACGAAATCTAGGATTTCTTTTTTCACGAGAGAGTTGATACTTACCTCCCTAATACTTTTGATATTGCTAAATATTGGCTTTCACTCAATAAACACTCAGATTTAAAACAGTTAGGTGCCCCTACTGGGCAGGGAGTCAGAGCGTAGTCTGGCGGATGCCAGCCCCACCACCGCGCATGCGCAGACTAGCACTTCCTCTGACTAGATTATTGGCTGACACACATGCAACTATTAAGAGCCTGAAGACCGAGCCTCTGTGGGGTGGAGAGGCCGGGTCCGTATCTAGGGAGGTAAGTATCAACTCTCTCGTGAAAAAAGAAATCCTAGATTTCGTTTATTTCACTTCAAGAGTATACTTACCTCCCTAATACTTTTGATATTGCCAGAATTCGAAAGTGAATCTGGCGGGAGGGAGGCGAGGTCAAAAGACCAGCTCATCCCTATACGCTTTTCTGCGTTTAAGGCACTTAAACTTCTGAAACTGTAAGAAAAAACAGTCAGGATTTGACTAACCATCGGATAACACCACCGATGTATGAGAGATGACCGAATGTCATATGCGCTTCCCCCCCCCCTCCTTCCTGGGAGGAAGAGTCGACTGACCTCAATGTCCTATACGCTCTCTACGTACAAGTGCCATGTACTACAGGACAGAGACGAAAAAACTCCATTTTCGTAACTCTCAACAATGAACCACACAAATACACAAACCATCACCATATTAATAACGGGTAATCGTGACAATACAATCAACAACGGACAACACATGAACAAGACTGACCTTGTTGAAACGGCTGCTGACATCATCTTCCCATTGGTAAAGACTGATGCAGGCCCAAAAAAGTGGGTGTTTCCATAAATTAATTGTGAAATATATAAGTAATGAGGAAAAACCTCCTCAAAAAATATAAACCGAGTTATTTTTTCAAAACCGACAAGGCGAGAGGATTAGAGGTGTCACGGAGATAATGGTCTGTAAAACTTGACTCACAGTGCCACTGAGCCACCGACATAATATCATCCACAGGGACCCCATTAAATAGGGCCGTGGATGTCACTACGCCGCGGACACTGTGAGCCTTGGCCACGTCAACCTGCTTCCCGGTGGCGGATTTATGGCAAAACTGAATGCATTCCACAATCCACCTGGAAATGGTGTCCTTAGAAGCCCTGCCATGGGGTTCAATATATGACAACCATAACGCTGACTGGTCGGTGCGCCACTCCGCCGTACGTTGTTTGTACCGGCGCAGCGCCCGGACGGGACACCATGCTTTAGAACTAGGATCATATCTAGTTAAAGCAGGCAAAATAATAGGTTGACCTGGATATTTCAACGACTGATTTTTAGCCAAGAAATTAATCCTAGGTAGCAGCTTAAGGCCTTCCCCTGAAACCACAAAACGGTCATCCTCGGCTGATAAGGCATGAATTTCACTCCTACGCCTAGCCGAGGCCGCAGCAATTAAAAACACAGTCTTCAGTGTTAATAGTTTCATAGAAATGGAACTAAGTGGTTCAAAAGGCTTATCACCTAGTACTTGAAGCACTAGCGATAAACTCCAAGACGGAATCACAGGTGGATTCCTTGGTCTTAGATTGCCCATGCCTTTAATTAATACATTTAATGTATTTACTTCATCACTTCCCCTCTTAGCCAAGCAAGGAATAACAGACATTAATGCTGACTTATAACCAGCAATAGAGTTAGGCTTGAGGCTATAGGCATCATAGAGGTGACAGAGGAAATCAGCTACTACTTGAATAGATGAATCCATTGGATCAATACATCTTTTTGAGCACCATTCTGCAAATCTGTTGATTTTATAATTATATGCTCTGGAGGTTGACCCCCTCCTGGCTTTGGCCATAAACATGGCTGCTTGCTCAGAAAAGCCCTCCTTAATTCTAGATTCCTTGACAACATCCACGCAGTCAATCTGAACATTGACGGATTGTTGTGAAGGGCCTTGCCCTGGAAGATAATATCGTCCATCAGAGGCAGAGGAACCGGATTGCAGACCAGAAGGTCCAGCAGATCCGTATACCATGATCGGCTTGGCCAATCCGGGGCGATCAGAAGCACTTGGCATTCCTCTTGTCTGATTTTCTGAAGAATTTTTGGAATCAGGATTGCTGGAGGGAATGCATATGCATACATTCTCCCCCAGCTGATAGCTAACGCATCTGTTGCGAAAGCGCTTGGATCCGGAATCGGAGAGACGTACGTCGTCATCTTCGCATTCTTCTTCGTTGCGAACAAATCGATGTTGGGTTTCCCCCAATGGTCGAACAGACGATCCGCCACACATTGATTTAGTTGCCATTCCGTGGGTAAAACACTCATCCTTCGGCTCAATGAGTCTGCTAGCAGGTTTAACCTTCCCGGAATATGAACTGCTTTCAAGGTAATCTGGTGATCCAGACACCAACAAAGCAGTTTCCATGTCATCATACAGAGACTGGGCGACTTCGTTCCGCCCTGGCGGTTTATGTAAGTCACAACTGTTGAGTTGTCTGAACGAATAAGAACAATCTTGCCCTGAACTTTCTGTAAGAAATGTTCCAGGCCCAGGACTACTGCTCTTAGCTCCAGTAGATTTATATGTTCCTTTGACTGTTCCAGATTCCAAAGCCCTGATATCGTGTACTCTTCCAGGCAAGCTCCCCAGCCCTCCATCGATGCATCTGTATACACAGTCACCTGAGGGTGGGGAGGGGTTAGCAAAACCCCCGGCAAGAGATTCTCTGTATTCAACCACCATTGCAGGTGGTGAATGAGAGGCGCCAACACTGACACATTCGAGTCCAGCGAACCTGTACTCTGGGTCCATTGTGTCATGAGAAATAACTGGATCGGCCGCCTGCGTAAGGCGGCCTGAGGAATGACTGGTTCCAATGAAACCATCAACCCCAGCATTCTCAAGTAAACCCGTGCCAGGACATGACGACTGTCGCACACTGACTGAATTAACGAGATGAGTTTCTGAACTCTCTCCTGAGTAGGATAAACATATCCTGTCTCTAGATCGAAGAACATCCCCAGGTAAACAAACTTCTGGGATGGAGTCAGCTCTGATTTTGGGAAATTGATCATCCAGCCTAAGTCTGTGAGAGTTTTCAAAACAATCTCCAGATTGGCCGACAAACTTTCCCGGGTGTGCGCTTTCAACAGCCAGTCGTCTATGTACGTGTGGACTGCTATGCTTCTCCTGCGGAGGTATGCTGTGATCGCAAGAACCACACGGGTGAAAACCCGAGGAGCCGTGGAAATTCCGAAGGGTAACACCCTGAATTCCCACTGTCTGCCCTGGAATGCAAATCTCAGGAAGCGACAGAAACTCCCGTGGATGGGGATGTGGAAATAAGCGTCCTTCAAATCTATCGACGCCGTCCACATCCCCCTCTCCAACCCCGCCAACACGGAGCGCACCGTTTCCATCTTGAAACTGGGCGTCTCGATGAACTTGTTCAATGGCTTGAGGTTGAGAATCGGTCTCCACCCTCCGGTGCGTTTTGTTACTAAGAACAGGGTTGAATAGAAGCCCGGACACCTTTGTGCCGGCTGAATAGCTCCTTTTTGTACGAGGGAATTTATCTCCTCCTCGATACACAACCTTTGCTCTGGCTCTCTCGGAATGGGAGTCCAGACTGGCACTAGAGACAGTCGCGACGGCGGGCCTGTCATCCACTCTGGATGATACCCGACGGAAAGCCATCGCAAGACTAAACGGTCCTGAGTTAACCGTTCCCACTCTTGCATGTGGTCGGCTAGCCGGCCTCCCACCGGTCCACCTAGGGACCGCGGTGGACACAAGGCATGCAAGAGCGGCACTGTCTCCGTTGCCATACACACCGGAGTGGTTCTTACCGCGGTAAGCGTCCTGTCAGGACCGATAACCACGCCCAGATCCTCGCGCGCCCCGCCCCGCCCCGCGCGCACCTTGGTGCGCGGGCGGCTGCCTGGCTGACGGCGCCTGAGGAACCTGCGCCCCCCTCGCTGCTGGCCGAATCGCACGCGGCCGAGGCCGACGCTGCGACGGTGGCTGGCCTCTGACTTGGCCAGCACCACCTCGAGCCTGCAGGGGACGATACGCAGGGGCCGCGGCGCGAACGTTAGCACGACGCAGCACTTCAAACTGCTCGCGCAGCGCCCTCTGGTTATTCACCAGGGTGACCGTCTCCTGGAGGTGGCGACATCCCTCACCTCCAAAAAGACCAGGACCCGTCATAGGCGTACGGAGTAGCCTATTGTACAGGTCCTGAGACGGGCACAGATTGTCCAGGGCAAACGTGCGTCTTGCCCGGACACTCCTGGTCACCGCCCGAGTCATACAGTCCAGCGCCAGGTTAATACCATCCTGGATGGCTCGCTGGACCGTGACCGGGCTTGGCTGGCGCGATGCGGATGCCGTTACTACCCCCTGTAACAGCTGGGAGACGTGGGACAGAGCAGCAATCGAAGCCCTCCCACTCTCCTCCGCATCACGCAACGCGGTATTCGCCGAACGCAACGCGTTCGAGCACAAGACCCCCGTGTCAGAACGGGAGCCTGGCCGCGCATCCTCACCCAAAGCCGCGCGGTCATCCACGCTGGGCTTGGGTACCACACCGTACCGCTGGTAATCCAGGGGCACGATGCGACAACGCCTGGCCACCTCGCGAGGGGTCTTCGCGAGACGTCCACTCGAGTTAATGGACGACTCCGCCGCCTTGAACATGTCAACGACATGCTCCGCCAGCGGCAGAGAAGGCATAGCGTTAGCAGTCGGTTTCCCAGCTAACTACGGCCTGTGGTCACGCTGGCTAGGCGACTGCTCCACTGGCAGATCAGGCCTAACGCTCACCAACCACTGGCAAGCGTCAGACCAATCCTCCTCCGTGGCTAACTGCGAGCGCTCTACAAGACGGGGTCCTTCGTCTTCCTCCTGAGCGCAAGCAGTAGAGCTTGACGGCGGGTATGCTGATACACCTGGCAAGCCAGGGAAAACATGCGGGCCTGATAGCACCGGCATGACAATATCACTGGTTTGACCAGGAGCAGGCACCGTGGCAGAGCGCGGGGTATATACCGCCCCACCACGGGCCCGGCCAGCACCAGCAACACCCTCGGCAAGCCGAGGTATGCGGTACCGCTGGCCATCAGCAGCGCCCTGGGCCACCACCTGAGCCGCGGACTTTACTCCAGGGTGAGTAAAACCGTGGAAGAAGCCGCCTGTATTCCCCGCGAGGGGTGCACAAACTTCTTCATCCATGTCCACGTCGTCAGACAGCGACCCTAGCAGGTAATCCTCATCACCCTGGTCAGAAAGATTAGACCCCGGGTCAGCAAAGAGAGCTAACCCGGGCTGACCAGGAACGGTGCCATAGGAGGTACTGGCCACCGCGGCGTGCGGATACCCCTGGACTGATAAGCAGCCCGCGGGTTCCAGCGACAACCGTCCACGGTCCCCTCTCGGCGCGGCAATAAGCCTGCTGCCAGGGTCGTGGAACGCCCCCTCTAATGGGGCCACCTCCGGATCGTCGAACAACGGAAGCGGTCTAAGGAAAACCGATCCAGAGGCGGGGATTACCTGCTCCGAAGCCGATGATGAGGACAGTAAAGGATTTGGTCCAGGAAGCATGCCACGAAGCAACCCTGGAACCAAATCCTTTATTGTCCTCTTCATCTCTCCCAACATCTCGGTCCGGAAGGCCTCCATATCCACCGCGGACGAGACCTTCCCCTTACCCTTCCTACTTACAACCTCTCGTTTCCGCTTCTTCTTCTTCTTCTCCTCCTCTACCACCTTGTCCGTCGCCTGTAAGCAGCACAAGAATTCGGACATTAACTCGCCCCCCCAGTGCTTACATATGTCACAATTAACCAAGGGACCACAAGGGCTACATTGATAGCACAGATGAGGCCAGAACTTTTCATGAAGATAACGTCCACAGGACGCGCAACCCGGTCCCTGAAACAGGGCAAAGGACAAGGAGTATGAGCAACTAGTTAAGCTTAGAAACTCAAACCAACTCAAAGAGAAGGAAAACGATCATAAAGATCAATATACATCAGGAACCAGCATAGCGCTAGAATTGCTGATAAATACATAGCCAGGCTGATTATGACATCATTAATCCCGTGACAGGAAAAATTCGATCCCAACAAAACATCCAAGTGCAAGGACGAATTGTATGCTGAATGGATAAGTCGACTACACAACCATCAGATACATATATATAACTCTTTTCTGGCAAAAATGTTAATTATCTCCCTTTGTTTGTTTACAATAATTAACATCACCACATTATCAATAACTAGATACCTGACACTTTGTATAGACAAACCATCCAACGTGACGAACCGGAGAACTCCACCATCTGCACGCCTCTTACCTCTCTCCACCTCATGGGGAAGGAATTGGATCAAGAGGGCAAAGTGAGAAGACCTTTATACTAGGCCTCCAACTCACTGGACATAATTTTTCATTTGGTTAGATAACCTAACAGTGTTAGTAGGAAATGGAACCATGGTGGAGAGAAAACTAACTCTCTGCTGCTGTGATGTCACCACCTAGCGTCATACAGACCTGTGGACATAAACAGAAAGAGAAATTAGCCCTAGGTAGCACCGAGTTGACATAAACCAACTAACCAAGGCGCTTATCACGGTAAACGCGAGTCCCGGAAACACAATACACCGGGAAGAAAACTCGCTAATTTTACTAGAAGTCACCTGATTTAAAGGTCCTAAGTCCTCCTGTGGCGAAGTGTTCCTTCCTGCCATCCAAATCAGATACTATCACTCCAAAATAACACCAATTAAACAGTTTAAGAGTAAGAAAAGCTTATGTTTCAAAAAGACATGTGTGTTCTCTCTGCCAATAATCTAGCAAAGAGGAAGTGCTAGTCTGCGCATGCGCGGTGGTGGGGCTGGCATCCGCCAGACTACGCTCTGACTCCCAGCCCAGTAGGGGCACCTAACTGTTTTAAATCTGAGTGTTTATTGAGTGAAAGCCAATATTTAGCAATATCAAAAGTATTAGGGAGGTAAGTATACTCTTGAAGTGAAAATGTCAAATTAGAGGCTAAGAGAAAACTACTTTTTAACCAAGCCAGTCATTCCAGTGGTAAATTTGCAAAAATAGTCTTCTCTTGACTTGCGAATGCACACTTACTAAGCAAACACAAATTTATATATAATCCTGACAACTACAGGGCTAAGCACTTTTACTTGAATTTCTTTGATGCAGCAATGACCTCCAGTTCATTTGTTTTCAAAATGATCCTCATATGTTTAACTACATCAAGTTGAAGACATAATCCATGATTAATGATCGATTATTATCAAAATTGATAGGCATTGTCCTACCACACACACCACATGCAAGTGCACACATGTATGAACACACGCACATACAAACCTCAACCCAATATAGTTTAATGCACCAATGAAATTTCTGACCAAATTAACAAATATTTTGAGCTATTCACTGAACCCAAATGCTGTCCCACACATCGAGTTTCTGTATATGTGTGGATGAGTGTGTTCATGCATGCATGCATGTGTGTACGTATGCACATTTCAGTGTGTGCATTCTGCGCATAATTAGCATGTTACACTGGTTACCTGAATGATAGCTGGACTCTGTTTCCAGGAGAGGCGCTAACTGTCCAGACACACTCAGTATTCAGGGGATAACTCTCGGGATATCCGGGGCTGTTAAATGCACCGGACAGGCCAGTAAAATCTGCTGAACAAGCTGAAAATACACGGGGAAAAAGAGAGAGGAATGAGAAGCGAAAGGGATAGAGGTAGCTATTTCTAACAATGGCTCACCTATTTGTAGCTAAGTCTGTCAACAAGATAACTATACAGGGAAGCTGTTGAAAATATTGAAATTAATTTGGCTGGAGCATAGGCAGCAACACCTCCCAGACAAATTAGTTTTAAAATATTCAAAACAAGAGGCCAAAGGGGCCTGTGTCACTCACCTGGAATTATTGGTGAATAACACAACCAAACAAAATGAGATGACCACTGTAAAAATTTACCAATCAAATTTTTGTGAAGAAAGTTTGGTCAAGTTTTATCAAAATTGGCCAGTGGTTAATAGTTTAAGTCTTTTTAAGTGTTTCTCAGAAATTTGCAGAAAATACAAGATGGCCACCAAAAACGTTTTATTTTGATCAATTCATGGTGGACATGTTTTTTTTTTATATATCAACTTTCCATGGACAAATTTTAACGGCGTTTCGGCCCTAATCATATCAGCCAAATTTTGGCCCCATCTATTCAGCGGTTCCGGAGAAGTCGTTTTCACGAAAACTAAGTCATCCAAGATGGCCACAGCACCATTTGGCAAATTAAGTTCCATCGAACAAACTTGGTCCAGCTCTTGCCCTATCTCATATTTCATGAGGTCTGCATCAGTCCCCGAGCAGTTTCATAAGATTTTTAAAGACATTTCTAAAAACTTGTGGAAATCCAAGAACCAATTGGCCGATCAGCTTCGTTTGAACAAACTTGAATCTCTATGCCCTAAGGCTGCTTCCTGGCAAATATAATTGAAATTGTCCCAGTAGTTCTCGCGAAGACATTTTAAATTTCCCATTGCTTTAGTATAGAAGCTTATGGCAGGAAAATGATCCAACATGGCTGCCAAACCATTTATCCGACCGCTTAGAAAATTGCAAATTTGAAATCAGAATACCCAAAAACACATATAACACCAATTTCGGCCTCAAAATCCATCCAAAAAAAAATCCAATATGGCCGCTAAACACACAATATTTTGATTGGCCCATGGCGGCCATGTTTTTTAATGGATCAACTTCCCTTGAACAAACTTTAATTGCTCTTAGTCCCTAATCATGTCTGCCAAATATCGACCCGATCCCTTCTGCGGTTCTGTAGTAGTTTTCGCTAAAACTAGGTCAACAAAGATGGCCACCGAACCATTTGACCAATCAAGTTCTCTTGAACAGCCTTGGTTCAGCTCTTGGCCTAGATCATATTTCATGAAGTTTGCATCAATCCCCCAATCGGTTTCAGAAAATATTTTTAAAGACGTTTCTAAAAATCGGCCAAAATCTAAGAAGGCTGCCATCTTAATTGGCTGATCGGCTTCGCTTGAACAAATTTGAATCTCTATGCCCTAAGGATGCTTCCTGCCAAATAAAATTTAAATTGCCACAGTGGTTCTTTAGAAGTTGACAGACGGATGATGCACAACGGATGGACGGATGGACGATGGACACATGACGGACGGTCACCATGGCATAAGCTCACTTGGCCTTTCGGGCCAGGTGAGCTAATAATATTAAATTGTAAATTCACAAAAGCCATACAATGGAGGATTCCAGTTTATCCATCAATCATATGATGTCATTGTAAATCAACTATGTGATGTATAGATTGATGTTATAATCAACTACATGACGTGTAGGTTGATGTCATAATCAACCACATGACATGTAGGTTTATGTCATAATCAATTACATCATGAATGATGTAAACAAGTTCATCACAATTGTTTAATTGATGATGGACTAAGCATTGTTGTTTGAATTGTATGTATTTACTTTTGAATAAACATTCTATTGACTATTTTGAAACAAATTTAACTGGGCACTGTTGCTGCCATAGACAGCAACAGCACCCAGTCAAAGTAGTTTTAAAATATTTAACAGCTTACCTGAGTGTATAGTTTTCTGGAAATTGATAGTCAGGGAGTTCTGTGATAGATCGATCCCAACACGGGTGAAGAGTGGTTGGAGCTTAGCTAGAGATGGGAGGGGCATAGCTAAAACTTGATTCCTCCATTCAGATGGTTACCATCAGATTTTTTCCCATTTCATATTAGACATACGAAATTGGATTGCGATGTCAGCCAACATGTGAATACTTTGATTATGACATCAGATCCTTGAGTGACAGTTTGTATCCCTCAAGCATTCAATGAATGCATGATAGTCAGCAGTTACCACTGCATCATTGTCTCTGTAGCTTTGTGGTTAATGAATAGATACCCATTTAACCATCGAATTTAAATGCATACTATTTTTGAAAATTTACCACTGGAATGACTGGCTCAGTTATCTAGCCAGTCACTCCAGTGGTAAATTCTCAAAAATAGTTTGCTCCTCTTTCGCAAATGGACATTACTCAAGACCACTGCAGAAGGCATTTTTGGCTGATATGAGTGCAAAAGGGTTAATGATTAACATTTGTCCACAAAATTTACATTTTTAATTATTGAATGCCCATTTGCAAGGCAATATATTATTTTCAAAGTAACTATACAGGTAAGCTGTTGAATATTTTGAAAGTAATTTGACTGGGCTGATGTTGTTACCTATGGCAGAAGTCAAATTAGTTTCAAAATATTCAACATAATGTTTAGCCATTTCATGGTCAAATTTGGTCAAGAAAATCAAAAGATATGTGTTTATTGGATGTCGTCCCTTTGCAGGCCAAGAAAAAAAATTTCAGGAAATTCATAACTGGAACGACTGGCACGGTTATCGATTGTCATTCCAGTGATAAATTTCCAAACATAGTCCTCTTCTGACCTGCAAATGAACATTCCTCAATACCACTGCAGAGGCTGGTTTTGGCCGGCTTGACCATTAAAGGGTTAATTAATAGACAATAACTCCATCAAAGACATAGAGTTTGCATATGAGTTGACAGACTATTTGAGCTTCAAGACAGAGTTATAATACGCCATTATGATTGTAACGTCAGGCTACATGTGACGCAACTGATTATGACATCATATACTTGAGTGACAGATCGGATCGCTCTAAACTATGTCTAACTGTCACACTATAACCATACCTCCGCTTGATGATGTATAAGTTGCACGGAAGCCCGTCAGTGGTCTTGATCTATCCGATATAAACTTAACAGTGAGTGATGGTCCATGAGATGTGATTGCAGCTGGAGTCATACTTCCACAGTATGTCCCGATCTCTGGTGACAAGTCACTATCACCGCCGTACACTGTGACATAGTCATGACAGCCGTCGCTTTGTACATGGTCTAAATCGATATGTGTAAAGGTCAAGGTCACTCGATTATCTGAAACAAATGAGTTGCATATTTATGGTTTTTTCAACTGATTACCTAAGACATGCTTATTACACTGAGAAAATTGACTAAAGGTTATTGCTAGGCAGCGATGAGTTTCAAGCAACCTTCTTAAAAAAATAACCAATAAGTGTGATTGTATTTATAGCATGTCCCATATTATTGACCTGAATATATCAGCCAATGAAATAGCTGCATTTTTACCATGTGACATAGATGCTAAAAACTTGCATTAGACACTGAATAAGACCGAAATTAGACGATTGTTGTCATAAGAATATTCCATCATTGTGTGAAGCTACATCAGACATTTGTTATACAAATGTTACGTCCAAATAAACCGTACATCATAATACACCTTATGTCCTAATATTATATAATTTAACATTTCCGCGTATAATACAGATTTTTATTGTATGAGTACATGTTGTGTTTGAAAATCAGTATTAGACGAGAACTCTGTTAAATGACATATTTATTCTACACCAGTAGAACTATGTTATATTGGAAAAAACAATAAAACAAATGAAACAATGTAACAATTGTATTGAATTTACTACATTTAAATATTAAAATATACAGCGCAAATGATACAAGTTAGAGATCATGAATGACGTAATAACGCAATGACGTAAAACTGTTATAACGTAATGTTAGCATGATGTAATAAGTTCTTGAAGCAACATCTGTAAATTGCATCATACACCAGTGACGTATTATTCTTATGACATAACAAACAGCCTCTAGAATCCAATAACACTTTACGACAGCGTGCAATTAGTTTTTAGAGTCCAATAATATGTTCAGTTTAAATATCTGTATTGAACTCAATCTCTACATCATTTTAGCTTAAATATCGACTTTCAATGGAGGATCGATGTTATAAATCACAATGGTATAATATTCTTATGATGGAGCAATAGCATTGAGATATAAATAGGGATATACGGTAAAATTCAATACAGGTTTTCAGCATCCAATACAAGTCTTACAACATCCAATACAGGGATTTCAGCATCCAATACAAATCTTTCAACATCCAATACAAGTCTTTCAGCATCCAATACAGGAATTTCAACATCCAATACAAATCTTTCAACATCCAATACAAGTCTTTCAACATCCAATACAAGTCTTTCAACATCCAATACAAGTCTTTCAACATCCAATACAAGTCTTTCAGCATCCAATACAAGTCTTTCAACATCCAATACAGGAATTTAAGCATCCAATACCAGTCTTTCAGCATCCAATACAAATCTTTCAACATCCAATACAAGTCTTTCAGCATCCAATACAGGAATTTCAACATCCAATACAAATCTTTCAACATCCAATACAAGTCTTTCAACATCCAATACAAGTCTTTCAACATCCAATACAAGTCTTTCAGCATCCAATACAAGTCTTTCAACATCCAATACAGGAATTTCAGCATCCAATACCAGTCTTTCAACATCCAATACAGGAATTTCAGCATCCAATACAAGTCTTTCAACATCCAATACAAGTCTTTCAGCATCCAATACAGGTCTTTCAACATCCAATACAAGTCTTTCAACATCAAATACAAGTCTTTCAACATCCAATACAGGAATTTCAACATCCAATACAAATCTTTCAACATCCAATACAAGTCTTTCAACATCCAATACAAGTCTTTCAGCATCCAATACAAGTCTTTCAACATCCAATACAAGTCTTTCAGCATCCAATACAAGTCTTTCAGCATCCAATACAAGTCTTTCAGCATCCAATACAAGTCTTTCAACATCAAATACAAGTCTTTCAGCATCCAATACAGGTCTTAACATCCAATACAGGGATTTCAGCATCCAATACCCCCTGTTACAAGAGCTAGGCCTCAAAGTAGTTCTAAGATCTCTGATCTTGGGTCGGGCGCAGGGGTGTAACACTTTATCTGGATACCAAGCCAGGTATTTGGAGCGAGTGGCCAACCATAGCACTAAACAACTCATCTTTCATGACAGTTAATATTATGAATATCCATTATGGTGTTCGCCATGTGAGTTCCCGCCAGGCATGTGCAGCACCAGACACACACCCCCCCCCCCAGCCTCGAAGGGGTCCGCCCAAGCTACTGGTGGTAAGTTTGTAGACCTTAGAGAAAAAGGAAGACGGTTGTCCAACCTAAAGTACAAGTAATCAAACCGCTGACTATCATGCAATGGAATGCTGAAGGAGTTTCTAACAAGAAAACAGAGCTTCGCCAAATTCACAAGGAGAAAGCCGTAGATATCATGTGTATCCAAGAAACTCATCTAAATGCCAACAGAGGATTCTGTATAAGAGGATTTCAGTGCTTCAGATCTGACAGGGATGGAAGACATAAAGGAGGAGTCATAACCCTGGTCCGGAATAACCTAAACGCCGTTGAAGTTCAGAGAGACATGGACAGACCTGAAATTCTTACAATCAAGATAATTCCAGAGAAATGTCCTATCACTGTTGTCAACTATTACTGCCCTAATAATCACCCATTGAATCTCAGAAAAATCCCAGTTCACCCAGATTAAACTGTCGTTGCTGGTGACCTCAACAGTCATTCTCAGTTATGGGGCTATCATTCTACTGATAGGAGGGGTGAGGACATTGAAAATTGGATGGGTGAGCAGAAGCGGATTCTCTTGAATAAGGCAGATGACCCCCCCCCCTCCCTCTACATTCTACTCAAGACAATGGCATACCTCAAGTTCTCCTGATCTAGCATTTTCGACAGAAAATCTACATCAAGAATCTTTGCGTATTGTTGGGGAACAACTTGGAGGCAGTGATCACCGCCCTGTTTTCATTACCATTAACATGGATGTTGAGATTGACCGGAATCAGACTCCTCGATGGAACTATAAGAAAGCAGACTGGGACAGATATCAGAAAGAGAGTGACAGATTGGTAAAAGACATTGATGTCAAAAACCAAAATATCAATAAAGTTGTTAAAGAGCTTAACTCTGCTTTACTCCCTGCTGCTGGCAAATGCATTCCCAGGGGATCGACGAAAAATTACAGACCTTACTGGAGTACGTCTCTGCAAAAGTTACACAAAGAAATGGCCAACGCAAGGGAAATTGCAGAGAATGTCCCAACAGAAGCCAACCATGTGAGACTCCAAAATTCCAAGGCAAAATATCTGAAAGCCAAAATCAGAGACACCAGAGAATCATGGAGAGAAAAAACGTCAAGCTTAAATCTTGAAAAAGATATGAACAAACTCTGGAGGCTTGTGAAGCAGCTTAACGATGAAAACACCAGAGTACCAAACATAACTCTTGAAGAGGATTGTGAAATCAAAACAGGAGAGGCTGCTGCTGAACACTTTGCTTGTATGTTTCAGAAAGTAAGCAATCTAGATGTGCCAGTGAGTCGTAAAAAAGCTGTAATGAAGTCTGAAAAGGGGAACGGAGACACAAATACATGCCGCAGGAATGAATGAGCGTCTGACCATCAGTGAGTTGGAGAAAAGCTTGAAAGCTCTGAAAAAACAGGAAGTCTCCTGGACCAGATGGAATAACCAATGAGATGTTGAGGATTCTGGGTACTATTGGAAAGCACAAGCTTTTGGAGATTTTCAACCACAGTTGGTACACAGGAGAAGTTCCCCAGTCTTGGAGAGAGGCCAACATGATCCCTGTACTGAAGAAAGGCAAGAATAAATCCAAAGCGGCAAGTTATCGACCTATCAGTCTGACTAGTTGCATTGTCAAAGCTATGGAAAGAATCCTCAACCAGAGACTTCTTCGACATCTTGAAAGCAACAATCTCTTAGCAGACGAACAAAATGGCTTCAGAAAGTGTAGATCTACTGAGGATCAAACAACGTATCTGACACAGTCTATTGAGGAGGCGTTCCAACAGAAAAAGCATACCATCACTGTGTGGGTTGATCTGCAGAAGGCATTTGATAAAGTATGGAAGCATGGACTCCTCCAAAAGCTCAGACCCAGTGATATTACTGGAAAAATGTACAGCTGGGTATGCCAGTATCTCCACAACCGAAAGGCATCAGTACAGCTGAATGGGACGAGCAGTAGAGATGGACGGTATTGACATTTACATGACGGGATCGGTACCATGAAAAAATACCGTGGTACCACGGTATACCGTCATCCGAGGTTGAAGCATGCCACGAAATTAGAACAATTTTTTTCATTCCCTTTTCATTTCCATCTCCAAACAACGGTAAATATAGGTAAAATAAATAAATCAGCTTCTTGATTTAGAGAAGAAAAACATTATGGCTATTGCGACTGTTTAGTTTCACGATTTTATTAGGTCACTATTTTTATTGACTTAACATCATTCACGGGGAATATCAGTCAAAGTGTGTGGTCGACTCGCTAACTATAACCCGCTGTTTGAGACATTGGAGTGCGCTATCTTCAATCAGGATTGTTCTTGCTATTAATGCGTGCGACCAGCAAACAGTAAATTTTATTTTGGCAGTCGAGCGCATTTATAAATTTATATTTTGCTATACAGTTAATCATATAATTTTTGGATTGTAAATATGGTTTTTTTCAAATATAAAAAATGTGAGGGCCTCGGGGAAGAACAGTTATTTTATTGATCAAGTCTGTACCATCTTTAAATAAAGATATTATTATTATTATTATTATTATTATTATTATTATCCAATACAAGTCTTTCAGCATCCAATACAGGGATTTCAACATCCAATACAGGGATTTCAACATCCAATACAGGGTTTTCAACATCCAATACAGGGTTTTCAACTTCCAATACAGGGTTTTCAACTTCCAATACAGGGTTTTCAACATCCAATACAGGGCTTTCAATATCCAATACAGGGCTTTCAACATCTAATACAGGGTTTTCACCATCCAATACATGGATTTCAACATCCAATACAAGGTTTTCAACATCCAATAAAGGGATTTCAACATTCAATACAGGGATTTCAACATCCAATACAGGGCTTTCAACATCCAATACATGGATTTCAACATCCAATACAAGGTTTTCAAGATCCAATAAAGGGATTTCAACATTCAATACAGGGATTTCAACATCCAATACAGGGCTTTCAACATCCAATACAGGGATTTCAACATCCAATACAGGGATTTCAACATCCAATACAGGGTTTTCAACATCCAATAAAGGGTTTTCAACATCCAATACAGGGTTTTCAACATCCAATACAGGGATTTCAACATCCAATACAGGGCTTTCAACATCCAATACAGGGATTTCAACATCCAATAAAGGGTTTTCACCATCCAATACAGGGATTTCAACATCCAATGCCTCTGCAATGATCTTAAGAAATGTGCATTTGCAGACCAAGAGAAGATTAATTAAAAAAATTTACCACTGGAATTACTGGCTCGATAACCGAGCCAGTCATTCCAGTGGTAAATTTTGAAAAATATTTTTCTCTTGGTCTACAAATGGACATTTTCTTGAACAAATTCGAGTGTTAAAGGATTAATGCTCAAACCCACAATGACCACCATGATATGTATATATGCACAATTTATTCTCCATACAACACTGCATCATAAACCTACTGTTGTCAGATGACCTTATAACCCACGTGCAGTTGCTGAGAGTCGGATAGGGTTGTGGGTATGAAGGTGAGGTAATTACGCCTCCAACATCTGCATCTTCTTCTCCACCACATCCTAAGGAATATGATAACTTTTTCACAGTCATTCTTTATGGCACATTTACGTTGCTAAAACTAGTACAGTATGCAATAAATGAAATGAAATCACGGATTTCTTTTTTCACGAGTGAGTAGTTACTTACCTCCCTGATACTTTTTGACATTTCTAAATATCCACCTAGCTACGATAATACCCAGATTTTAACAGATACTGCCCTTAATGGGCAGGTATGAAAGTTGACAGTTCAGGTCGATATTTAGAAATATCAAAGAGTATTAGGGAGGAAAGAATACTCATGAAGTGAAAATCAAGTGGCTCTTAACCCTCTTATATCAGTTATATATAACACTTATATCAGCCAAAAATGGCTTCTCCAGCGGTCTTGAGAAATGTCCATCTGCAGCCCAAGAGAATATTTAACCGAGATAACCGAGCCAGTCATTCCAGTGGTAAATTTTCAAAAATAGTCTTCTCTTGGTCTGCAAATGGACATGTTTTAATTAGAAAATTGAAATTTTCATGAAAAAATTTGATAGTTAAATGATTAATAAACAATAAGAATTCTGTAGAATTGTCTGTCTCGTCTGTTCTCATTGGCTTTGACTTTTACTATAGCTTAGATGCATAATTCACCTTTCCAGTTTATCCATCATATAACGTCACAATGAGATATGCAATGTGTAGGATGAGGTCATAATCATTATGTCATGAATGACACGATTTAGTCTGTCTTTAACACTTAATAGTCCAACATGTTGTACGAATTGTATGTCTTTACCTAACTATTATATATTTTGAAACTAATTTGACTGAGCACTGTTGCTGCCATAGGCAACAACAGCACCCAGGCAAATTAGTTTCAAAATATTTAACAGCTTACCTGTATAGTTTTCTGGAAATTGATAATCACGGAGTTCAGGGAGTGATCAATCCCAACATGAATGATCTGTGGGTGGAGCTTAGCTAGAGATGGGCGGGGCAGAGCTAAAAGTTGAAAGGTGCGTTACCTTGAAACTGAGATTCTGTGAATTCAATGATTAAATTGTTAAAATCAATTCAACTGTGCTTATAAAGTGGGGGGAGCTTAGCTAAAAATGGGCAGGGAATAGCTAGAAAACACAGAATAACGGATCTTTCCAGTTTTAGCTATGCCCTGCTCATCTATTAAACGAAATCTAGGATTTCTTTTTTCACGAGAGAGTTGATACTTACCTCCCTAATACTTTTGATATTGCTAAATATTGGCTTTCACTCAATAAACACTCAGATTTAAAACAGTTAGGTGCCCCTACTGGGCAGGGAGTCAGAGCGTAGTCTGGCGGATGCCAGCCCCACCACCGCGCATGCGCAGACTAGCACTTCCTCTGACTAGATTATTGGCTGACACACATGCAACTATTAAGAGCCTGAAGACCGAGCCTCTGTGGGGTGGAGAGGCCGGGTCCGTATCTAGGGAGGTAAGTATCAACTCTCTCGTGAAAAAAGAAATCCTAGATTTTGTTTATTTCACTTCAAGAGTATACTTACCTCCCTAATACTTTTGATATTGCCAGAATTCGAAAGTGAATCTGGCGGGAGGGAGGCGAGGTCAAAAGACCAGCTCATCCCTATACGCTTTTCTGCGTTTAAGGCACTTAAACTTCTGAAACTGTAAGAAAAAACAGTCAGGATTTGACTAACCATCGGATAACACCACCGATGTATGAGAGATGACCGAATGTCATATGCGCTCCCCCCCCCCCCTCCTTCCTGGGAGGAAGAGTCGACTGACCTCAATGTCCTATACGCTCTCTACGTACAAGTGCCATGTACTACAGGACAGAGACGAAAAAGCTCCATTTTCGTAACTCTCAACAATGAACCACACAAATACACAAACCATCACCATATTAATAACGGGTAATCGTGACAATACAATCAACAACGGACAACACATGAACAAGACTGACCTTGTTGAAAATGGCTGCTGACATCATCTTCCCCTTGGCAAAGACTGATGCAGGCCCAAAAAGTGGGTGTTTCCATAAATTAATTGTGAAATATATAAGTAATGAGGAAAAACCTCCTCAAAAAATATAAACCGATTTATTTTTTCAAAACCGACAAGGCGAGAGGATTAGAGGTGTCACGGAGATAATGGTCTGTAAAACTTGACTCACAGTGCCACTGAGCCACCGACATAATATCATCCACCGGGACCCCATTAAATAGGGCCGTGGATGTCACTACGCCGCGGACACTGTGAGCCTTGGCCACGTCAACCTGCTTCCCGGTAGCGGATTTATGGCAAAACTGAATGCATTCCACAATCCACCTGGAAATGGTGTCCTTAGAAGCCCTCCCATGGGGTTCAATATATGACAACCATAACGCTGACTGGTCGGTGCGCCATGCCGCCGTACGTTGTTTGTACCGGCGCAGCGCCCGGACGGGACACCATGCTTTAGAATTAGGATCATATCTAGTTAAAGCAGGCAAAATAATAGGTTGACCTGGATATTTCAACGACTGATTTTTAGCCAAGAAATTAATCCTAGGTAGCAGCTTAAGGCCTTCCCCTGAAACCACAAAACGGTCATCCTCGGCTGATAAGGCATGAATTTCACTCCTACGCCTAGCCGAGGCCGCAGCAATTAAAAACACAGTCTTCAGTGTTAATAGTTTCATAGAAATGGAACTAAGTGGTTCAAAAGGCTTATCACCTAGTACTTGAAGCACTAGCGATAAACTCCAAGACGGAATCACAGGTGGATTCCTTGGTCTTAGATTGCCCATGCCTTTAATTAATACATTCAATGTATTTACTTCATCACTTCCCCTCTTAGCCAAGCAAGGAATAACAGACATTAATGCTGACTTATAACCAGCAATAGAGTTAGGCTTGAGGCTATAGGCATCATAGAGGTGACAGAGGAAATCAGCTACTACTTGAATAGATGAATCCATTGGATCAATACATCTTTTTGAGCACCATTCTGCAAATCTGTTGATTTTATAATTATATGCTCTGGAGGTTGACCCCCTCCTGGCTTTGGCCATAAACATGGCTGCTTGCTCAGAAAAGCCCTCCTTAATTCTAGATTCCTTGACAACATCCACGCAGTCAATCTGAACATTGACGGATTGTTGTGAAGGGCCTTGCCCTGGAAGATAATATCGTCCATCAGAGGCAGAGGAACCGGATTGCAGACCAGAAGGTCCAGCAGATCCGTATACCATGATCGGCTTGGCCAATCCGGGGCGATCAGAAGCACTTGGCATTCCTCTTGTCTGATTTTCTGAAGAATTTTTGGAATCAGGATTGCTGGAGGGAATGCGTATGCATACATTCTCCCCCAGCTGATAGCTAACGCATCTGTTGCGAAAGCGCTTGGATCCGGAATCGGAGAGACGTACGTCGTCATCTTCGCATTCTCCTTCGTTGCGAACAAATCGATGTTGGGTTTCCCCCAATGGTCGAACAGACGATCCGCCACACATTGATTTAGTTGCCATTCCGTGGGTAAAACACTCATCCTTCGGCTCAATGAGTCGGCTAGCAGGTTTAACCTTCCCGGAATATGAACTGCTTTCAAGGTAATCTGGTGATCCAGACACCAACAAAGCAGTTTCCATGTCATCATACAGAGACTGGGCGACTTCGTTCCGCCCTGGCGGTTTATGTAAGTCACAACTGTTGAGTTGTCTGAACGAATAAGAACAATCTTGCCCTGAACTTTCTGTAAGAAATGTTCCAGGCCCAGGACTACTGCTCTTAGCTCCAGTAGATTTATATGTTCCATTGACTGTTCCAGATTCCAAAGCCCTGATATCGTGGATTCTTCCAGGCAAGCTCCCCAGCCCTCCATCGATGCATCTGTATACACAGTCACCTGAGGGTGGGGAGGGGTTAGCAAAACCCCCGGCAAGAGATTCTCTGTATTCAACCACCATTGCAGGTGGTGAATCAGAGGCGCCAACACTGACACATTCGAGTCCAGCGAACCTGTACTCTGGGTCCATTGTGTCATGAGAAACAACTGGATCGGCCGCCTGCGTAAGGCGGCCTGAGGAATGACTGGTTCCAACGAAACCATCAACCCCAGCATTCTCAAGTAAACCCGTGCCAGGACATGACGACTGTCGCACACTGACTGAATCAACGAGATGAGTTTTTGAACTCTCTCCTGAGTAGGATAAACATATCCCGTCTCTAGATCGAAGAACATCCCCAGGTAAACAAACTTCTGGGATGGAGTCAGCTCTGATTTTGGGAAATTGATTATCCAGCCCAAGTCTGTGAGAATTTTCAAAACAATCTCCAGATTGGCGGACAAACTTTCCCGGGTGTGCGCTTTCAACAGCCAGTCGTCTATGTACGTGTGGACTGCTATGCTTCTCCTGCGGAGGTATGCTGTGATCGCAAGAACCACACGGGTGAAAACCCGAGGAGCCGTGGAAATTCCGAAGGGCAACACCCTGAATTCCCACTGTCTGCCCTGGAATGCAAATCTCAGGAAGCGACAGAAACTCCCGTGGATGGGGATGTGGAAATAAGCGTCCTTCAAATCTATCGACGCCGTCCACATCCCCCTCTCCAACCCCGCCAACACCGAGCGCACCGTTTCCATCTTGAAACTGGGCGTCTCGATGAACTTGTTCAGTGGCTTGAGGTTGAGAATCGGTCTCCACCCTCCGGTGCGTTTTGTTACTAAGAACAGGGTTGAATAGAAGCCCGGACACCTTTGTGCCGGCTGAATAGCTCCTTTTTGTACGAGGGAATTTATCTCCTCCTCGATACACAACCTTTGCTCTGGATCTCTCGGAACGGGAGTCCAGACTGGCACCAGAGACAGTCGCGACGGCGGGCCTGTCACCCACTCTGGATGATACCCGACGGAAAGCCATCGCAAGACTAAACGGTCCTGAGTTAACCGTTCCCACTCTTGCATGTGGCCGGCTAGCCGGCCTCCCACCGGCCCACCTAGGGACCGCGGTGGACACGAGGCATGCAAGAGCGGCACTGTCTCCGTCGCCATACACACCGGAGTGGTTCTTACCGCGGTAAGCGTCCTGTCAGGACCGATAACCACGCCCAGATCCTCGCGCGCCCCGCCCCGCCCCGCGCGCACCTCGGTGCGCGGGCGGCTGCCTGGCTGACGGCGCCTGAGGAACCTGCACCCCCCTCGCTGCTGGCCGAATCGCACGCGGCCGAGGCCGACGCTGCGACGGTGGCTGGCCACTGACCTGGCCAGCACCACCTCGAGCCTGCAGGGGACGACACGCCGGGGCCGCGGCGCGAGCGTTAGCACGACGCAGCACATCAAACTGCTCGCGCAGCGCCCTCTGGTTATTCACCAGGGTGACCGTCTCTTGGAGGTGGCGACATCCCTCACCTCCAAAAAGACCAGGGCCCGTCATAGGCGTACGCAGTAGCCTATTGTACAGGTCCTGAGACGGGCACAGATTGTCCAGGGCAAACGTGCGTCTTGCCCTGACACTCCTGGTCACCGCCCGAGTCATACAGTCCAGCGCCAGGTTAATACCATCCTGGATGGTTCGCTGGACAGTGACCGGACTTGGCTGGCGCGATGCGGATGCCGTTACTACCCCCTGTAACAGCTGGGAGACGTGGGACAGAGCGGCAATCGAAGCCCTCCCACTCTCCTCCGCATCACGCAACGCGGTATTCGCCGAACGCAACGCGTTCGCGCACAGGACACCCGTGTCAGAACGGGAGCCTGGCCGCGCATCCTCACCCAAAGCCGCGCGGTCATCCACGCTGGGCTTGGGCACCACACCGTACCGCTGGTAATCCAGGGGCACGATGCGACAACGCCTGGCCACCTCGCGAGGGGCCTTCGCGAGACGTCCACTCGACTTAATGGACGACTCCGCCGCCTTGAACATGTCAACGACATGCTCCGCCAGCGGCAGAGAAGGCATAGCGTTAGCAGTCGGTTTCCCAGCTAACCACGGCGTGTGAACACGCTGGCTAGCCGACTGCTCCACGGGCAGATCAGGCCTAACGCTCACCAACCACTGGCAAGCGTCATACCAATCCTCCTCCGTGGCTAACTGCGAGCGCTCTACAAGACGGGGTCCTTCGTCTTCCTCCTGAGCGCAAGCAGTAGAGCTTGACGGCGGGTATGCTGATACACCTGGCAAGCCAGGGAAAACACGCGGGCCTGACAGCACCGGCATGAGAATATCACTGGTTTGACCAGGAGCAGGCACCGTGGCAGAGCGCGGGGTATATATAGTCTCACCACGGGCCCGGCCAGCACCAGCAACACCCTCGGCAAGCCGAGGTATGCGGTATCGCTGGCCATCAGCAGCGCCCTGGGCCACCACCTGAGCCGCGGACTTTACTCCAGGGTGAGTAAAACCGTGGAATAAGGCGCCTGTATTCCCCGCGAGGGGTGCACAAACGTCTTCATCCATGTCCACGTCGTCAGACGGCGACCCTAGCAGGTAATCCTCATTACCCTGGTCAGAAAGATTAGACCCCGGGTCAGCAAAGAGAGCTAACCCGGGCTGACCAGGAACGGTGCCATAGGAGGTACTGGCCACCGCGGCGTGCGGATACCCCTGGACTGATAAGCAGCCCGCGGGTTCCAGCGACAACCGTCCACGGTCCCCTATTGGCGCGGCAATAAGCCTGCTGCCAGGGCCGTGGAACGCCCCCTCTAATGGGGCCACCTCTGAATCGTCGAACAACGGAAGCGGACTAAGGAAAATCGATCCAGAGGCGGGGATTACCTGCTCCGAAGCCGATGATGAGGACAGTAAAGGATTTGGTCCAGGAAGCATGCCACGAAGCAACCCTGGAACCAAATCCTTTACTGCCCTCTTCATCTCTCCCAACATCTCGGTCCGGAAGGCCTCCATATCCACCGCGGACGAGACCTTCCCCTTACCCTTCCTACTTACAACCTCTCGTTTCCGCTTCTTCTTCTTCTCCTCCTCTACCACCTTGTCCGTCGCCTGTAAGCAGCACAAGAATTCGGACATTAACTCGCCCCCCCAGTGCTTACATATGTCACAATTAACCAATGGACCACAAGGGCTACATTGATAGCACAGATGCGGCCAGAACTTTTCAAGAATAAAACGACCACAGGACGCGCAACTCGGTCCCTGAAACAGGGCAAAGGACAAGGAGTATGAGCAACTAGTTAAGCTTAGAAACTCAATCCAACTCAAAGAGAAGGAAATGATCATAAAGATCAATATACATCAGAAACCAGCATAGCGCTTAAATCGCTGATAAATACATAGCCAGGCTGATTATGACGTCATTAATCCCGTGACAGGAAAAAAATTCGATCCCAACAAAACATCCAAGTGCAAGGACGAATTGTATGCTGAATGGATAAGTCGACTACACAACCATCAGATACATATAGATAACTCTTTTCTGGCAAAAATGTTAATTATCTCCCTTTGTTTGTTTACAATAATTAACATCACCACATTATCAATAACTAGATACCTGACACTTTGTATAGACAAACCATCCAACGTGACGAACCGGAGAACTCCACCATCTGCACGCCTCTTAACTCTCTCCACCTCATGGGGAAGGAATTGGATCAAGAGGGCAAAGTGAGAAGACCTTTATACTAGGCCTCCAACTCACTGGACATATTCAATTGGTTAGATAACCTAACAGTGTTAGTAGGAAATGGAACCATGGTGGAGAGAAAACTAACTCTCTGCTGCTGTGAAGTCACCACCTAGCGTCATACAGACCTGTGGACATAAACAGAAAGAGAAATTAGTCCTAGGTAGCACCGAGTTGACATAAACCAACTAACCAAGGCGCTTATCACGGTAAACGCGAGTCCCGGAAATACAATACACCGGGAAGAAAACTCGCTAATTTTACTAGAAGTCACCTGATTTAAAGGTCCTAAGTCCTTCCGTGGCGAAGTGTATCCTCCCGCCATCTAAATCAGACACTAACACTCCAAAATAACACTAATAAAACAGTTTAAGAGTAGAAAAGCTTATGACAGAAAAAGACATGTGTGTTCTCTTTGCCAATAATCTAGCAAAGAGGTAGTGCTAGTCTGCGCATGCGCGGTGGTGGGGCTGGCATCCGCCAGACTACGCTCTGACTCCCTGCCCAGTAGGGGCACCTAACTGTTTTAAATCTGAGTGTTTATTGAGTGAAAGCCAATATTTAGCAATATCAAAAGTATTAGGGAGGTAAGTATACTCTTGAAGTGAAAAGTTAAAATTCACCCACACCTCGCTCGTGTTGGGATCGCTCGATCTCTCTACTATTTGACTAACAATTTCCAGAAAACTATACAGGTAAACTGTTGAATATTTTGAAACTAATTTGACTAGGCCCAGTCATATCAGTTTCAAAATATTAAACAGCATGTGTATTAAATAGCAAAAGCATACAATTCGTACAATGTGTCAGACTATTAAGCGTTTAAGACTGACTAAATCGAGTCATTCATGCTGTAATTCATTATGATGTCATCTTACACATCACATAGTTGATTATGACATCATATGATGGATGGATAAATTGGAAAGGTCCATTATACTCAAAATATATTGAGTAAAGGATGAAAAGAAGTGTGAACACTCAAATATTTGTCAGTCCACCCGTCTGACAAACTGATACCAGATGTGAGTTGAAACATTTTCAGAATAGATACAATACATACCTGTGATGTATGATGCTTTAAATCCTCTGCTTACCACGGAGCCATCAGATCGGAATCGAATAAACATTTGGTTATCCGTGGTTGTTACAACCGCAGGATCTGGCATTGTTCTACCGCAGTGTTTCATAAGCTCAGTTGCATTCACATTAGAACCATCATAAAACTACAACAAACATGGATGCAAGCTGATCCTACAATAGATGGATCTATTTCTAGCTATGCCCCACCCGTTTCTAGCTATGCTCTACCCACTTCTAGCTATGTTTACACTGCTCCATTTGATCGAATTCGACAAATCTGATCAGATTAATCTGATCGTAAAACCCGGACTTATGTCTCTAGTGAGAACCCATTTCTAGCTATACTCTACCCATTTCTAGCTATACTCTTCCCATTTCTAGCTATGCTCTTCCCATTTCTAGCTATGCTCTTCCCATTTCTAGCTATACTCTACCCATTTCTAGCTATGCTCTTCCCATTTCTAGCTATGCTCTACCCATTTCTAGCTATACTCTACCCATTTCTAGCTATGCTCTTCCCATTTCTAGCTATACTCTACCCATTTCTAGCTATGCTCTACCCATTTCTAGCTATACTCTACCCATTTCTAGCTATACTCTACCCATTTCTAGCTATGCTCTTCCCATTTCTAGCTATATTCTACCCATTTCTAGCTATGCTCTTCCCATTTCTAGATATGCTCTTCCCATTTCTAGCTATTCTCTACCCATTTCTAGCTATGCTCTTCCCATTTCTAGCTATACTCTTCCCATTTCTAGCTATACTCTACCCATTTCTAGCTATGCTCTTCCCATTTCTAGCTATGCTCTTCCCATTTCTAGCTATGCTCTTCCCATTTCTAGCTATGCTCTTCCCATTTCTAGCTACGCTCTACCCATTTCTAGCTATTCTCCACCCACGCTATACATATGTTGGAATCGATTTGAAACTTTGACACCTGAATTCTTAGAATTTACATTTCAAAGTAGCATTACAGGTAAGCTGTTGAATATTTTGAAACAAATTTGTTTGGGTGCTGTTGTGGTCTACACACACCTACACAGATCTACACACACCTAAACAGACCTACACCTACACACACCTACATATACCTACACACACACACACACACACACACACACACACACACACACACACACACACACACACACACACACACACACACACACATACACGCACGCACGCACGAACCGCCACCAACATCTACTGTCAATCATGCTTAGATGTAAAATAAGATTAGTGAACAACTTACAGCGACATAGTCATAATGACAGGTAGTAGATCCTTCAACATCAAAATCTTCCACTGTCAGTTGTATGATTCTACCAGTTGTTACAGTGATCATCCATTCGCATTCCGTGTTTATGGCATAACTTTGTGGATAATTCATCGAAGTTATTGTGCCAGACGGTGTGGTAAAATTTCCACCACAACCTAAAAAAGTTTAAAATTTTGATAAATAAATTTCATGCATTTGCATGAACCAGACCCAATAAAATCTGACTATTTGACTATATGTCATAGGAGGGCAATAGTCCATGCCTTACATTGCTCCCTGATGGAAACCACATTATTAAATCTGGCCTAATTAATGGATTTGATGTGAGAAATGCTTCAAATGCCATCACAATTCAAAGATGCCCCTTGTTTTGCATTAAATACATGACCTCTGGTTAATTTTGAGGGGGTTAGATTTTTCATTCAAGTGTGTGTGTGTGTGTGCGCGCGCGCGCGCGCGCGCGTGCGTGCGTGCGTGCGTGCGTGCGTGCGTGCGTGCGTGCGTGCGTGCGTGCGTGCGTGCGTGCGTGCGTGCGTGCGTGCGTGCGTGCGTGCGTGCGTGCGTGCGTGCGTGCGTGCGTGCGTGCGTGCGTGCGTGCGTGCGTGCGTGCGTGCGTGCGTGCGTGCGTGCGTGCGTGCGTGCGTGCGTGCGTGCGTGCGTGCGTGCGTGCGTGCGTGCGTGCGTGCGTGCGTGCGTGCGTGCGTGCGTGCGTGCGTGCGTGCGTGCGTGCGTGTGTGTGTGTGTGTGCGTGTGTGTAAGACTCACCTCCTGTTACTGCTCTGTAGGTGACTCTGAATCCACGCCCTGCCAGAGACACATCACTATGAAATCTCACAAACATAAAGTTACTTGTCCCTTTCAAAGTTTGAGCTGTAGTTTGACTCTGACAAATCTGAGTCAGTCGTGGAGATGTTGCGTCTAGTCCATTGAACACCTAAAAATAAATAAAACATTAACATTATCACAAATTAAACGAAATCACACAACTGACAGTCCAGCGGATGTGCAGCCCAAACTCGCACATGCGCAGAGCTGACTCATTCTATTCCAAAATATTGGCTGACCTAATTGCAACATAAAACGCCGATAGACCGAGCCTCTGTGGAGCGGAGAGGCCGGGATCGTATCAGGGTGGTAAGTATCAACTCTCGTGAAAAAAGAAATCCGTGATTTCATTTATTTCACATCAAGAGTATACTTACTTCATCACTTCCCCTATTCGCCAAGCAAGGGATAACAGTCATTACAGCTGACTTATAACCAGCAATAGAGTTAGGCTTGAGGCTATAGGCATCATACAGGTGACAGAGGAAATCAGCTACTACGTGAATAGATGAATCCATTGGATTAACACATCTTTTTGAGCACCATTCTGCAGATCTGTTGATTTTATAATTATATGCTCTGGAGGTTGACCCCTCCTGGCTTTAGTCATGAACAAGGCTGCTTGCTCAGAAAAGCCCTCCTTAATTCTAGATTCCTTGACAACATCCACGCAGTCAATTGGAACATTGACGGATTGTTGTGAAGGTTCTTGCCCTGGAAGATAATATTGTCCATCAGAGGCAGAGGAACCGGATTGCAGACCAGAAGGTCCAGCAGATCCGTATACCATGATCGGTTTGGCCAATTTGGGGTGATCAGAAGCACTTGGCACTCCTCCTGTCTGATTTTCTGAAGAATTTTTGGAATCAGGATTGCTGGAGGGAATGCGTATGCATACATTCCCACCCAGTTGATAGCTAACACATCTGTTGCGAAAGCGCTTGGATCTGGAATCGGAGTGACGTACGTCGTCATCTTCGCATTCTTCTTCGTCACGAATAAATCTATGTTGGGTTTCCCCCAGTGGTCGAACAGACGATCCACCACACATTGATTTAGTTGCCATTCCGTAGGTAAAACACTCATCCTTCGGCTCAATGAGTCTGCTAACAGATTTAACCTTCCCGGAATATGAACTGCCTTCAAGGTAATCCTGTGATCCAGTCACCAACAAAGCAGTTTCCAAGTCATCATACAGAGACCGGGCGACTTCGTTCCGCCCTGGCAGTTTATGTAAGTCACTACCGTTGAGTTGTCTGATCGAATAAGAACAATCTTGCCCTGAACTTTCTGTAAGAAATGTTCCAGGCCCAGGACTACTGCCCTTAGTTCCAGTAGATTGATATGTTCCTTTGACTGTTCCAGATCCCAAAGCCCTGATATCGTGGATTCTTCCAGGCAAGCTCCCCACCCCTCCATCGAGGAATCTGTATACACAGTTACCTGAGGGTGAGGAGGGGTTAGCATAACCCCCACCAGAAGATTCTCTGTCGTCAACCACCATTGAAGGTGATGAACTAGAGGCTCCAACACTGACACGCTCGAGTCCAGTGAACCTGTACTCTGGGTCCATTGTGTCATGAGAAATAACTGGATCGGCCTACTGCGTAAGGCGGCCTGAGAAATGACTGGTTCCAACGAAACCATCAACCCCAGCATTCTCAAGTAAACCCGTGCCAGGACATGACGACTGTCGCACACTGACTGAATTACCGAGATAAGTGTATGAACTCTCTCCTGAGTAGGATAAACATATCCTATCTCTAGATCGAAGAACATCCCCAGGTAAACAAACTTCTGGGATGGAGTCAGCTCTGAGTTTTGGAAATTGATCATCCAGCCTAAGTCTGTGAGAGTCTTCAAAACAATCTCAAGATTGGCCGATAAACTTTCCTGGGTGTGTGCCTTTAACAGCCAGTCGTCTATGTACGTGTGGACTGCTATGCTTCTCCTGCGGAGATATGCTGTTATCGCAAGAACCACACTGGTGAAGACCCGAGGATCTGTGGAAATTCCAAAGGGTAAAACCTAGAATTCCCACTGTCTGCCCTGGAATGCAAATCTCAGGAAGCGACGGAAACTCCTCGCTATGGGGATGTGGAAATAAGCATCCTTCAAATCTATTGAAGCTGTCCACATTCCGTTCCCTAACCCCGCCAACACTGAGCGCACAGTCTCCATCTTGAAACTGGGCGTCTCTATGAACTTGTTCAATGGCTTGAGGTTGAGAATTGGTCTCCACCCTCCGGTGTTTTTTGTCATTAAGAACACGGTTGAATAGAAGCCCGGATACTTCTCTTCTGTGCCGGCTGAATTGCTCCTTTTTGTATGAGGGAGTTTATCTCCTCGATACACAACCTTTGATCTGGATCTCTCAGATTTGGAGTCCTGATTGGCATCAGAGACAGCCGCGATGGCGGGCCTGTCATCCAATCGGGATGATACCCGACTGAAAGCCATCGCAAGACTAAACGGTCCTGAGTCAACCGTTCCCACTGTTGCAAGTGGTCGGCCAGCCGGCCTCCCACCGGTCCACCTAGGGAGAGAGGTGGACATAAGGAGTGCAAGAGTGGCACTGTCTCCTTCACCAGAAACACCGGAGTGGTTCTCACCGCGGTAACCGGCCCATCAGGCACGATTACCTCGACCAGATCCTCGCGTGCCACAACCAGCACCGCGCCCCCCTCACTGCTGGCTGAATCGCACGCGGCCGAGGCCGACGCTGCGATGGTGGCTGGCCTCTGACCTGGCCACCTCCACCTCGAGCCTGCAGGGGATGATACGCAGGGGGTGCAGCACGAACGTGCTCCCTACAGAGTACCTCAAACTGTTCGCGCAGCGCCCTCTGGTTATTGACCAGAGTAACCATCTCCTGGAGGTGCCTACATCCCACACCTCCAAAGAGACCAGGACCTGCCATAGGTCCTGGGACGGGCACAGGTTATCCAACGCAAACATGCGCCTCGCCCGGACACTCCTGGTCACCGCCCGAGTCACACAGTCCAGAGTCAGGTTGATAACCTCCTGGATGGCTCTCTGGACTGTGACCGGGCTCAGTTGGCGTGATGCGGATGCTGTTACCACCCCCTGTAACAGCTGGGAGACGTGAGACAGCGCCGCAATAGACGCCCTCCCACTCTCCTCCGCATCCCGCAATGTGGCATTGGCCGAACACAACGCGTTTGAACACAAAGCTGCCGTGTCAGAACGGGAGCCTGGCCGCGCATCCTCACCCAAAGCCGCGCGGTCATCCACGCTAGGCTTGGGCACCACACCGTACCTCTGGTAATCCACGGGCACGATGCGGCAGTGCCTTGCTACCTCGCGAGCGGCCTTCGCGAGACGCCCATTCGCCTTAATGGACGTCTCCGCCACCGAGAACATATCCACGATATGCTCTGCTAACGGCAGAGATGGCATAACGCTAGCAGTCGCCTTACCAGCTAACCATGGCCTGTGGTCTCGCTGGCTAGCAGACTGCTCCACGGGCAGGTCTGGCCTAACACTTATCAGCCATTGACAAGCGTCAGACCAATCCTCCTCCGTGGCTAACTGCGAGTGCTCTACTAGACGAGGGCCTTCGTCTTCCTCCTGAGCACACGCAGCAGAGCTTGACGGCGGATAAGCTGACACTCCTGGCAAGCCAGAGAAAGCATGCGGGCCCGAAAGAGCAGGCATGGTAATCTGACTGGCATGTCCAGGAGCAGGCGCCGTGGTAGAGTGCGGGATAGCTACCACACCACCACGGCCCTGGCCAGCACCAGCAATACTCTCGGCAAGCCGAGGTATGTGGAACAGCTGACCATCAGCACCGCCCAGGGCCACCCTCTGAGCCGTGGATTCTACTCCTGCGTGAGTAGAACCATGGATCATGTCGCCTGTATTCCCCGCAAGGGGTGCACAGATGTCAAAATCCATGGCCACGTCCTCAGACGGTGACCCTAACAGATAATCCTCTTCTTCCTGGCCAGAAAGATTAGACTCCGGGTCAGCAAAGAGAGCAAACCCCGACTGGCCAGGAAAGGTGCCATAGGAGGTACTGGCACTTGCGGCGTGCGGATGCCCCTGGGCTGATAAGCAGCCAGCAGGTTCCAGCGACAGCCGTCCACGACCCCTCGGCGCAGCAAGCCTGCTGCCAGGGTCGTGGAACGCCCCCACTAATGGGGCCACCTCTGAATCATCGAAAACTGGTAGTGGCCTAAGGAAACCAGATTCAGAGGCGGGGATTATCTGCTCTGAAGCAGATGATGAGGACAACAAAGGATTTGGTCCAGGAAGCATGCCACGAAGGAACTCTGGAACCAAATCCTTTATTGTCCTCTTCATCTCTCCCAACATCTCACTACGGAAGGCCTCCATGTCCACTGAGGACGAGGCCTTCCTCTTACCCTTTTTACTCACACCCTCCCTCTTTTGCTTCCTCTCCTCCTTCACAACCTTGTCCTTAGCCTGCAAGCATACAAATTTGGTCATTAGCTCCCCCCCCCCAAATGCTTACATACGTCACAATTGAGCAATGGCCCACAGGGGCTACAATGAAAGCAAAGATGTGGGATGAATTTTTCTTTCAGAAAACGCCCACAGGACGACCAACCAGGTCTCTGAAACAGGACAAAGGACGAGGACAATGAGCAATTTAGTTAAAGTTAGAAACTCAAAACCAAACTAAAAGAGAGGGAAATGATCATAAGGATCACAAATCATCTGAAACCAGCGTTGGACAAAACTTTAATTGTTAATAAAGCGCAAGGCTGATTATGACGTCATTAATCCCATGACAGAAATTAAATCGATCCGAAACAAACATCCAGGTGTAAGCACGAATTGTATTCATAACCAGAACATCTTCAGGATAGATATTCAGATTACACAAACATCAGATACACAATGACAACAATGGCAATTACAGTTAAAAATAATTAACATCACCTCATATCATGAACTAGAATACCTGACTCTTTGTATAGACAAACCATCCAACATGATGAACTGTAACACTCCACCAAGACTACGCCTCTTAACTCTCTCCACCTTTAGGGGAAGGAATTGGAGCAAGAGGGCAAAGTGAGAAGACCTTCATACGAGGCCTCCGAATCACTGGACATAGACTCTTTGGTTAGACAACCTAACAGTATTAGTAGGAAATGGAACCTTGGTGGGGAGAAACAAACCCTCTGATGCTGTGATGTCCGCTACATATCCTGACAGATACCTGTGGACATAAACACAAAGAGAAATTAGTATTATATAGCACCATGTTGAAATAAAACAACTATACTAGGCACTTATCACGGTAAACGCGAGTCCCGGAAACACATTACACCGGGAAAAACTCGCTAAAATATAATAGAAGTCACCTGATGGATAGGTCCTGGGCCCTCCTCCGGCGAAGTCACTCTCTCAGACATCACAACAGGTGTTCAAACTTCTATTTAACTGCTTGAAATTGACTTAGAATACAAGTGAAAAGCATAAAGCACAAAGCATGTGTAATAAATAACCAATAAATTAGCAAAGAGGAAGTGCTAGTCTGCGCATGCGCGGTGGTGGGGCTGGCATCCGCTGGACTGCACTCTGACTCCCTGCCCAGTAGGGGCACCTAACTGTTTTTATTCTGAGTGTTTACTGAGTGAAAGCCGATATTTAGCAATATCAAAGAGTATTAGGGAGGTAAGTATACTCTTGAAGTGAAATGGTACCTGCAGGGTGCGGATAATCCTGGCCTGATAATCCGGCAGTTTCAAGCGACACCTGACCACGAACAACCGGCGCGGCAAGCCTGCTGCCAGTGTTCGTACCATGGATTTCACTCTCCATTAGGGCCACCTCTGAATCATGAGGAAAACTGATAGGTCCCTAAATTGTACCGATTCAGAGGCGGGGATTATCTGCTCCAGAGCAGATGAAGAGGACAACGAAAAATTTGGACCAGGAAGCATGCCACGAAGCAACTCTGGGACCAAATCTTTAATTGTCCTCTTCATCTCTCCCATCATCTCAATACGGAAGGCCTCCATATCCATAGCGGACGAGGCCTTCCTCTTACCATTCTTACCAGAAGCCTCTTTCTGGTCTGCAATGATGGAAATTCAGACAATAGGTCCCCCCCCCCCACACTTTTTACAAATCTCACATTTAAGCAATGGCCCACATTGGCTGCACTGGAAGCATAAATGGGGGAAGAACTTATCCATCCTACCACATGAAGGACAACTAGGCCTCTGAAACACACCAGAGGACGAAGACAATGAGTATTACAGATATTGAATTAAAACTCAACACGAAATAAATGAGGAGGAAGGGACCATAAAGACCCAAGCTAATAATAATAAATCAGCGTTGGACAAAACTTATAACTGACAGTAATGCGCAAGGCTGAGTATGACGTCATAACTTCAAGAATAAGAAGTTAAATCGATCTGAACCAAAACATCCAGGTGTAAGGACGAATTGTAATCATATCCAGAACATCCTAACTAGACAGGATAGTTTATACAGACTATACAAACATCAGATAAACAGTGATAAATGGCAGTAAGATTTTATAAATATTTTCAAACATAATTGAAAAGCCTCATATCATAACTAGAGTACCTGAGTCTTTAGCATAGACAAACCATCTGATCTGATGAACCGGACGCTCCACCAACATTATGACCTCTTAACTCTCTCCACCTTAGGGGGAAGGAAGCAGACCAAGAGGGCAAAGTGAGAAGACCTTCATCCGAGGCCTCCAACTCACTGCGCATAATTTTGGTTAGAAAACCTAACAATGTTAGTAGGAAATGGAACCTTGGTGGAGAGAAAAAACAACTCTCTGATAATGTGATGTCCTAAACAACCAAAGGACATAAACACAAAAAGAGATTAGCATTTCATAGCGCCATTTTGAAATAAACATGTGTGACCCCTCTGCCAATAAATTAGCAAAGAGGAAGTACTAGTCGGCGCATGCGCGGTGGTGGGGCTGGCATCCGACTGACTGACTTCTGACTACCTGCCCATAAGGGGCACCTTTCTTTTTAAATCTGAGTGTTTTATTAAGTGAAAGCCGATATTTAGCAATATCAAAGAGTATTAGGGAGGTAAGTATACTCTTGAAGTGAAAAAAGGCTTTCTCATACGCAGACTGTGGCACCTCAACCTTCTCACCAGGACACACGATTTTTGTTTTGCCGCCTGTACAGTGATTAGCGTGGTGCTGAAGACTGCATGCCTCTGCTGACAGCTTGGAGATGTTCTTGATGTAGACGGCGTGGTGGTCCCACACTCCGATGGTCATGGTGTCACGGTAGTGAGCCGCTTGCCTGATCATGTGCCAGGTGCCCTCTTCGGTTGGTTCATACATGCGAATCCCAATCTTGGCGAAGAACTCTACCTTGTCCAGCTGATCCAGCGAGGTCTTGCGGACATAAGGTACTGTCTTGTCGTAGAACTGTGTGGCAAGCTCTCATGCAGGAGCTGTACTTCTATCAGCTCTCACTCCTTGGTGGACTGCTAGACATCTCCAGAGACACAACTTGTCCCTGTAGGTGTCGAGGGCAGTCATACTCTTCTTCTGTCGTAGCTAGTCTGGGAGGGGGGCCTGTCTCAAGCAGAGGTTGCCGGTCGATGACAGCCCTGACCTCAACGTTGATTGAATGAATGAAAGCCCACTTGGTGTTGGGTTGATCGATATTGTCTGTGTCGAGGCGGGCTTGCTCTCTTGCTGCCACCCAGTCCTGAGCTGCTGCTATCATGTTCAGCCATGGGCTCCCTGGAGAATTCTTGTGGAAGAGCATCACCCTACCGTCTTGGATGTGACGGATGCGATAAGTATGGGTGTAGCGGAGGAAGAAGGCATTCTGGACAGTCTGCTGGATCTTTTGCATGATCTGGCCTGTGAGGTCTCCTTCTAGACCTCTGAAGAATGTCCAGCATACTGACGACGTCCTCTATCCTCTGTCTCCCTTTCGCCGAGACGCTGGTCGAGAATGTGTTCGCCTTCTCGCCGTATGCACCGGGCTAAGGGTTCAGACCTCGGCCCCCTTATGCTCCGGGCTGGGCTCAGACCTCGGCATTGCTTAATGATCCTGCACTTGAGAGTTAAGCGCTCCAGTGGATGGGCCTCCATCTGCCTCACTACAGTCTTGGCTCGCAAGCTAGCAGTCACCTCCTCGTCCAACTGACTAAACTCACGTATCCACTGCACTTTCTTGTGGGGATTCTAAGGATCCTTGGTAAACGCTCGAAACCGTCCCATATTCATTGCTCGGGAGAGTCGCTTCTGCCACTCCTCGGCACGGACCTGTCCGATCATCTGGAGCAGGTCGGCTTTCTTGGCCTTAGAGTAGACTCTAAGGCTGAATTGTTTTGCAATAGCGCGAAGCGGTGCAACAGTACTCATGGTGTATATCCGTCTGGATGCCTGTAAAGGGTGCGGGGGCCCCCTGCATTGGAGAGTTAAGCGCTCCAGTGAATGGGCCTCCATCCGCCTCGCTACAGCCTTGGCTCGCAAGATAGCAGTCACCTCGTCCAACTGACTAAACTCACGTATCCACTGCACTTTCTTGTAGAGATTCCAAGGATCCTCGGTAAGCACTCGAAACCTTCCCGTATTCATTGCTCGGGAGAGTCGTTTCTGCCACTACTCGGCACGGACCTGGTCGATCATCTGGAGCAGGTCGGGTTTCTTGGCCTTAGAGTAGCCTCTAAGGCCGAATTGCTTTGCAATAGCGTGAATCTGTGCAACAGTACTCATGGTGTATATCCCTGTGGATGCCTGTCTCTAAATGGGTGTTCAGACCATATTATGTGTTTGTCTGAGCCTACAGAGAATAGGGAGAGAGAGAGAGAGAGAGAGAGAGAGAGAGAGAGAGAGAAAGAGAGAGAGAGGGAGAGAGACAGAGAGAGAGAGTCCAGCCCTTCTGGTGTGGTTGATGGCGATCAGTGGTGTATATCACTGTGGAGGCTTGTCTCTAAATGGGCATTCAGCCCCTGGTAGTAGTAGTGTCGGGATGATCCTACCTCTCTGGCAGCCGTTCGGCGATCTGTGGTGGCCCCCGTCTCAACAACCTATGCCCCAGGGATTTAAAAAAAC
The DNA here is from genome assembly GCA_034401795.1 of Chaetoderma sp. LZ-2023a. Lineage (NCBI taxonomy): Eukaryota > Metazoa > Mollusca > Caudofoveata > Chaetodermatida > Chaetodermatidae > Chaetoderma > Chaetoderma sp. LZ-2023a. Next base: position 58,544,191 of record CM067364.1, on the reverse strand, counting down.
ATCCGCTTTTGTTTCTACGAGAATTCTTAATACTTACCAGATGTACTATTATGATAATGCCTATTATCTAGTCTAGCTCAAAATAAACAATTAAAAACTCGGCACTCTCCTGGTCCTGCCAATACTGTGTCCGGGAATTACCATAGCCCCAGGTGCCGAGTCAATTCCCAATCACAGTCAGATTCGTCTTATATTTGCCTTGACAAACAGTGAAAGCAGCTCAGCCTCACCTCAGCGGGGCGGCTGAGGCAGGGCCATAGTACATCTGGTAAGTATTAAGAATTCTCGTAGAAACAAAAGTGGATGCTTTTTTTATTCTACTTAGAATAATACTTACCAGCTGTACTATTATGATAAACTCTGGACTTCGACAGCCAAGAAATACTGGTGGGAGGAGGTGAGGCTCGAACCAGCACTCATCTACCATACAACAGAGAAGGTTGCGAAGAGACTAGAACCCTGGCATACACTTGGTTTCCGCTATCTGACTCATAGTGCTAAACTTCCATGGTCTAGACCGCGCTCCCCCCTCCTCATTTGTCCGCACAAATTCCAGAGGGCTGTCAAAACAGGGAGCAACACCCACCAGACCTGTGTCAGCCCCAAGTCTCAGCTAGGGCAGTCCAGTAGAGTGCTAAGAAGCTACTACAACTTCTAAATTTTGAAAAAAATATCAGTATATCGATTAGATTTTCAAATTGGAACGAGCTTAATGTCTGTTTAAAAGAGTAAGATGGTCTTTGCCAGACTATTTACTTAGATAGTCTGGTATTTCGACTATAAGTAAACTTAAAATTAGTCACTTAATTAAGGCAAACACTTACCATTTTCGAGTGCTTGGTCTTTCTTGTTCATCACAGGAGCTCGGCCCAATCCACGGTCATTCTCGGGTCATGTGCATGGCCATTGTTCAGTGCAAGTGGAAGAAAACTTGTGATGTGTGCGAAATAGTGGTCGGATGTGCCTTTAGTTCAGATTCGATAAATTGCCGACGGCTACCGGATTAAGTGCGCTGGAGATGTCGCATAGGTAGAAATCAGTGAATGATGACTCGGCATGCCATTGTGCTACAGACATCACCTCCTCTAAAGAGACACCTTTATAAAGGGCCAATGATGCTGCTAGTGCTCGGACCTGATGGGCATTCGCACGATCAATCTGCTTTCCTGTAGCGATTTTGTGCGACATCTGAATAGCATCGACTATCCAACAAGAAATGGTATCTGTCGAGGCGCACAAATGAGGAGCTTTGAGACATAACCACAGAGATTTCGGGTCATCTCTCCACTTCTCAGTATGTTTCTTATACATTTTCAGACATCTGACAGGACACCAAGCAGAAGAGTTTGGGTCATGTCTAATTAAACTTGGCAAATTGATCGGCTGTCCTGGATATTTAAGTGACTGATTCTTTGCCAGGAAACAAAGATGTGGAAGTAGTCTTAAACCTTCACCCATGACGACAAAATGGTCTTGTTTGGCAGAAAGCCCATGTATTTCGCTACTCCTTCTCGACGATGCTGCTGCAACCAAGAAAACTGATTTAATAGTTAACAGTTTAATATCTATAGATCTAATCGGTTCAAAGGGAACATGCCCTAAAACCTGTAGAACAAGAGATAGATTCCATGCTGGGATAAGAATTGGCTGTCTAGGTCGCAGATTGCTCATTCCTTTAATAACTTCATTTAAAGTGTCATTCTCCACTCCTTCAATGGCCAGCCTGGGAATGACAGAAGCTAATGCAGACTTATATGCTGCTAGGGTTGAAGGTACAAGTTTGTCAGATAAATGACAGATAAAATCTGCTACATGTTGAACAGATGCAGAAAAGGGATCGATAGCTCTTCCCTTAAACCACTCTGCAAATTTGTTGATTCTATAATTATATGTTCTAGTGGTTGACCCTCTTCTGGCTGAAGAAACAAACTTCGCTGCTTGCTCAGAAAAGCCACCCTTAATTGCACGCTGCTTGATAACTTCCATGCAGTCAATTTGAACATTTCCGGTCTGTCGTGGAGATACAGACCCTTGTTCTGAGAGATTAGATCTCTTCTGTCTGGAAGAGAGATTGGATTGCAGACGTAAACCATGATCGGTCCAATAATGGGCGATCAGTAGTACTTGGCACATACCCTCTCTTATCTTTGCCAGAACTTTTGGGATGAGAATCGTTGGAGGATACACATACGCATACATTCCCTTCCAACTTATCGCCAGTGCGTCTACTGCTTGAGCTAGCGGGTCCGGAATCGGTGACACATATGTGACCATCTTTGCGTTCTGTTTTATCGCAAACAGGTCCACATTTGGCTTGCCCCAATGTTTGAATAGAACCTCCGCTACCGATTGGTTGAGATGCCACTCCGTCGGACGACAAACCGTCCTTCGACTGAGAGCATCTGCTAAGATGTTCAGTCTTCCTGGAATGTGTGCTGCCCGAAGAATAACATTCCTCTCTTGGCACCACAGCAGAAGGTTACAAATCATCATACACAACTCCGGTGATCTCGTCCCGCCTTGGCGGTTCAAATAAGACACCACTGTTGAGTTGTCTGTCCTTACTAGGACAATCTTGTCTCGGATTAAGCTCTCAAATTTTGAAGTGTTATAAACGAAATCTAGGATTTCTTTTTTCACGAGAGAGTTGATACTTACGTCCCTAATACTTTTGATATTGCTAAATATCGGCTTTCACTCAATAAAACACTCAGATTAAAAACAGTTAGGTGCCCCTACTGGGCAGGGAGTCAGAGGTAGTCCGGCGGATGCTCGCCCCACCACCGCGCATGCGCCGACTACTACTTCCTCTGGCTCATTTATTGGCTAACACATGCAACTACCAAGAGCCTGAAGACCGAGCCTCTGTGGGGCGGAGAGGCCGGGTCCGTATCTAGGGAGGTAAGTATCAACTCTCTCGTGAAAAAAGAAATCCTAGATTTCGTTTATTTCACATCAAGAGTATACTTACCTCCCTAATACTTTTGATATTGCCAGAATTCGAAAGTGAATCTGGCGGGAGGGAGGCGAGGTCAAAAGACCAGCTCTTCCCTATACGCTTTCAAGCGTTTAAGGCACTTATGACGTCTGAAACTGTGTGAAAACACAGTCAGGATTTGATAAACCATCGGATAACACAACCGATGTCTGAGAGATGACCGATTTGTCATATGCGCTCCCCCCCCCCCCTTAGGAGGAAGATTAAATGACCTCAATGTCCTACACGCTCTCTTCGTACTAGTGCCAAGTACTATAGGACAGAGACGAAAAGGCTCCATTTTCATATACTCTCTCTAAAGAACCACAACCCACATAAACCATCACCATATTAATAACACTGGGTAACGTGACAATACAACACAATGAACAACACATGAACAAGACTGACCTTGTTGTACTAGGAAACTGTCATCACGATTCCAGTAGAGAAGGATGATACAGTCCCGACAAGTGGTTGTCACCGTCGCTGAATGGCGAAGTATATAAGCAATGCGGAAGCACTCTTCACAACATAAGGCGGTTATTGTTTCAAAATCGACAAGGCGAGAGGGTTAGAGGTGTCACGGAGGTAATGGTCTGTAAAACTTGACTCACAGTGCCACTGAGCCACTGACATAATATCATCCACAGGGACCCCACTAAACAGGGCAGTGGATGTCACGACACCGCGGACACTGTGAGCCTTGGCCACGTCAACCTGTCGCCCGGTGGTGGATTTGTGACAAAATTGAATACATTCCACAATCCACCTAGAAATGGTGTCCTTAGACGCCCTACCATGGGGTTCAATATATGACAACCATAACGCTGACTGGTCGGTACGCCACTCCGAAGTACGCTGTTTGTACCGGAGCAGCGCCCGTACGGGGCACCATACTTTAGAATTAGGATCATATCTAGTTAAAGATGGCAAAAAAATAGGCTGACCTGGATATTTCAATGACTGATTTTTAGACAAGAAATTAATCCTAGGTAGAAGCTTAAGGCCTTCCCCTGTAACCACAAAACGGTCAACCTCGGCTGATAAGGCGTGAATTTCACTCCTACGCCTCGCCGAGGCCGCAGCAATTAAAAATACAGTTTTAAGAGTTAACATTTTCATAGAAATGGAACTAAGTGGTTCAAAAGGCTTATCACCTAGTACCTGGAGCACCAGTGATAAACTCCAAGACGGAATCAGTGGAGGATTCCTTGGTCTTAGATTGCCCATGCCTTTAAATAATACATTTAATGTACTTACTTCATCACTCCCCCTATTAGCCAAGCAAGGAATAACAGTCATTAAAGCTGATTTATAACCAGCAATAGAGTTAGGCTTGAGGCTATAGGCATCATATAGGTGACAGAGGAAATCAGCCACTACCTGAATAGATGATTCCATTGGATCAATACATCTTTTTGAGCACCACTCTGCAAATCTGTTGATTTTATAATTATATGCTCTGGAGGTTGACCCCCTCCTGGCTTTGGCCATAAACATGGCCGCTTGCTCAGAAAAGCCCTCCTTAATTCTAGATTCCTTGACAACATCCACGCAGTCAATCGGAACATTGACGGATTGTCGTGAAGGGCCTTGCCCTGGAAGATAAGGTCGTCCATCAGAGGCAGCGGAACCGGATTGCAGACCAGAAGGTCCAGCAGATCCGTATACCACGATCGGCTTGGCCAATCCGGGGCGATCAGAAGCACTTGGCACTCCTGCTGCCTGATTTTCTGAAGCACCTTTGGAATCAGGATTGCTGGGGGGAATGCGTATGCATACATTCCCTCCCAGCTGATAGCTAACGCATCTGTTGCGAAAGCGCTTGGGTCTGGAATTGGAGAGACGTACGTCGTCATCTTCGCATTCTTCTTCGTTGCGAACAAATCTATGTTGGGTTTCCCCCAATGGTCGAACAGACGATCCGCCACACATTGATTTAGTTGCCATTCCGTGGGTAAAACACTCATCCTTCGGCTCAATGAGTCTGCTAGCAGATTTAACCTCCCCGGAATATGAACTGCTTTCAAGGTGATCCCATGATCCAGGCACCAACAAAGCAGTTTCCATGTCATCATACAGAGACTGGGCGACTTCGTTCCGCCCTGGCGGTTTATGTAAGTCACTACTGTCGAGTTGTCTGAACGAATCAGAACAATCTTGCCCTGAACATTCTTTAAGAAATGTTCCAGGCCCAGGACTACTGCTCTTAGCTCTAGTAGATTGATATGTTCCTTGGACTGATCCAGATCCCAAAGCCCTGATACTGTGGACTCCTCCAGACAAGCTCCCCACCCCTCCATCGATGCATCTGTATACACAGTCACCTGAGGGTGGGGAGGGGTTAGCAAAACCCCCGGCAAGAGATTCTCTGTATTCAACCACCATTGCAGGTGGTGAATCAGAGGCGCCAACACTGACACGTTCGAGTCCAGCGAACCTGAACTCTGGGTCCACTGTGTCATGAGAAACAACTGGATCGGGCGCCTGCGCAAGGCGGCCTGCGGAATGACTGGTTCCAAAGAAACCATCAAGCCCAGCATTCTCAAGTAAACCCGTGCCAGGACATGACGACTGTCGCACACCGACTGTATTACCGAGATGAGTATTTGAACCCTCTCTTGAGTGGGGTACACATACCCCGTCTCCAGATCGAAGAACATGCCCAGGTAAACAAACTTCTGGGATGGAGTTAGCTCTGATTTCGGGAAATTGATCATCCAGCCCAAGTCCGAGAGAGTTTTCAAAACAATCTCCAGATTGGCTGACAACGATTCCCGGGTGTGTGCTTTCAACAGCCAGTCGTCTATGTACGTGTGGACTGCTATGCTTCTCCTGCGGAGGTATGCAGTGATCGCGAGAACCACACGGGTGAAGACCCGAGGAGCCGTGGAAATCCCGAAGGGTAATACCCTGAATTCCCACCGCCGGCCCTGAAATGCGAATCTCAGGAAGCGACGGAAACTCCTCTCTATGGGAATGTGGAAATACACATCCTTCAAATCTATGGAAGCGGTCCACATTCCTCGCTCCAACCCCGCCAATACCGAGCGCACAGTCTCCATCTTGAAACTGGGCGTCTCTAAGAACTTGTTCAAAGGCTTGAGGTTGAGAATCGGCCTCCACCCTCCGGTGTTTTTCTTCACTAAGAAGAGGGTTGAATAGAAGCCCGGGCACCTCTGTGCCGGCTGAATGGCTTCTTTTAGTATGAGGGAATTTATTTCCTCCTCTATACACAACCTCTGATCCGGATCCCGTGGAATAGGAGTCCAGATCGGCGCGAAAGACAGTCGCGATGGCGGGCCTGTCACCCAGTCGGGACGATACCCGACGGAAAGCCATCGCAAGACTAAACGGTCCTGAGTCAACCGCTTCCACTCTGGCAAGTGGCCGGCCAAACGGCCGCCCACCGTCCACCTAGGGATAGAGGTGGACATAAGGAGTGCCAGAGTGGCACTGTCCTCTCGGCGTGAAACACCGGCGTGGTTCCCACCGCGGTAACCAGGCCATCAGGCCCGATTGCCGCGACCAGATCCCCGCGCGCCCCGCCCAGCGCCGCGCGCACCACGGTGCGCGGGCAGCTGTCTGGCTGGGTGCGGCTGGGGAGCCTGCGCCCCCCTCGCTGCTGGCCGAATCGTACGTGGCCTAGGCCTACGTTGCGACGGTGGCTGGCCTCTGACCTGGCCAGCACCACCTTGAGCCTGTAGAGGACGATACGCAGGGGGTGCCGCGCGAACACGCTCCCGCCGGAGCACCTCAAATTGTTCACGCAGCGCCCTCTGGTTGTTAACCAGAGTGACCGTCTCCTGGAGGTGCCTGCATCCCTCACCTCCAAAGAGACCAGGACCTGTCATAGGCGTCTGCAGCAGCCTATTATACAGGTCCTGGGACGGGCACAGATTGTCAAGAGCAAACGTGCGCCTCGCCCGGACACTTCTGGTCACCGCCCGCGTCAAACAGTCCAAAGCCAGGTTGATACCATCCTGGATGGCTCTCTGGACTGTTACCGGGCTTGGCTGGCGTGATGCGGAGGCCGCTACCACCCCCTGTAGCAGCTGGGAGACGTGGGACAGAGCGGCAATCGACGCCCTCCCACTCTCCTCCGCATCACGCAGCGCGGCATTCGCCGAACGCAACGCGTTCGAGCACAAGACTCCCGTGTCAGAACGGGAGCCCGGCCGCGCATCTTCGCCTAAAGCCGCGCGATCATCCACGCTTGGCTTTGGCACCACACCGTACCGCTGGTATTCCAGGGGCACGATGCGGCAACGCTTCGCCACCTCGCGAGGGGCCTTCGCGAGACGTCCATTAACCTTAATGGACGCCTCCGCCGCTTCGAACATGTCCACGACATGCTCAGCCAGCGGCAGAGATGGTATAGCGGTAGCCGCCGGCCTACCAGCTAACCACGGCCTATGGTCACGCTGGCTAGCCGGCAGCTCCACGGGTAGATCGGGCCGAACACTTACCAGCCACTGGCAAGCGTCCGACCAATCCTCCTCCGTGGCTAACTGCGAGCGCTCTACTAGACGAGGGCCTTCGTCTTCCTCCAGAGCACTCGCAGTTGACGTCGACGGCGGATAAGCTGATACCCCTGGCAAGCCCGGAAAAGCATGCGGGCCCGAGAGAGCAGGCATGCTGAACTCCGCGGCTTGACCAGGAGCAGGCGCCGTGGCAGAGCGTGGGGTAAACACCGCCCTACCGCGGCCCTGACCAGCACCAGCGACACCATCGGCAAGCCGAGGTATGCGGTATCCGTGGTCAACAGCACCGCCCGGGGACACCTTCTGGACCGTGAAATCTACTCCTGCGAGAGTAGAACCACGGAACACGTCGTCTGTATTCCCCGCGAGGGGTGCACAGACGTCGTATTCCATGGCCACGTCCTCAGAAGGCGACCCTAGCAGGAGATCCTCTTCCTCCTGGCCAGAAAGATTAGACTCCGGGTCAGCAAAGAGAGCTAACCCGGACTGGCCAGGAAAGGTGCCATAGGAGGCTTTGACACCCGCGGCGCGCGGATACCCAGGGTCTGATGAGCAGACCGCGGGTCCCAGCAACAACCGTTGTCCACGGCCCCTCGGCGCGGCGCCATGCCTGCTGCCAGGGTCTTGGACTGCCCCCAACAAAGGGGCCACCTCTGAATCCACAAACGGACCGGACCTAAAGAGACCGGATTCAGAGGCGGGGATCACCTGCTCGTAAGCAGATGCCGAGGACAACAAAGGAGCTGGCCCAGGGAGCATGCTGCGAAGCAACTCTGGGACCAAATCCTTTATTGTCCTCTGCATCTCTTGCAACATTTCGGACCTGAAGGCCTCCATATCCACCGCGGATGAGGCCTTCTTCTTACCCTTCTTACTACCCTCCTTCTTCTTCTTCCTCTCTTCCTCCATCACCTTCTCCCTTGCCTGCAATGAGAGAAAATCAGACATTAGATCTCCCCCCCACTGCTTACATACATCGCACTTCAGCAACGGTCCACAGGGACTGCAGCTGAAGCACAAGTGCGGTACGAATCTATTCTTCAGAAACCTCCCGCAGGACGGGCAACCAGGTCTCTGAAACAGGACAAAGGACAAGGACAATGAGCAAGATAGTTAAGGTTAGCGAACTCAAAACCAACTAAAAAGAGAGGGACAGGATCCTCAAGATCGCAAGTCAAGAAGAACCAGCCTCGGACAAAACGTTAAATGTTAATAAAGGCCAAGGCCGATTATGACGTCATCAATCCCGTGACCAAAATAATCGATCCGCAACAAGCACCAAGTGCAAGAACGAATTGTATAAGTAACCGGAACATTCCCGTTGAATTGGCATTTCGAGTACACAACAATCAGATATACAGAGATAACTCTTTCCAATTCTAGCATTGGCAAAAAAGGAAATTATCTCCCCTTTTGTTTATCAATAATTAGATACCTGACACTTGTACAGACAAACCATCCAACGTGATGTACCGGAGAACTCCACCATAGTACGCCTCTACATTCTCTCCACCGAAGGGGAAGGAATTGGATCAAGAGGGCAAAGTGAGAAGACCTTTATAATAGGCCTCCAACTCACTGAACATAGATTTTTTGGTTAGATAACCTAACAGTATTAGTAGGAAATGGAACCGTGGTGGAGAGAAACATATCCTCTTGTGCCGAGAAGTCCATCAAAGCGTCTACGTGATACCTGTGGACAAAAACACAAAGAGAAATGAGACTTATGAAGCACCATGTTGTAAAAAACAAACACAAACAGGCGCTAATCACGGTAAGCGCGAGTCCCGGAAACACATTAAACCGGGACAAAACACGCTAGCATATCAAAGAAATCACCTGATAAAGAGATCCAGCTCCTTCCAAAGGTGAGTCCTCTCTTTCCGACATGCCACGAACGTACAACAATCGTCAAATAAGTGAAAAACAAGGTAAACGCGCAGAAAATGTAGAGTAGCACAAAACCGCATGTAACCCTTAGCCAATAAATGAGCAAAGAGGAAGTAGTAGTCGGCGCATGTGCGGTGGTGGGGCGAGCATCCGCCGGACTACCTCTGACTCCCTGCCCAGTAGGGGCACCTAACTGTTTTTAATCTGAGTGTTTTATTGAGTGAAAGCCGATATTTAGCAATATCAAAAGTATTAGGGAGGTAAGTATACTCTTGATGTGAAAATGCCACTGCTAATAATTCAAGAACATTGATATGTTTCTGCGCATTGGAACGATCCCATTCCCCTGACACGGACTGATCGTCCAATACCGCTCCCCAACCCGTCGTTGATGCATCTGTGAAGATGGACATCTGTAGTTGAGGAGGTTGTAGAGGAACACCTCACAGGAGATTCTGTTCTGATAACCACCACTGAAGGTGGAATATCAATGGTTCTTTTACTGGAATTCTCAGAGATAACGGATCCGTTCTCTGAGACCAGAATGACATTTAGATACATCTGAATCGGCTTGCGCCAGAGTGCCACATAAGGAACCACTTTCTCCAGAGACACTAGTAAATCCAGTATCCTGAGAAATTGGCGCGCCGTCAGAAAGGCTCCTAGAGAAACTGACTCCAGTACTGCAATCAAACTCTTGACTCTGCCCTCCGCCGGAAAAGCTACGCCGTCCCTGAGGTTGAAAAATATTCTCAGATAAACAAACTCCTGGAATGGAGTCAATTCTGATTTCTCTAGATTCACAATCCATCCTAGGTCCTTTAGTAAGGCTAGGACTACCTGAAGATTGTTGCACAGAGTGACTGGATTCCCCGCTCTCAGCAGCCAGTCATCTATGTATGTATGAACAGCTATGTTTCTCCTGCAAAGATAAGAAGTCATGGCGAGAACCACTTTGGTGAAGACCCTCGGTGCTGAGGTCATTGAATTCCCAAACATTGTCTTGGAATGCAAAGCGAAGGTATTTCTGAAAAGGAATTGACATTGGAATATGAAAATATGCATCCTTCAGATCTATCGACACTGCCCACATGCCTTTTCCCAGCCCTGTCATCACCGCTGCTACAGTCTCCATCTGAAACTTTGGAGAACGAATAAATTTGTTCAATGGTTTGAGATTGAGAATTTGTCTCCAACCTCCGGTACATTTAGGAACGAGGAACATCATCGAATAGAAGCCTAGGGAGGACTGATTGCGGACTAGATCAATCGCGTTCTTCCGCTGAAGAGCTTCGATTTCTGAGCAAATGGCATCTAGACGATCGGATTCCCTTGGAACGGGAGTCCACACTGGAGTCGATGTTAACGGAACTAACGATTGATGGATGAGCCAGTCCGGTTCATAGCCGTTTCTTAACCACTGACAGACTAAACAATCTCGCACGACCCGTTCCCATTGGCTTGAGAACAGTTGAAGTCTGCCTCCGATGGTAGGAATCTGGACACAGCTGGCGGTCGATATTGCACGATAAGACGCTAAATCGTTTGTGTGAAGATTCTCGACTCCCTTCGTTCCTGATGTAACCGGAACTGATCCCACCGGAAACCCGTCAGGACCGACATCCACGGCCGCCCCCGCGGTTTCTTGGAGTATGACGGTCCAGGACCACCGCCACGACTATCCTTATGATAACCGCCGTGACCCGAACCGTGACCCTTCCTGTCCTCCTCATACGGCCTCTTATTAGAGGACTTGTATGAGGACGAACGGCCAGGTCTCTGCTCCTGCCGATGCTGCTTGTAGGACTGCTGTGGCTGTGTCCTCTTAGTCGACTTCGATGACTTGCCGACTACTTCCTGCTCTGCGACCATTGACGCGACCTTGGATAAGGCTTGCCGTGCCGAGCCGCCGAACAAGCCTGGACCAATGAAAGGCGCAGACGATAACACAGCCCTCATCTCAGGTCCTGGTTCTACACAATCGAGAACCATTCCCCTGCGCTCCGCCAATGATTTGGTGACCACCCTGGTCAGGCAATCCTGGGACAAGCGCATGGTATCCTGGACAACTCCGGGAGCAGCCTCTGGCACTTCCCCAGCTTTTCGCCACGCAGGTCAGCATACCCTGCAGGATGGTACATCCGTGCGAGAGTGCAGCCATGGCTGCCCTCGCCGCATCCTCAATGAGCGTTAACTCATTAAAAGGATCCTTATTGGCCTTGGAATCTAAGGGACGAGAACGACCCTTCGATTTGCCAGCCAATGACCTATTCAACGCCTCTCGCTCCACGATGGAAAGCCGTGGAATCCGGGCATATTGATGGTAGGACTGCTCAGGAAAACAGACCCTACTCCTTATTCCCTTCATGGCCATGGGCAATGAATAGTCTGGTTGAACCAGACGATATGCCGCAACTTCCAACACGTCAGAAGTCTGCATGTCCAAGGGGAGAGTCGGCATGGCTGAAGAGACACTTGACAGAGTGCTAGCCGCTCGCTCTGACATCCGTTCCATCGCCAACCCGAGACGGCCGGACATCCAGTCAAGGACCTGCACCCATTCAGCTTCGGTGCAGAAAGCGGACTCGTCCATCAATGGACTACCTTTCTCATCTTCCTTCTCACCCTTGGATGAGTAGGTCACCGATGACCCATGCTGAGAACTATGGCCCACACGTCTTCCAACATGCCGAGACTACAGCCGCTTTCACTATGATAGATGACGGAACTCCGAGAGGAGCTGCACCTAACGCTGCCAGGATGCCACTAGGAACCGCAAAACACGGCTCCAACGACAACGTGGGTTGAGCGAAATCCGGGTGAAAAATGCCCGACAGAACGTTGACATCACCACCCTCCTGGCAAACCCATACAAAACCTGAGGGAGATCCCTGGGATGTACCTGGTTGTGCCGTTAACGAAATATCCGGCATGCCGGAATCTTCCATAAGCAGATCTTCCTCCTCCGCCGTCGGCTCTTGAGCCAAGGTCAGAGAAGGGACAGGTGCTCGTCCCTCTGCAGAACTAGGCGGACCACCGAAAGGTTGCCCTGCACAACCCTGCATCGTCGGGATCGTGGACTGCAAGGACTCAAACATTGCCTTAAACTGGGCCACCAATACTCCCAATGCTGAGTCCATCCGCTCATTCATACGCTCTTTAAGACCCTATACTGACACCTGATCCAGCTTGGCCGTCTTGTCCCTCGCGATTCTCTCCAAACGCGCACGTCGATCACAATCGAACTCTGCCACCAACTCCGACGACCACTTCGCGCACACGTCACAATGACTTCCCACTTTGCACTTCGTGCAAGCCACACAGTGATGACCACTGAACTTGCGCTTCATGAACCTGTTACACTTTTGACACAGAGTGCCCTGGTTCTGGGTCCACTAACACACAGTAAAAATTAATACACTGCACATGACATACGATGACGAGCAATACGCACAATTGACTAGATTGTAAGATAGAATTACTTAGAAACATTAACTTTCTCTTAAATTAATGATAATCAATCTTTTAGGCAGGAAATATTTTAATCTTTTTAGAGTGAAATTTAATAAACACAAACTGGTAATTAACTAACGTTAATAAAGCCAAGAAATAAATGCTGATCGCTACAAACACCCTTGACAATCAAGTTAGAGCTAAAAACCGGCATCAAAACAAGTGCATAGACACGCCAAACCATAAGATAACAATGATCAAGGGCGCCGCCATCTTGGCTAAGGGCGCATCCATCTTGGAAGGAACCAAGTCGCAAGAGAAATAAACCGAGTACCCGGATAAGATTAAACAGTTAACGAGTACCAGAGCGACTCCAACAATGGCTACCATTCTAAAATAATGTGCCAATTTAAGAAATTTTCAATCAGTCATTAAGGCACGAATGTATAAATTCTAGATTGATACAACCTGCCCCTGTGATTACTTTCCTTTTCCTTCCATGATTCCAGCAACGAATTAGCGAGAGCATGTGTAAATCCGAACATTTGAGCAAATTTTAAACTAGAAAAAACATACAACTTTCCAAGTCAGCAAAATAAGCGAATCTGACTGTGAATGGGAATTGATTCGGTACCTGGGGCTATGGTAATTCCCGAACACAGTCTGGCCAGGACCAGGAGAGTGCGGAGTTTTTAATTGTTTATTTTGAGCTAGACTAGATAATAGGCATTATCATAATAGTACATCTGGTAAGTAATATTCGAAGTAGAATGAGAGGGTGGTGGGGGCTCATTTGTCAAAATGGAAATCCAGTTGAGGGAGGTGGGGACTCATTTGCCTAAATGGAAATCCAGTTGAGGGAGGGGGTATCATTTTACTACCGACACTACTACTTGCCAAGCTTGAAAAGGGATCAAGCTCGGCCTGGGCAGGAGGGGTATCACATGAGGCGCTGATACCCTTAGCCGTAGACTGCTCTAGAGCACTCAATAAGTGAGCGCCCGAGGCCATGGCTTTCGCTCCCGGGTCCACAGGCGAGGCAAGCCTCAGCGCCGGACCAATGGGAGCTGTCTCTGGGTCTATAACGAAAACTGGTTTGCTAAGAGAACCAGACCCAGAGACGGGAACACTGTCCTGGAGCAAATGAAGAAGACAATGATGAACGTGACCGGGGAAGCAAGCTGCGAAGCAACTCCGGGACAAGATCTGTGATAGTCTTCTTCATTTCTCCCATCATTTCAAGATGGAAGGCCTCCATGTCTGGCATGGATGCCTTCCTCTTCTTACCACACTCTTTTTCCAGACCCCTCTTCTCGTCTGCTGCTCAGTCTTTCACCTGCTGATTTAAAAAGTCAGTCATCACCTCCACCGGCCACGACTCACACATATGGCAATTTAGAAAGGGCCCCCACATACTGCACCTAGTGCAGTCATGAGGGGAAAAGCGGGACTTCACGAAACGGTGGCAGGAAGGGCATTTGTTCTCAATTACCCTCTGAAATGACACAAAACGGAAACAATTAGTTTTTAGTTATGACGAACCAAAAAAACAATTGCAAAAGGCTAATAAGATCCATACGGAAAACTTTGAACCATCAAATGAAAAGATAAGCCAGGGCCATAGAAAAAACAATAGGCCTGACAAAAGGTGAAAAAATCCTAAAACCTCTTATACTTCTTTAAGAAGCCAAGGGACATTAGAATTTGAACTAGAATACTTAAGAGGCAAATTTTTAGACTTCACAGCTCAAAACAAAGATTCATTAGTAATTGAACTTTATAGAACATAATGAACCTATGCAAACCATCAAGAGAGATAAATCACTCAACACTCAGTCCAAATTTTTTAGAAATAAAATGATTGAAATTAAACGAAATCACAGATTTCTTTTTTCATGAGAGAGTTAATGCTTACCTCCCTAATACTCTTTGATATTGCTAAATATCAGCTTTCACTCAATAAAACACTCAGATTAAAAAAGTAAGGTGCCCCTACTGGGCAGGTAGTCAGAAGTCAGTCAGGCGGATGCCAGCCCCACCACGGCGCATGCCCCGACTCATACTTCCTCTGACTAATTTATTGGCTGACACTATGCAACATTACAAGAGCCTGAAGACCGAGCATCAGTGGGGCGGAGAGGACGGGTCTGTATTAGGGAGGTAAGTATCAACTCTCTCATGATTTCGTTTATTTCACTTCAAGAGTATACTTACCTCCCTAATACTCTTTGATATTGCCAGAATTCGACAGGGAATTCAGCGGGAGGGAGGCGAGGTCAACAGACCAGTTCTTTCCTATGCACTTTTTTTTGCGTTAAAGGCACTGAAACTTCTGAAATTGTGTGGAAACACAATCAGGAAAGATTTGAACATCGGCTAACACAACCGACGGTTGAGAGATGACCATATGTCATATGCGCACACCCCCCCCCCCCTCTTCTTGGGAGGAAGACTGCATGACCTCAATGTCCCATACACTCTCTACGTACAAGTGCCATGTACTAGGACAAAGAACGAAAAGACTTCATTTTCGTATACTCTCAATAATGAACCATACATAAAACATGTACCATCACCATATTAATAACGAAGGGTCACATGACAGCACAATTAACAATGAACACCACAAAAACAAGACTGACCTTGTGAAGAATGGTGGTTGTCATCATCTCCCCATTGCTGAAGACTGATGCAGTCCAATAAGTGGTTGATTCCATTGATTAAATGCAAAATATATAAAAAATGAGGAAGCCTCATCAAATATGTACACCTAAATTATTTTTTTTTAAATCTTTAAGGCGAGAGGATTCGAGGTGTCACAGAGGTAATATTCTGTAAAACTTGGCTCACAATGCCACTGAGCTACCGACATAATGTCATCCACAGGGACTCCATTAAATAGGGCAGTAGAAGCCAATATTCCCCTGACATGGTGAGCCTTGGCCATGTCAACTTGTTTACCTGTGGCGGATTTATGACAAAATTGAATACATTCAACAATCCACCAGGAAATGGTGTCCTTAGACGCCCTGCCATGGGGTTCAATATATGACAACCATAATGCTGACGGGTCCATCCGCCATTCCTGAGTACGTTGGTTGTACCAGCTCAATGCTCGGACTGGACACCATGCTTTAGAATTAGGATCATATCTAGTTAAAGCTGGCAAAACAATGGGTTGACCTGGATATTTCAAAGACTGATTTTTAGCCATGAAATTAATCCTAGGTAGAAGCTTAAGGTCTTCCCCTGTAACCACAAAACGGTGTGCCTCGGCTGACAAGGCATGAATGTCACTTCTACGCCTAGCCGAGGCCACAGCAATTAAAAATACAGTTTTAAGTGTCAACATTTTCATAGAAATGGACATAAGTGGTTCAAAAGGCTTATCTCCTAGTACCTGAAGCACCAGAGATAAACTCCAAGACAGAATCACTGGGGGATTCCTTGGTCTTAGATTGCCCATACCTTTAATTAAAGTATTTAATGTACTTACTTCATCACTTCCCATATTAGCCAAGCAAGGGATAAATGTCATTAAAGCTGATTTATAACCAGCAATAGAGTTAGGCTTGAGCCCATAGGCATCATACAGGTGACAGAGGAAATCAGCTACTACATGGATAGATGAATCCATTGGATTAATACATCTTTTTGAGCACCATTCTGCAAATCTGTTGATTTTATAATTAAATGCTCTGGAGGTTGACCCCCTCCTGGCTTTTGCCATAAACATGGCTGCTTGCTCAGAAAAGCCCTCATTAATTCTAGATTCTTTGACAACATTCATGCAGTCAATCTGAACATTGATGGATTGTTGTGAAGGGCCTTGCCCTGGAAGATAATCTTGTCCATCAGAGGCAGAGGAACCGGATTGCAGACCAGAAGGTCCAGCAGATCCATATACCATGATCGGCGTGGCCAATTTGGGGCGATCAGAAGCACTTGGCCCTCCTCCTGTCTGATTTCCTGAAGAATCTTTGGAATCAGAATTGCTGGAGGGAATGCATATGCATACATTCCCACCCAGCTGATAGCTAGCACATCGGTTGCGATAGCGCTTGGATCTGGAATCGGAGAGACGTACGTCGTCATCTTCGCATTCTTCTTTGTTGCGAACAAATCTATGTTGGGTTTCCACGAATGACTGAACACACGGTCCACCACACATTGATTCAGTTGCCATTTCGTAGGTAAAACATACATCCTTCGGCTCAATGAGTCTGCTAACAGATTTAACCTTCCCGGAATATGAACTGCTTTCAAAGTAATCCTGTGATCCAGTCACCAGCAAAGCAGCTTCCATGTCATCATACAGAGACTGGGCGACTTCGTTCCACCCTGGCGGTTTATGTAAATCACTACTGTTGAGTTGTCTGATCGAATTAGAACACTCTTGCCCTGAACTTTCTGTAAGAAATGTTCCAGGCCCAGCACTACTGCTCGTAATTCCAGTAGATTTATATGTTCTATTGACTGTTCCAGATTCCAAAGCCCTGATATCGTAGATTCTTCCAGGCAAGCTCCCCACCCCTCCATCGATGCATCTGTATACATCGTTACCTGAGGGTGAGGAGGGGTTAGGAGCACCCCCGCCAGGAGATTCTGTGTCTTCAACCACCATTGAAGGTGGTGAATTAGAGGCTCCAGCACTGACACATTTGAGTCCAGAGAACCTGTACTCTGAGTCCATTGCATCAGGAGAAATAACTGTATCGGCCGCCTGCGTAAGGCCGCCTGAGGAATGACTGGTTCAAGAGAAACCATCAATCCTAGCATCCTCAGGTAAACTCGTGCCAGGACATGACGACTGTTGCACACTGACTGTATTACTGAAATGAGTATCTGAACTCTCTGCTGAGTAGGATAAACATATCCTATCTCCAGATCGAAGAACATTCCCAGGTAGACAAACTTCTGGGATGGAGTCAGCTCTGATTTTTGAAAATTGATTATCCAGCCTAAATCTGTGAGTTTTCAAAACTATCTCCAGATTTGCTGATAAACTTTCTCGGTTGTGTGCTTTTAACAGCCAGTCATCTATATGCGTGTGGCCTGCTATGCTTCTCCTGCGGAGGTATGCTGTTATCGCAAGAACCACCCTGGTGAAGACCCGAGGAGGCGTAGAAATTCCGAAGGGTAACACCCTGAATTCCCACTGTCTGCCCTGGAATGCAAATCTCAGGAAGCGACGGAAACTCCTCGCTATAGGAATGTGGAAATAAGCATCCTTCAAATCTATTGAAGCTGTCCACATCCCCTTCTCCAACCCTGCCAACACCAATTTCACTGGGTGTGTGTCTATGAATTTGTTCAATGGCTTGAGGTTGAGAATTGGTCTCCACCCTCCAGTGCTTTTTGCTGCTAGGAACACGGTTGAATAGAAGCCCGGACAATCTTGTGCCGGTTGAATTGCTAATTTTTGTATGAGAGAATTTATCTCTTCCTCTATACACAACCGCTGATCTGGATCCCTTGGAATTTGAGTCCAGATTGGCACCAGAGACAGTCGCGATGGAGGGCCTGAAATCCAATCAGGATGATACCCGACTGAAAGCCATCGCAAAACTAAACGGTCCTGAGTTAACCCCTCCCACTCTTGCTTGTGGTGGGCCAATCGGCCCCCCCACTGGACCACCTAGGGAGAGAGGTGGACATAAGGAGTGCAAGAGTGGCACTGTCTTCTTGGCCAGAAGCATCGGAGTGGTTCTCACCGTGATAACTGACCCATCAGGCACGATTACCACGACCAAATCCTCACACGCCATGACCAGCGCCACGCTCTGCGCGGGTGGCTTCCTGGCTGGCTGCGCCGGAGGAGCCTGCAACCCCCTCACTGCTGGCCGAATCGTGCGTGGCCGAGGCCGACGCTGCGTTGCTGGCTGGCCTCTGACCTGACCACCGCCACTTCGAGCCTGCAGGGGATGATATGCCGGGGGAGCTGCACGAACGTGCTCTCTGCGGAGCACCTCAAACTGCTCGCGCAAAGCCCTCTGGTTATTGACCAGAGAGACCGTCTCCTGGAGGTGCTTGAATCCCTCACCTCCAACGAGACCAGGACCTACAATAGGCATACGCAGCAGCCTATTATACAGGTCCTGAGACGGGCACAAGTTGTCAAGAGCAAACATGCGCCTTGCCCGGACACTCCTGGTCACAGCCCACGTTAAACAATCCAGAAGCAGGTTGATTCCATCCTGGATGGCTCTCTGGACCGTTACCGGGCTAGGCTGGTGTGACGTGGATGCCGCTACTACCCCCTGTAGCAGCTGGGAGACATGAGAAAGCGCCGCAATAAACGCTCTCCCACTCTCCTCCGCATTGCGCAACGCGGTATTGCCTGAACACAAAGTGTTCGAGCACAGCGCTCGCATGTCAGACCGGGAGCCTGGCCGCGTGTCCTCGCCTAACGCCATTCGGTCATCCACGCTCGGCTTAGGCACCACGCCATATTTCTGATACTCATCAGATACGATGCGGCAACGCCTCGCCACCTCGCGAGGGGCCTTCACGAGACGTCCATGCACCTCTACAATATGTTCAGCCAGCGGCAGAGATGGCATTGCGCTCACAGCCGATCTACCTGCCAACCACGGGCGGTGATTCCGCTGGCCGGCCGGCTGTTCGACTGGCAGGTCTGGCCTGATGCTTATAAGCCACGGACAAGCGTCCGACCAGTCCTCCTCTGTGGCTACCTGTGAGAGCTCTACAAGACGAGGGCCTTCGTCTTCCTCCTGAGCGTTCGCAGGCGTGCTTGAGGCTGGATAACCTGACACCCCTGGCAAGCCAGAGAAAGCATGCAGGCCCGAAAGAGCAGGCATGCTAAACTGGCTGGCTTGACCAGGAGCAGGCGCCGTGGTATTGCACGGGGCGCTTAACACCATACCACGGCCCTGGCCAGCACCTGCTACACTCTCGGCAAGCCGAGGTATGCTTTACACCTGGCCGTCAGATCCAACCCGGGCCACCTTCTGCGCCGTGAACCCTACTCCTGCTTGAATAGAACCATGGATAATGTCGCCTGTATTCCCCGCGAAGGGTGCACAGATGTCAATGTCCATGGTCATGGCATCAGAAGGAGAACCCAGCAGATAATCCTCTTCATCCTGGCCAGAAAGATTAGACTCCGGGTCAGCGAAGAATGCTAACCTGGACTGGCCAGGAAAGGTACCATAGGAGGCACTGGTACCTGCAGCGTGCGGAAAATCCTGGCCTGAGGCACCAGCCTCCAGCGACAACCGTCAATGGACCACCAGCGCGGCAAGCCTGCTGCCAGTGTCCTTGACCGCCCCCTCTAATGGGCCCCCCCCTGAATCTTCGAAAACTGGTAAGACCCTAGAGACACCAGACTCAGAGGCGGGGATTATCTGTTCCGAAGCAGATGAAGAGGACAAAAAGTTAGACATTAACTCGCTCCGCTCCCCCCCACCCCCCCACTGTTTAAACGAAATCAAGGATTTCTTTTTTCACGAGAGAGTTGATACTTACCTCACTAATACTTTTGATATTGCTAAATATTGGCTTTCACTCAATAAACACTCAGATTAAAACAGTTAGGTGCCCCTACTGGGCAGGGAGTCAGAGCGTAGTCTGGCGGATGCCAGCCCCACCACCGCGCATGCGCAGACTAGCACTTCCTCTGACTAATTTATTGGCTGATACACATGCAACTATAAAGAGCCTGAAGACCGAGCCTCTGTGGGGTGGAGAGGCTGGGTCCGTATCTAGGGAGGTAAGTATCAACTCTCTCGTGAAAAAAGAAATCCTTGATTTCGTTTATTTCACATCAAGAGTATACTTACCTCCCTAATACTTTTGATATTGCCAGAATTTGACAGTGAATTCGGCGGGAGGGAGGCGAGGTCAAAAGACCAGCTCATCCCTATACGCTTTTCTGCGTTTAAGGCACTTAAACTTCTGAAACTGTATGAAAAAACAGTCAGGATTTGACTAACCATCGGATAACACCCCCGATGTATGAGAGATGACCGAATGTCATATGCGCTCCCCCCCCCCCCCCCTCCCTCCTTCCTGGGAGGAAGAGTCGAATGACCTCAATGTCCTATACGCTCTCTACGTACAAGTGCCATGTACTACAGGACAGAGACGAAAAGCTCCATTTTCGTATACTCTCAACAATGAACCACATAAATACACAAAACCATCATCATATAAATAACGGGTAACGTGACAAGACAATCAACAATGGACAACACATACACAAGACTGACCTTGTTGAAATGGTTGCTGACATCCTCTTCCCATTGGTGAAGATCGATGCAGTCCCAAATTAGTGGTTGTTTCCATAAATTAATTGTGAAATATATAAGCAATGAGGAAACCCCATCAAAAATATATATGCATAGTTATTTTTTCAAAATCGACAAGGCGAGAGGATTAGAGGTGTCACGGAGATAATGGTCTGTAAAACTTGACTCACAGTGCCACTGAGCCACCGACATAATATCATCCACAGGGACCCCATTAAATAGGGTAGTGGATGTCACTACGCCGCGGACACTGTGAGCCTTGGCCACGTCAACCTGCTTCTCGGTGGCGGATTTATGCCAAAACTGAATGCATTCTACAATCCACCTGGAAATGGTGTCCTTAGAAGCCCTGCCATGGGGTTCAATATATGACAACCATAACGCTGACTGGTCGGTGCGCCACTCCGCCGTACGTTGTTTGTACCGGCGAAGTGCCCGGACAGGACACCATGCTTTAGAATTAGGATCATATCTAGTTAAAGCAGGCAAAATAATAGGTTGACCTGGATATTTCAACGACTGATTTTTAGCCAAGAAATTAATCCTAGGTGGCAGCTTAAGGCCTTCCCCTGAAACCACAAAACGGTCATCCTCGGCTGATAAGGCATGAATCTCACTCCTACGCCTAGCCGAGGCCGCAGCAATTAAAAACACAGTCTTCAGTGTTAATAGTTTCATCGAAATGGAACTAAGTGGTTCAAACGGCTTATCACCTAGTACTTGAAGCACTAGCGATAAACTCCAAGACGGAATCACCGGTGGATTCCTTGGTCTTAGATTGCCCATGCCTTTAATTAATACATTTAATGTATTCACTTCATCACTTCCCCTCTTAGCCAAGCAAGGAATAACAGACATTAAAGCTGACTTATAACCAGCAATAGAGTTAGGCTTGAGGCTATAGGCATCATAGAGGTGACAGAGGAAATCAGCTACTACCTGAATAGATGCATCCATTGGATCAATACATCTTTTTGAGCACCATTCTGCAAATCTGTTGATTTTATAATTATATGCTCTGGAGGTTGACCCCCTCCTGGCTTTGGCCATAAACATGGCTGCTTGCTCAGAAAAGCCCTCCTTAATTCTAGATTCCTTGACAACATCCACGCAGTCAATCTGAACATTAACGGATTGTTGTGAAGGGCCTTGCCCTGGAAGATAATATCGTCCATCAGAGGCAGAGGAACCGGATTGCAGACCAGAAGGTCCAGCAGATCCGTATACCATGATCGGCTTGGCCAATCCGGGGCGATCAGAAGCACTTGGCATTCCTCTTGTCTGATTTTCTGAAGAATTTTTGGAATCAGGATTGCTGGAGGGAATGCGTATGCATACATTCTCTCCCAGCTGATAGCTAACGCATCTGTTGCGAAAGCGCTTGGATCCGGAATCGGAGAGACGTACGTCGTCATCTTCGCATTCTTCTTCGTTGCGAACAAATCGATGTTGGGTTTCCCCCAATGGTCGAACAGACGATCCGCCACACATTGATTTAGTTGCCATTCCGTGGGTAAAACACTCATCCTTCGGCTCAATGAGTCTGCTAGCAGGTTTAACCTTCCCGGAATATGAACTGCTTTCAAGGTAATCTGGTGATCCAGACACCAACAAAGCAGTCTCCATGTCATCATACAGAGACTGGGCGACTTCGTTCCGCCCTGGCGGTTTATGTAAGTCACAACTGTTGAGTTGTCTGAACGAATAAGAACAATCTTGCCCTGAACTTTCTGTAAGAAATGTTCCAGGCCCAGGACTACTGCTCTTAGCTCCAGTAGATTTATATGTTCCTTTGACTGTTCCAGATTCCAAAGCCCTGATATCGTGGACTCCTCCAGGCAAGCTCCCCAGCCCTCCATCGATGCATCTGTATACACAGTCACCTGAGGGTGGGGAGGGGTTAGCATAACCCCCACCAAGAGATTCTCTGTGTCCAACCACCATTGCAGGTGATGAATCAGAGGCGCCAACACTGACACATTCGAGTCCAGCGAACCTGTACTCTGGGTCCATTGTGTCATGAGAAATAACTGGATCGGCCGCCTGCGTAAGGCGGCCTGAGGAATGACTGGTTCCAATGAAACCATCAACCCCAGCATTCTCAAGTAAACCCGTGCCAGGACATGACGACTGTCGCACACTGACTGAATTAATGAGATGAGTTTCTGAACTCTCTCCTGAGTAGGATAAACATATCCTGTCTCTAGATCGAAGAACATCCCCAGGTAAACAAACTTCTGGGATGGAGTCAGCTCTGATTTTGGGAAATTGATCATCCAGCCTAAGTCTGTGAGAGTTTTCAAAACAATCTCCAAACTGGCCGACAAACTTTCCCGGGTGTGCGCTTTCAACAGCCAGTCGTCTATGTACGTGTGGACTGCTATGCTTCTCCTGCGGAGGTATGCGGTGATCGCAAGAACCACACGGGTGAAAACCTGAGGAGCCGTGGAAATTCCGAAGGGTAGCACCCTGAATTCCCACTGTCTGCCCTGGAATGCAAATCTCAGGAAGCGACGGAAACTCCTGTGTATGGGGATGTGGAAATAAGCGTCCTTCAAATCTATCGACGCTGTCCACATTCCCCTCTCTAACCCCGCAAACACCGAGCGCACAGTCTCCATCTTGAAACTGGGCGTCTCTATGAACTTGTTCAATGGCTTGAGGTTGAGAATTGGTCTCCACCCTCCGGTGTTCTTTGTTACTAAGAACAGGGTTGAATAGAAGCCCGGACACCTCTGTGCCGGCTGAATAGCTCCTTTTTGTATGAGGGAATTTATTTCCTCCTCGATACACAACCTTTGATCTGGATCTCTCGGATTTGGAGTCCAGATCGGCACTAGAGACAGTCGCGATGGCGGGCCTGTCATCCAATCGGGATGATACCCGACTGAAAGCCATCGCAAGACTAAACGGTCCTGAGTTAACCGTTCCCACTCTTGCATGTGGTCGGCTAATCGGCCTCCCATCGGTCCACCTAGGGATAGAGGTGAACATAAGGAGTGTAAGAGCGGCACTGTCTCCTTTGCCAGAAACACCGGCGCGGTTCTCACCGCAGTAACCGTCCCATCAGGAACGATTACCCCGCCCAGATCCTCGCGCGCCACGACCAGCACCGCGCGCACCACGGTGCGCGGGCGGCTGCCTGGCTGACTGCGCCTGAGGAGCCTGCGCCCCCCTCGCTGCTGGCCGAATCGCACGCGGCCGAGGCCGGCGCTGCGATGGTGGTTGGCCTCTGACCTGGCCACTACCACCTCGAGCCTGCAGGGGACGATACGCAGGGGGTGCGGCGCGAACGTTGGCACGACGAAGCACCTCAAACTGTTCGCGCAGAGCCCTCTGGTTATTGACCAGAGTAACCGTCTCCTGGAGGTGTCTACATCCCTCACCTCCAAAGAGACCAGGACCTGTCATAGGCGTACGTAGTAGCCTATTGTAGAGGTCCTGGGACGGGCACAGATTATCCAAGGCAAAAGTGCGCCTTGCCCGGACACTCCTGGTCACCGCCCGCGTCATACAGTCCAGAGCCAGGTTGATACCATCCTGGATGGCTCGCTGGACTGTGACCGGACTTGGCTGGCGCGATGCGGATGCTGTTACTACCCCTTGTAACAGCTGGGAGACGTGGGACAGAGCAGCAATCGAAGCCCTCCCACTCTCCTCCGCATCACGCAACGCGGCATTTGCCGAACGCAACGCGTTCGAGCACAAGACTCCCGTGTCAGAACGGGAGCCTGGCCGCGCATCCTCACCCAAAGCCGCGCGGTCATCCACGCTCGGCTTTGGTACCACACCGTACCACTGGTAGTCCAGGGGCACGATGCGGCAACGCCTGGCCACCTCGCGCGGGGCATTAGCGAGACGTCCACTCGACTTAATGGACGTCTCCGCCGCCTCGAACATGTCAACGACATGCTCTGCCAGCGGCAGAGAAGGCATAGCGTTAGCAGTAGGCTTACCAGCTAACCACGGCCTGTGTTCACGCTGGCTAGCCGACTGCTCCACGGGCAGATCTGGTCTAACACTCACCAGCCACTGGCAAGCGTCAGACCAATCCTCCTCCGTGGCTAGTTGCGAGCGCTCTACAAGACGGGGGCCTTCGTCTTCCTCCTGAGCACAAGCAACAGAGCTTGACGGCGGATACGCTGATATCCCTGGCAAGCCAGGGAGAGCATGCGGGCCTGATAATACCGGCATGCTAATCTCACTGGTTTGACCAGGAGCAGGCGCCGTGGTAGAGCGCGGGGCATATACCGCCCCACCACGGCCCCGGCCAGCACCAGCTACACTCTCGGCAAGCCGAGGTATGCGGTACCGCTGGCCTTCAGCGCCCAGGGCCACAGTCTGAACCGTGGATTCTACCCCTGGGAGAGTAGAACCGTGGAAAAAGGCGCCTGTATTCCCCGCGAGGGGCGCACAAACGTCATATTCCATGGCCACGTCTTCAGATGGCGGCCCTAACAGGTAATCATCATCCTCCTGGCCAGAAAGATTAGACTCCGGGTCAGCAAAGAGAGCTAACCCGGACTGGCCAGGGAAGGCGCCATACGAGGTACTGGCAGCCGCGGTGTGCGGATACCCCTGGACTGATGAGCAGCCCGCGGGTTCCAGCGACGACCGTCCACGGTCCCTATTGGGCGCGGCAATAAGCCTGCTGCCAGGGCCGTGGAACACCCCCTCTAATGGGGCCACCTCTGAATCTTCAAACAACGGAAGCGTACTAAGGAACGTTGATTCAGAGGTGGGGATTACCTGCTCCGAAGCAGATGATGAGGTCAATAAAGGATTTGGTCCAGGAAGCATGCCACGAAGCAACTCTGGAACCAAATCCTTGATTGTCCTCCTCATCTCTCCCAACATCTCGGTCCGGAAGGCCTCCATGTCCACCGCGGACGAGGCCTTCCTCTTACCCTTCTTACTTACGACCTCTTTTTTCAGCTTCTTTTTCTCCTCCTCCAACTTGTCCTTCGCCTGCAAGCACAAGAATTCGGACATTAGCTCGCCCCCCCAGTGCTTACATATCTCGCAATTAAGCAAGGGACCACAGGGGCTACACTGAAAACATAGATGAGGGCCAAACTTGTCCCTCAAAAATCGTCCACAGGACGCACAACCAGGTCTCTGAAAAAAGCCAAAGGACGAGGAGTATGAGCAAACTAGTTACGCTTAGAAACTAACCAACTCAAGAGAAGGAAAATGATCATAAAGATCATAATTTTTATGAGAAACCAGCTTCGGACAACTTTAATTGTAATTAAAGAGCAAAGCTGATTATGACGTCATTAATCCTATGACAGGACAAAATCGATCCCAACAAACATCCCAGTGCAAGGACGAATTGTATCTTTAACCAGAACATGTGCAGAATGGACATTTCGACTACACAAGCATCAGATAAATACTGATAACAATGGCAAATAGTGTTAATTATCTCCCTTTCTCATATCAATAATTAATACCTGACACCTTGTCTAGACAAACCATCCAACCTGATGAACTGGAGAACTCCACCACTGAACGCCTCTTAACTCTCTCCACCTCAAGCGGAAGGAATTGGATCAAGAGGGCAAAGTGAGAAGACCTTTATAATAGGCCTCCAACTCACTGGGCATAGAATTTTTGGTTAGATAACCTAACAGTATTAGTAGGAAATGGAACCATGGTGGAGAGACACAAACCCTCTGCTGATGTCATGTCCTTATTTCTCCTTCACACAGACCTGTGGACATAAACACAAAGAGAGATTAGTCTTGTATAGCACCTAGTTGAAAAAACCCAACTAATTAAGGCGCTTATCACGTTTAGCGAGAGTCCCGGAAACACATTACAACGGGACAAAACTCGCTAATTTTACTAGAAGTCACCTGATTTAAAGGTCCAAGGCCCTCCTGTGGCGAAGTCACTCTCTCAGCCATCTTTGTCAGGTGAAAACGTCTCTTAAATAGTCTTAAAAAGCTTTGAAAAGCGTAAAGAAAGATCCTATCATGAAAGCATGTGTTGTCTCTCAGCCAATAAATTAGCAAAGAGGAAGTGCTAGTCTGCGCATGCGCGGTGGTGGGGCTGGCATCCGCCAGACTACGCTCTGACTCCCTGCCCAGTAGGGGCACCTAACTGTTTTAATCTGAGTGTTTATTGAGTGAAAGCCAATATTTAGCAATATCAAAAGTATTAGGGAGGTAAGTATACTCTTGATGTGAAATACATATGTCACATTTAAACAACGGTCCCCAGGGACTGCACTGGAAACACAAGTGCGGGGCGAATCAGTCTTTGAAGAAGCGACCACACGAGGGACAACCAGGTCTCTGAAACAGGCCAGAGGACGAAGACAATGAGTATTTTAGTTAATAGAATTAGTAACTCAAACCAAAACAAACGGAGAGGAAAAGTGGTCATACAGACCACCTACAAAGATAATAAACCAGCGTTGGGCAAAAGTTTAAATGTTAATAAAGTGCAAGGCTGATTATGACGTCATAACTTCAAAAATAAGAAAATAAATCGATCTGAAACAAACATCCAGGTGTAAGGACGAATTGTATTCATATCCAGAACATACTAACTAGAATGGATAGAGACACATAGACTGTACAAACATCAGATAAACAATGATAAAATGGCAGCAGATTTCATAAATATTTTCAAATATAATTGAAGTGCCTAATATCATAACTAGAATACCTGAGTCTTTAGCATAGACAAACCATCCTCTCTGATGTACTGGAAACTCCACCAACACTATGACCTCTTAACTCTCTCCACCTTTAAAAGAAAGAAGTGGACCAAGAGGGCAAAGTGAGAAGACCTTCTTCCGAGGCCTCCAACTCACTGGGCATAGATTTTGGGTTAGATAACCTAACAATGTTAGTAGGAAATGGAACCTTGGTGGAGAGAAAAACAAACCCTCTGACGACGTGCTGTCCTGTTCAATCATAGATAGATACCTGTGGACATAAACACAGAGAGAGATTAGTATTTCATAGCACCATTTAGAAATAAACCAGTTATTTTAGGCGCTTATCACAATAAACGCGAGTCACGGAAACACATT
Source organism: Chaetoderma sp. LZ-2023a (assembly GCA_034401795.1). Classification (NCBI taxonomy): domain Eukaryota; kingdom Metazoa; phylum Mollusca; class Caudofoveata; order Chaetodermatida; family Chaetodermatidae; genus Chaetoderma; species Chaetoderma sp. LZ-2023a. Next base: position 58,516,066 of record CM067364.1, on the reverse strand, counting down.
ACAATGGGACAAACTCACTAAAATATACTAGAAGTCACCTGATGAATCAGTCCTGGGCCCTCCTCCGGAGACAACACGCCTTTCTGCAGCTCAGACATCATTCCCAAGCGACTTTACTACTTAGAATCTAACACAACTTTTCAGAACAAGAGGAAAACTTTTGAGCAAAAAAATTGCATAGGACTCTTAGTCAATAAATTAGCAAAGAGGAGGTACTAGTCGGCGCATGTGCCGTGGTGGGGCTGGCATCCGCCTGACTGACTTCTGACTACCTGCCAAGTAGGGGCACCTTACTTTTTTAATCTGAGTGTTTTATTGAGTGAAAACCGATATTTAGCAATATCAAAGAGTATTAGGGAGGTAAGTATACTCTTTAAGTGAAATGATCCTCTCTCCCAAATAAAACCTCATAAGATGACTTCTGAGGATGAGTGAAGTCTGATGAACAACAACAGGAATACCTGATCCTGAGTCCAAAACCCTGGGGGGGGGGGAATGTGGAAAAATTACTTCTTATGGTAATAATTCCCTCAGCAAACTCATAATAAATTAGAAGGACACAGAAACCAAGTATAAATATTGTTTTAGGGTAAAGGATACACTTCAAATATCAGCTCATGTGTCTGAAAAACAAAGCACAACATGCGTTAGCTAATATATAGGCCTCCCCCATAAGAGCTAGCCTGATAAAGACGTATCCATGAGTTAGCGCGAATCCCGGAAACACCATCCGAGTCAACACGCAAATTTTTTATCACTAAATTTACTAAAGTACACCTGATGGCTTGGACCGGGGGCATCCTCCGGCGACTTGGCAGCGTCAGACACACTAATAATCAGTCAAAACAAGTTGCAAAACAACTCAAAGCTTCAAAAAGATAGAAAGCAAAAGCAAGGCTAGAAAGCGTGTTGCAATGGCAGGTCAATATTTTAAGAAGAGAATGAGTCAGCCCCGCGCATGTGCGAGTTTGGGCTGCACATCCGCTGGACTGTCAGTTGTGTAAGCTGCCCAGTGGAGGCGGTTTCTTTTTAATTCTGAGTATTATTGAAGCTAGGTCGATATTTAGGAAATATCCTAAAGTATCAGGGTGGTAAGTATACTCTTGATGTGAAAAATGCTAGATCAAATAGTAGGCTTCACAATGGGCTAGAGCTCTGGCATGCATACTACGATTTCAGAAAAAACTAACATTATACCTAATAGTGGGATCCATCTCTAGCTATGCGCCGCTAATTTCCAACTATGCCCTTCCCATTTCTAGCTATGCCCAACCCATTTCTAGCTATGCCCCACCCATTTCTAGCTATGACCCTCCAATTTCTATCTATGCCCCACCCATTTCTAGCTAAGCTCCTCTCACGCACTGCACGTGATGAGATCGATTTATATACTTTGAATCCTAAATTCGCAGAATCACAAGGTCAAGGTACCTATATAAGCAACCTGTTGATAATTTTTTAACCTAATCTGACCATGGCAGCAACACATACAATTCCTATACCCGATGGACTATTCCAGCGTCATAACTATTCTCTGTCAATTATGATCGAGACGTAAGCCTACATGCGACGTAATTGATTATGACATCATATACTTGAGTGACAGATTGTATCTATCCATTCTGATGCTGCACATCATTTAGCTTGCTATGCCAAGCCTATCATCAGGTTCATGTAGGACTTGATAAAAACTGTAACCTTTTAACCCTCGAATTTGATCAAGAAAATTTCAATATTGTCATAGAAAATGTCTATGCAGACCAAGAGAAGACTAATTTTTAAAATTTAGCACTGGAATGACTGGCTCGGTTATCAAGCCACTCATTCCAGTGGTAATTTTTCAAAAATAATCTTCTCTTGGACTGCAAATTGACATTTGACATTCAATACAGAAGCTGTTTTTGGCCGGTCAGTGTTAAAGGGTTAAACAGAAATTATCTTGTAAATAATATGGGTTCTAAATGCACTAAGTTTTATTTCCAAATGTTTGTCCCAATCCCAGGATGATTCATAATACAAAAAATGTGTTACTTCTGCACGGGATGAGAACTTCTTTGAGTGTAGCTTTCGGGACCAACTCTATGACCTCTTCAGCATGAAGTGATGGTCGCTGGCTAAGCCCCTCTGGTCAGGGGAGTAAGGTGCCAGCATCCATCAGTAAACCAAAAGTCAAGGTGGCTATTGAAATTTACAAACATCAACCTACTATGAACTGAGGCGAGGGCTACCCTACACCTGAACTGTCACTCAAGTATAAGACATCATAATCAATTACATCACATATAGGCTGATGTTACTATAATAAAATCCTCCATCATGAAATTGGAGTCTGTCAAGTGTGCGAATCGTATGTCTTTGATGGATTTAGTTTTTAATAAAAAATATTGTTGAATATTTTGAAACTACTTTGACTTGCCACTGTTGCAGACATATTGACCCCTCGGGACATTTTGGGAAGACTTTCAGTATGCTGTTTGTATCACTATGTCAAGCCATCTTCTGTCTCAGATGGTGAGGTTGACAAAAAGTAATTTTCTTTATCAATCTTTATCAACAAAATGTTAATTCACACTGTTACCTCCAATGAATCAAAACCGCAAGATGGATGTTCTTCCAAGTCAATATCATGGACAATTAATTCAATTGCTGATCCATAGTTGACATTTATTAACCATTGACAGTCTGTTCGGCTTGGGTAAGAGCTTGGATAATTAGGACTGGTAAATGATCCACTCTGATCACGAAGTGTTCCACCACAACCTAATAATATAAGAAAGAAAGAGAGATAAAGCTGATCAAATGGGCTGCCATTTAATGCCAGACTATGACATTGATTTCTGAACTTTGATTACTTTCAGCAAAGGAATGTTTGAAAATAAGCACTGTTTTGATTGTTATCCAGAATGAGGCTATGCACTATAAATCGAAAATCATTATAAATCGAAAATCATTATAAATAAAAAATTATTATAATAAAAAATTATTACATAAATTTCCTCTCTACAGAAACTCCCAAGGTTTTTTTCTCAGGTAAAATGACAAGAAGTGAAATCCTGAATTTTATAAAGTAATGTTATGGCATAAAATTATAATATTCATGATATCAGACATTACGTCTAAAGACATACACAAACACCCACCCGCCCACCCACCCGCATGCAGGCACAATACTTATTTATTTATCCTTATTAATCCTAGGAGCTTCAGGCCTCGGGAGAATTTTATGACAATTGTTCAACACAAGGGTGCGACAAACACCAGTCACATGTAATTGGGACAAGATTATTGGCAATTGCAGAACTAGAACTAGAAATATACTGCAAGCGATGTCTTATGCACAATATGACAGAGCGACGCAATAGAATTCAAACCATCGGACTGTTGAGTTTTTGCAGACGACATATTCCAGAGGTTATATCTCCGGACCTGCTAGATATTTTGAAAACAATTTGACTGAAAGTTGTTGGTGGCTATGCCACCAACAACTTTCAGTCAAATTGTTTTCAAAATGTTAAAAAAGTCAAGAGTTTCTGTTCATTAAAATTGTCTGGTGAATTGCAGCATTGAGACAGTTAACGATCATGGTTGGTAAAGAAAAAAGGCAAAATCTTTGCATAGTTAAAAAATCCTGATTTTTTTAATAAATCCAGAGAGATGGTCACTAGGGCTGGGCGGTATATCGGTTTCAGACCGTCTCATGTTTTTTTTGTGGCGACGGTTTAAAAACCTTTACGAAAAAACAAAAAACGATAAACCGTCCGTAAGATCGCCATTGCGCGAAATCTGGTGACGGTCCTAAACTAGTTTGTTCTTGACTTGCAGTTTAATATTAACATCTAATGCAACCATTTGCTAATAGGGACATAAAATACAGTCATCTATAACTATTAGCCGTGGGAAAGTAAGGGTGTTGGTGAAAGCCCAACAAATCGGCTGAAGACGACACTCGGCAAATATGATTTGATTTGCCAGCAATGAATTTTACATGACGTAAGCTCTGTGGGTTCAATGTAAGATTGAATAATTTGAAAATCTAAATTTCTTCTTTGTGACAAATAATCCCTTTCCAGTTAAGATGCTCTGGATATGAATACAATTCATCCTTACACCTGGATGTTTGTTTCGGATCGATTTAACTTCTTATTTTTGAAGTTATGACGTCATAATCAGCCTTGCACTTTATTAACATTTAAAGTTTTGCCCAACGCTGGTTTATTATCTTTGTAGGTGGTCTGTATGACCATTTTTCCTCTCTTTTTATTTTGGTTTTGAGTTACTAATTCTATTAACTAAAATACTCATTGTCTTCGTCCTCTGGCCTGTTTCAGAGACCTGGGTGTCCCTCGTGTGGTCGCTTTTTGGAGGACCGATTCGCCCCGCACTAAACGAAATCACGAGAGTTGATACTTACCACCCTGATACTTCAGGATATTTCCTAAATATCGACCTAGCTTCAATAATACTCAGAATTAAAAAGAAACCGCCCCCACTGGGCAGGTTACACGACTGACAGTCCAGCGGATGTGCAGCCCAAACTTGCACATGCGCGGGGCTGACTCATTCTATTCCAAAATATTGGCTGACCTTATTGCAACATAAAACGCCAATAGACCGAGCCTCTGTGGGGCGGAAAGGTCGGGATCGTATCAGGGTGGTAGGTATCAACTCTCTCGTGAAAAAAGAAATCCGTGATTTTGTTTATTTCCCATCAAGAGTATACTTACCAGTGGTAAAATAAATAAATCGGCTTTCTGATTTAGAGAAGAAAAACATTATGGCCATTGCGACTGTTTAGTTTCACGACTTTATTAGGTCACTATTTTTATTGACATAATATCATTCACGGGAATATCGGTCAAAGTGTGTGGTCGACTCGCTAACTATAATCCACTGTTTGAGACATTGGAGCGCGCTATTTTCAATCTGGATTGTTCTTGCTATTAATGCGTGTGACCAGCAAACGGTAAATTTTATTTTGGCAGTCGAGCGCGTTGATAAACAGAGTCCATACAAAATACGCGAGTATTTAAACGAGGCCAGTGTTTTACTCTTTTATTTCTGTTGGAGTCGTATATTCGCTTACTCGTGAAACAGGCCTATACATATGCATATAACACGACATTGAATATAACCGATTCCAAAGCTTCTGATAATTACCGAGTACCCGATGTGCAGACTCGTTACTCGCCATGCTTCACGTGAACAATGCGTGTAGATAGCTATTTCCGCGAACTTCCGACGTGTAGCCAGTTGAAAAATGAATTACAAAAACTAAAACACTATAATTTTTAGGTGTCGTTACTTAAACTGGATTTAATCCTTAAAGAAATTTCTTAAAACAAGCCAGAAAAACAACAACAAAAAACGACTTCAAAGCTGCTGTTGTTAATAAATTAGCACGTGATCAAAATGGCGCGAACAAATACTACGTTTTAGTAAATTTTCATTGATAAATTCAGCAATGTATTTTCCCACGGTCTAGTTCATAAACAACCAATCAGACACGTCTTTGCGAGATTGCTGTTGCGTTTGAATAGCACGCAGTTTGTACGCTATTTTGTTATTCTAGCGTGTTTGTTCGGTGACAAAATGCTTGGAGTAATAAATTACAAATAATAGAAACGGGAATAGGGAATAGATTATAGTGTAATTACTACTGGCGGACGGCCAGAGAATGAGTTTAGATGTTTTAAATAAAGCAATTTTACCGTGAGACTTTCAAGACGTACGGTTGCCATACAATTCTGAAGTCATTATTTTGTAATTGACGTCTTGATGTTTGTTTTTACAACGACCCTTTCACCTCGACTCAGCTAATAGTTATGGATGCCTGTATTTTTGGCACTATTAGCACTTATTTACCCTTGGTAAAGTCAGATTTTATGGATCTATTTCTCAAATATTGCTCAAACATTATGGACGGTATTCACGGTATTTGGAAATGTCAACAGTCACGGTATCGGTTCACGGTATATCGCGGTCCTCACGGTACTACCGTCAGACCGCCCAGCTCTACTTACCACCCTGATACTTCATGATATATCCAGAATTCGTAAGAGAATTCGGCGGGAGGGAGGCGAAGGTCAGAAGACCGGCTCATCCCTGGAAGAGCAAGCCTTTGCTTTTAGAGCACAACAAACATCTGAAATTGCATATGTAAACACAACCAGGAAATGATTGGACATCAGATAACACGACCGATGTTGAGAGTGATGACCATTTCACATCCGCTCCCCCCCCCCTCTTTTAAAGAGGGAGCGATGACCTCAATGTCCTATACGCTCTCTATGTATTTGTGCTAAAGTACTATAAGACATCGGACGAAAGCTTCATTTCGTATACTCTCAGATGGAACCACAAATAACACAAAACCATCACCATTTTAGTAAATAATATAAAAAGTGTGACAAAAAATAACCATCACCAAATATAGGATTAACCTATTTTGACGAGATTCCCCTTTGATCACCGCTGGCGATGATAGGTACAGTACAGAAAAGCGGGGATTCCCCCCACTAAATTGCACTGAGTGTGAGTCAACGGCCTTATGTACAATATTTACAAATTTATATACAGATTTAACGTTTATGTAAATTCGATAAGGCAAGTGGATTTGACGTGTCACGTAGGTAATGATTTGTAAAACTAGACTCACAGTGCCATTGTGCTACTGACATAATGTCATCCACCGGCACTCCATTAAACAGAGCCGTGGATGTCACTACGCCACGGACACTGTGAGCCTTGGCCATGTCAACTTGTTTACCCGTGGCGGCTTTGTGGCAATGCTGGATGCATTCCACAATCCACCTAGAAATGGTATCTTTAGAAGCTCTCCCATGGGGTTCAAAGTAAGATAGCCATAAAGCAATAGGGTCCGTCTGCCATTCCTGTGTATGTTGTTTATAACACGTTAATGCACAGACTGGACACCAAGCCTTTGAATTAGGATCAAACCTAGACAAAGCGGGTGAAACTATAGGCTGACCAGGATATTTTAAAGACTGGTTCTTCGCCATAAAGTTAACTCTAGGTAGAAGCCTAAGGCCTTCCCCTGTCACCACAAAATGGTCTGGCTCTGCTGACAAAGCGTGTATTTCACTTCTTCGTGTGGCTGAAGACGCAGCAATCAGAAAAACTGTTTTAAGCGTCAACATTTTCATGGAAATGGAGCTTAGTGGTACAAACGGTTTATCTGCTAATACTTGAAGTACTAACGATAAACTCCAAGACGGAATCACTGGAGGATTCCTTGGTCTTAGATTACCCATGCCTTTGATTAAAGTATTTAGATTACATACTTCATCACTTCCCCTAATAGCCAAGCAAGGGATGACTGACATTAAAGCTGACTTGTAGCCAGCAATAGAGTTAGGCTTGAGGGTATAGGCATCAAAAAGGTGACAGAGGAAATCTACTACTACCTGAATAGATGCTTCCATTGGATTAATACTTATTTTTTAGCACCATTCAGCAAATCTGTTGATTTTATAATTATATGCTCCGGAGGTTGATCCCCTCCTGGCTTTTGCCATAAACATGGCTGCTTGCTCAGAAAAACCCTCCTTAACTGCTGATTCCTTGACAACATCCACGCAGTCAATTGGAACATTGACGGGTTGTTGTGCAAGGCCTTGCCCTGGAAGATTATGTTGTCCATCAGAGGCAGAGGAACAGGATTGCAGACCAGAAGGTCCAGCAGATCCGTATACCATGATCGGCTTGGCCAATTTGGGCCGATCAGAAGCACTTGGCATTCCTGCTGCCTGATTTTCTGGAGAACTTTTGGAATCACGATTGCTGGCGGGAATGCATATGCATACATTCCCTCCCAACTGATAGCTAACGCTTCTATTGCGATAGCGCTCGGATCTGGAATCGGAGAGACATACGTCGTCATCTTCGCATTCTTGTTTGTTGTGAATAAATCTATGTTGGGCTTGCCCCAGTGGTTGAACAGGCGATCTGCCACACATTGATTTAGTTGCCATTCCGTGGGAAGAATGCTCATTATTCGGCTAAATGAGTCTGCTAATAGATTTAGCCTTCCCGGAATATGAACTGCCTTCAGGGAAATCCCATGATCTAGGCACCAGCAAAGCAGTTTCCACGTCATCATACAGAGACTGGGAGACTTCGTTCCGCCCTGGCGGTTTATGTAAGTCACTACTGTTGTATTGTCTGATTGAACCAGAACACTCTTGCCCTTGACCTTCTCTAGGAAGTCTTCCAAGGCTAAGACTACTGCTCGCATTTCCAGCAGATTGATGTGTTCTCTTGACTGATCCAGATTCCAAAGCCCTGATACTTTGTTTTCTTCCAGGCAAGCTCCCCATCCCTCCATTGATGCATCTGTGCACATTGTTAACTGAGGGTGGGGAGGTGACAAAGTCTCCCCCGCCAGGAGATTTTCTCTCTTCATCCACCATTGAAGGTGGTGAATAAGAGGTTCCAACACTGACACTTTTGAGTCCAGGAAACCCGTACTCTCGGTCCACTGTGTCATGAGAAATAATTGGATCGGCCGCCGGCGTAAGGCTGCCTGAGGAATGACTGGTTCCAAAGAAACCATCAACCCCAACATTCTTAAGTAGACCCGTGCCAGGACATAATGACTGTTGCACACTTACTGTATGACTGAGATGAGTGTTTCTACTCTCTCTTGAGATGGATAAACATATCCTATCTCTAGATCGAAGAACATGCCCAGGTAAACAAACTTCTGGGATGGAGTCGGCTCTGACTTTTGAAAGTTGATTAGCCAGCCTAGATCTGTAAGAGTTTTCAAAACTATCTCCAGATTTGCTGATAGACTTTCTTGAGTGTGTGCCTTTAACAGCCAGTCGTCTATGTACGTGTGGATTGCTATGTGTCTCCTGCGGAGGTATGACGTCATAGCTTGGACCACTCGAGTGAAGACCCGAGGAGCCGTCGATATACCAAATGGGAGAACCCTGAATTCCCATTGGCGGCCCTGAAATGCAAATCTCAGGAACCGACGAAAGCTCTTCGCAATGGGAATGTGAAAATAGGCATCTTTTAGATCTATCGATGCTGTCCGCATTCCCTTCCTCAATCCTGCTAACACGGTTCTCACAGTTTCCATTTTGAAACTTGGTGTGAGGATAAACCTGTTGAGAGGTTTGAGGTTGAGAGTTGGTCTCCACTCTCCAGTGCTTTTTGTCACTAGAAACACGGTTGAATAATAACCTGGACATTTTTGTGCCAGTTGAATAGCGTGTTTTAGTATGAGGGATTGAATTTCTTCCTCTATACACAACCGTTGATCTGGATCTCTTGGATTTTGAGTCCAGATTGGAACCAGAGACAGGCGTGATGGCTGATTTGAAATCCAGTCGGGATGGTAACCGACTGAAAGCCATTGCAAGACTGAGCGGTCCTGAGTAACCCGCTCCCACTCTTGCGTGTGGAAGGCCAGACGGCCTCCCACGGGCGCACCTAAGGACTGAGGTGGACCCGAGAAGTGCAAGAGAAGCCCTGTCTCTGGTGGCTGTCCTAGCAGCACTGGTGTGGTCTTCTTGAGAGGCGACCCATCAGGTTCGGCTCCCACGACCAGAACCCCGCGCTCCTCTACCAGCGCCACGCACACCTCACTATGCAGGCTGTCCGGCGGGTTGCGCTGGAGGAGCCTGCGCTCCCCACCTAGCTGGCTTATGCTGTTGTTGCCATGGTCGACACTGCGTAGGTGGTTGGCCTCTGACAAGGCCACCACCACCTCTAGCCTTCTGAGGGTGGAAGGCAGGGGGAGCTGCTCAGACACGCTCCCTGCGTAACAATTCAAACTGCTCTCGCAGCGCCCTCTGGTTGTTCACCAGGTTTGCGGTGTGTTGGCGGTGCAGACATCCTTCACCTCCAAACCCTGGACCTGCCATCGGCATCTGAAGAAGCCGATTGTACAGGTCCTGCAAGGGGCACAAATTGTAAGGACAAATGTGCGCCTCGCCCGTAAACTCCTGGTTACGGATCTCGTCATGCAGTCCAGAGCCAGGTTAATGCTGTCCTGGATGGCTCTCTGGACTGCAAGAGGAGAAGTTTGGCGGGCCACGGATGCTGCTACTACCCCCTGTAGCAGCTGGGAAACGTGCAAGAGAGCCGAGATGGCTCCTCTCGTACTTTCCCCCGTGTCCCGCAGCGCGGAATTAGCGTTGCGCAGAGTGCTAGCGCACAAGGGTCCCGTGTCAGACTGGGACCCAGGTCGCGTGTCTTCACCCAAAGCCGCACGGTCATCCATGTAAGGCTTTGGGACGATGCCATACCTCTGATATAGATCAGAACTTATACGGCAGCGCCGTGCCAACTCGCGAGGGGCCTTCACAAGGCGTCCTTTCGGCAGAATGGACGTCTCTGCCGCAGCGAACATATCAATGATATGCTCCGCATACGGCAGAGATGGCATGGTGCTCGTCACTGGTTTCCCTTCCAACCACGGCCGCGGGTCCCACTGGGAAGCCGGTGGAATCATCTGAAGCTCTGGCTTGATGTTCACCAGCCATTGGCAAGCATCCAGCCAGTCTCCCTCGGTGGCCACCTGTGAATGTTCGATGAGCCTAGGGCCTTCGTCGTCCTCAACCACATTCACTGGTGGAGTAATGGCCAGAGCTGAAGATACTCCTGGAAAGCCAGGGAAGCCATACGGACCCGCAAGGGATGGCATGGCTTGCGCCATGGCTATTTCAGGAGCCGGATCTACAGCATCATGGGAGGCTAAAAACATGACATCACAGTCCGGGCCTTCTTCACAGTAACTCTCGGCAAGCCGAGGGATACGGTATGGACGCCATCGGCTCCTAGTCGGCATAGCCATTGAGCCATGAAACCCACTCCCGAAGAAGTAGTTCCATGGAAATAGTCACCCATGGGCCCCCGTGGGGGCCCATGGGAATCCATTTCCATGGCCATCGACTCATCGGTAGGTCATAACAGAGTGTCCTCTTCTTCCTGCCCAGAAAGATTAGACGCCAAGCTTGAAAAGGGATCAAGCTCGGCCTGGGCAAGAGGGATAAGCTCTAAAGCACTCGATTAGCGAGCGCCTGAGGCCATGGCTTTCGCTCCCGGGTCCACGGGCGAGGCAAGCCTCAGTGCCGGACCAACAGGAGCCATCTCTGGGGCTATACCGAAAACTGGTTTGCTAAGAGAACCAGACCCAGAGACGGGAACACTCTGTCCCGGAGCAAATGAAGAAGACAATGACGAACTTGATCCGAGAAGCAAGCGGCGAAGCAACTCCGGGACAAGATCCGTGATCGTCTTCTTCATTTCTCCCATCATCTCAAGACGGAAGGCCTCCATGTCTGGCATGGACACCTTCCTCTTCTTACACTCCTTTTCCAGACGCCTCTGCTCGTCTGCCGCCCGGTGTTTTACCTGCTGATTTAAAAACTCAGTTACAACCTCCACCGGCCATGACTCACACACATAGCAATTTAGAAGAGGCCCGCACGTACTGCACCTAGTGAAACCATGAGGGAAAAAGCGGGCCTTCACAAAACGGTGGCAGGAGGGGCATTTGTTCTCAACAACCTTCTGAAAAGACACAAACGGAAACAATTAGTTTTTAGTTATGACGAACCAAAAAACTAATTGCAGAAGGCTAATAAGATCCGTAAGGAAAACCTTTGACCATCAAATGAAAGATAAGCCAGGCCCATAGAAAAAACTATAGGCCTGACAAAAAGTAAACAAATCCTAAAACCTTGTTATACTTCTATAAGAAGACAAGGGAGACATAAGGATTTGAACTTGAATACTTGAGAGGCAAACTTTTTTAGACTTCACAGCTCTAAACACAGACTCATTAGTAATTGAACTTTATAAACATAATGAACCTATGCAAACCATCAAGAGAGATAAATCACTCAACACTCAGTCAAAAAACTTCTAAAATATTTAGAAATAAAGACTGACATTTTTTTCTCTCTCCTAAATAACCTCATAAGATGACTTCTGAGGACGAGTGAAGTCTGATAAACAACACAGGAATACCTGATCCTGAGTCCAAAACCCCTGTGGTGGGGGTAGAATGCGGAGAAATTACTTCTTATGGTAATATCTCCCTCAGCAAACTCATAATAAAATAGAAGGACCCAGAAACCAAGTTTAAATATTGTTTAAATAAAAGGATACCCTTCAAATATCAGCTCAAGTGTCTCAAACATAAAGCACAACATGCGTTAGCTAATATACAGGCCTCCCCCATAAAAGAGCTAGCCTAATAAAGACGTATCCACGAGATAGCGCGAATCCCGGCAATACCATCCGAGTCAACACGCAAATTTTTTATCAATAAATTTACTAAAGTACACCTGATGGCTAGGACCGGGAGCATCCTCCGGCGACTTGGCAGCGTCAGACATACTAATATAACAGTCAAACAAGTTGCAAAACAACTCAAAGCTTCAAAAAGAAAGAAAGCAAAAGCAAGGCTAAAAAGCGTGTTGCAATGGCAGGTCAATATTTTAAGAAGAGAATGAGTCAGCCCCGTGCATGTGCGAGTTTGGGCTGCACATCCGCTGGACTGTCAGTTGTGTAACCTGCCCAGTGGGGCGGTTTCTTTTTAATTCTGAGTATTATCGAAGCTAGGTCGATATTTAGGAAATATCCTGAAGTATCAGGGTGGTAAGTATACTCTTGATGTGAAATAAACGAAATCAAGGATTTCTTTTTTCGCGAGAGAGTTCATACTTACCTCCCTAATACTGTTTGATATTGCTAAATATCGGCTTTCACTCAAGAAAACACTCAGATTAAAACAGTTAGGTGCCCCTACTGGGCAGGGCGTCAGAGTGTAGTCCGGCGGATGCCAGCCCCACCACCGCGCATGCGCAGACTAGCACTTCCTCTGACTAATTTATTGGCTGACACACATGCAACTATTAAGAGCCTGAAGACCGAGCCTCTGTGGGGTGGAGAGGCCGGGTCCGTATCTAGGGAGGTAAGTATCAACTCTCTCGTGAAAAAAGAAAACCTTGATTTCGTTTATTTCACTTCAAGAGTATACTTAGCTCCCTAATACTTTTTGATGTTGCCAGAATTCGACAGGGAATTCGGCGGGAGGGAGGCGAGGTCAAAAGACCAGCTCTTCCCTATACGCTTTTACCGCGTTTAAGACACTAAAACTTCGGAAACTATGTGAAAACACAGTCAGGATTTGACAAACCATTGGGTAACACAAACCGATGTATGAGAGATGACCGAATGTCATATGCGCTCCCCCCCCCCCTTCCTGGGAGGAAGACTCGGATGACCTCAATGTCCCATACGCTCTCTACGTACAAGTGCCATGTACTATAGGACAGAGACGAAAAAGCTCCATTTTCGTATACTCTCAATAATGAACCACATAAACACACAAACCATCACCATTTTAATAACAACGGGTAACGTGACAATACAATCAACAATGGACAACACATGAACAAGACTGACCTTGTTGAACTTGGCTGCTGACATCATCTTCCCAGTGGTGAAGGCTGATGCAGTCCCAAAAAGTGGTTGTTTCCATTAATTAATTGTGAAATATATAAGCAATGAGGAAACCTCATCAAAAAATGAACACCTAGTTATTTTTTCAAAATCGACAAGGCGAGAGGATTAGAGGTGTCACGGAGATAATGGTCTGTAAAACTTGACTCATAGTGCCACTGAGCAACCGACATAATGTCATCCATAGGGACCACATTAAATATGGCAGTGGATGTCACTACGCCGAGGTCAACCTGCTTCCCGGTGGCTGATTTATGACAAAACAATACATTCTACAATCCACCTGGAAATAGTGTCCTTAGACACCCTGCCATGGGGTTCAATATATGACAACCATAACGCTGACTGGTCGGTCCGCCACTCCGATGTACGTTGTTTGTACTGGAGCAGCGCCCGGACGGGACACCATGCTTTAGAATTAGGATCATATCTAGTTAAAGCTGGCAAAAAAATAGGTTGACTTGGATATTTCAGACCGATTCCTAGCCAAGAAATTAATCCTAGGTAGCAGCTTAAGGCCTTACCCTGTAACCACAAAACGGTCTTCCTCGGCTGATAAGGCATGAATTTCACTTCTACGCCTAGCCGGAGCCACAGCAATTAAAAATACAGTTTTAAGAGTTAACAGTTTCATAGAAATGGAACTAAGTGGTTCAAAAGACTTATCTCCTAGTACCTGAAGCACCAGAGATAAACTCCAAGATGGAATCACTGGGGGATTCCTTGGTTTTAGATTGCCCATGCCTTTAATTAATACATTTAATGTACTTACTTCATCACTCCCCCTATTAGCCAAGCAAGGGATAACAGTCATTAAAGCTGATTTATAACCAGCAATAGAGTTAGGCTTGAGGCTATAGGCATCATACAGGTGAGAGGAAATCAGCTACTAACTGAATAGATGAATCCATTGGATTAATACATCTTTTTGAGCACCATTCTGCAAATCTGTTGATTTTATAATTATATGCTCTGGAGGTTGAACCCCTCCTGGCTTTTGCCATAAACATGGCTGCTTGCTCAGAAAAGCCCTACTTAATTCTAGATTCCTTGACAACATCCACGCAGTCAATCGGAACATTGACGGATTGTTGTGAAGGACCTTGCCCTGGAAGATAATGTCGTCCATCAGAGGCAGAGGAACCGGATTGCAGACCAGAAGGTCCAGCAGATCCGTATACCATGATCGGCTTGGCCAATCTGGGGCGATCAGAAGCACTTGGCCCTCCTCCTGTCTGATTTTCTGAAGAATTTTTGGAATCAGGATTGCTGGAGGGAATGCGTATGCATACATTCCCACCCAGCTGATAGCTAACGCATCTGTTGCGAAAGCGCTTGGATCCGGAATCGGAGACACGCACGTCGTCATCTTCACAATTTTCTTCGTTGCGAACAAATCTATGTTGGGTTTCCCCCAGTGACTGAACAGACAGTCCGCCACACATTGATTCAGTTGCCATTTCGTAGGTAAAACACTCATCCTTCTGCTCAATGAGTCTGCTAACAGATTTAACCTTCACGGAATATGAACTGCTTTCAAGGTAATCCTGTGATCCAGGCACCAGCAAAGCAGCTTCCATGTCATCATACAGAGACTGGGCGACTTCGTTCCGCCCTGGCGGTTTATGTGAGTCACTACTGTTGAGTTGTCTGAACGAATAAGAACAATCTTGCACTGAACTTTCTGTAAGAAATGTTCCAGGCCCAGGACTACTGCTCTTAACTCCAGTAGATTGATATGTTCCTTTGACTGTTCCACATTCCAAAGCCCTGATATCGTGGATTCTTCCAGGCAAGCTCCCCACCCCTCCATCATTACCTGAGGGTGAGGAGGGGTTAGCATCACCCCCGCCAGGAGATTCTCTGTCTTCAACCACCATTGAAGGTGGTGAATTAGAGGTTCCAGCACTGACACATTTGAGTCCAGAGAACCTGTACTCTGGGTCCATTGCGTCATGAAAAATAATTGTATCGGCTGCCTGCATAAGGCCGCCTGAGGAATGACTGGTTCCAAAGAAACCATCAATCCTAGCATTCTCAGGTAAACTCATGCCAGGACATGACGACTGTTTCACACTGACTGCATTACTGAGATGAGTATCTGAACTCTCTCCTGAGTAGGATAAACATATCCTATCTCTAGATCAAAGAAGATTCCCAGGTAGACAAACTTCTGGGATGGAGTCAGCTCTGACTTTTGAAAATTGATTATCCAGCCTAAATCAAAATCAAATTTTTCAAAACTATCTCCAGATTTGCCGAGAAACTTTCTTGGTTGTGTGCTTTTAACAGCCAGTTGTCTATGTACGTGTGGACTGCTATGCTTCTCCTGCGGAGGTATGCTGTTATTGCAAGAACCACCCTGATGAAGATCCGAGGAGCCGTAGAAATTCTGAAGGGCAACACCCTGAATTCCTGTGGAATGCAAATCTCAGGAAGCGACGGAAACTCCTCGCTATAGGAATGTGGAAATAAGCTCCTTCAAATCTATTGAAGCTGTCCACATCCCCCTCTCCAACCCTGCCAACACCGATTTCACTGTCTCCATTTTGAAACTGGGTGTGTCTATGAACTTGTTCAATGGCTTGAGGTTGAGAATTGGTCTCCACCCTCCAGTGCTTTTTGCTACTAGGAATACGTTTGAATAGAAGCCTGGACAATCTTGTGCCGGTTGAATTGCTCATTTTTGTATGAGAGAATTTATATCTTCCTCTATACACAACCGCTGATCTGGATCCCTTGGAATTTGAGTCTAGATTGGCACTAGAGACAGTTGCGATGGAGGGCCTGTAATCCAGTCGGGATGATACCCGACTGAAAGCCATCGTAAGACTAAACGGTCCTGAGTTAACCGTTCCCACTCTTGCTTGTGGTGGGCCAATCGGCCCCCCACTGGACCACCTAGGGAGAGAGGTGGACGTAAGGAGTGCAAGAGTGGCACTGTCTCCTTGGCCAGAAGCACTGGAGTGGTTCTCACCATGATAACCGACCCATCAGGCACGATTACCACGACCAGATCCTCACGTGCCAAGACCAGCGCCACGCGCACCTCGGTGCGCGGGTGGCTGCCTGGCTGGCTGTGCCGGAGGAGCCTGCGCCCCCCTCACTGCTGTCCGAATCGTGTTGGGCCGAGGCCGACACTGCGTTGGTGGCTGGCCTCTGACCTGGCCACGGCCACCTCGAGCCTGCAGGGGATGATACGCAGGAGCTGCGCGAACGCGCTCTCTGCGGAGCACCTCAAACTGCTCACGCAAAGCCCTCTCTGGACCGTTACCGGGCTAGGCTGGGGCGACGCAGATGCAGGAGAAAGCGCCGCAATAGATGCTCTCCCACTCTCCTCCGCATCGTGCAACGTGGTATTGGCTGAACACAAAGCGTTCGAGCACAGTGCTCCCGTGTCAGACCGGGAGCCTGGCCGCGTGTCCTTGCCTAAGGCTGCGCGGTCATCCACGCTTGGCTTAGGCACCACGCCGTATTTCTGACTCATCAGATACGACGCGGCAATGCCTCCCCACCTCACGAGGGGCCTTCGTGAGACGTCCATGCGCCTTGATGAACGTCTCCGCCGCCGTGAACATATCTACAATATGTTCAGCCAGCGGCAGAGATGGCATTGCGCTCACAGCCGATCTACCTGCCAACCACGGGCGGTGATTCCGCTGGCCGGCCGGCTGTTCCACAGGCAGGTCTGGCCTGACGCTTATAAGCCACTGACAAGCGTTCGACCAGTCCTCCTCTGTGGCTACCTGCGAGAGCTCTACAAGACGAGGGCCTTCGTCTTCCTCTTGAGCGTTCGCAGGCATGCTTGAGGCTGGATAACCTGACACTCCTGGCAAGCCAGAGAAAGCATGTGGGCCCGAAAGAGCGGGCATACTAAACTGGCTGGCTTGACCAGGAGCAGGCGCCGTGGTATTGCACGGGGCGCTTAGTGCCATACCACAGCCCCAGCCAGCACCTGCTACACTCTCGGCAAGCCGAGGTATGCAGTACATTTGGCCATCAGATCCGACCCAGGCCACCTTCTGCGCCGTGAACCCTACTCCTGCGTGAGTAGAACCATGGATAATGTCACCTGTATTCCCCGCGAGGGGTGCACAGACTTCAATGTCCATGGTCTTGGCATCAGGAGAACCCAGCAGATAATCCTCTTCATCCTGGCCAGAAAGATTAGACTCCGGGTCAGCGAAGAATGCTAACCTGGACTGGCCAGGAAAGGTACCATAGGAGGCACTGGTACCTGCGGCGTGCGGAAAATCCTGGCCTGATAAGCAGGCACCAGGCTCCAACAACAACCGTCCATGGACCACCGGCGCGCCAAGCCTGCTGCCAATGTCCTGGATCGCCCCCTCTAATGGGACCACCTCTGAATCATCGAAAACTGGTAAAACCATAGAAAAAAACCAGATTCAGAGGCGGGGATTATCTGCTCCGAAGCAGATGAAGAGGGCAACAAAAGATTTGGTCCAGGAAGCATGCCACGGAGCAACTCCGGAACCAAATCTTTGATTGTCCTCTTCATCTCTCCCTACATCTCAACACGGAAGGCCTCCATATCCACGGAGGACGAGGCCTTCCTCTTACCCTTCTTACCAGGTACCTCTCTCTTAGATCTTCTCTCCTCCTCAGCCACCTTCTCCTTTGCCTGTAACGACAAAAAGTCAGACATTAACTCCCCCCCCCCCCACTGTTTACCTATGTCGCATTTAAGCAACGGTCCACAGGGACTGCACTGGAAACATAAGTGCGGGGCGAATCGGTCCTTCAAAAAGCGACCACACGAGGGACACCCAGGTCTCTGAAACAGGCCAGAGGACGAAGACAATGAGTATTTTAGTTTATAGAATTAGTAACTCAAAACCAAAATAAAAGGAGAGGAAAAATGGTCATACAGACCACCTACAAAGATAATAAACCAGCGTTGGGCAAAACTTTAAATGTTAATAAAGTGCAAGGCTGATTATGACGTCATAACTTCAAAAAAAAAAAGTTAAATTGATCCGAAACAAACATCCACGTGTAAGGACGAATTGTATTCATATCCAGAGCATCTTTACTGGAAAGGATAGTGTATACAGACTATACAAACATGCAGATTTTATAAATATTAAAAAATATAATTGAAGTGCCTAATATCATAACTAGAATACCTGAGTCTTTAGCATAGACAAACCATCCGATCTGATGAACTGGAAGCTCCACCAACTCTATGACCTCTTAACTCTCTCCACCTACAAGGGGAAGGAAGTGGACCAAGAGGGCAAAGTGAGAAGACCTTCTTCCGAGGCCTTCAACTCACTGGGCAAAGATTTTTGGTTAGATAACCTAACAATGTTAGTAGGAAATGGAACCTTGGTGGAGAGAAAAACAAACCCTCTGATGACGTGCTGTCCTTTTCAATCATAGATAGATACCTGTGGACATAAACACACAGAGAGATTAGTATTTCATAGCGCCATTTAGAAATAAACCATTTATTTTAGGTGCTTATCACAATAAACGCGAGTCCCGGAAACACATTACAGCGGGACAAACTCGCTAAAATATACTAGAAGTCACCTGATGAATCAGTCCTGGGCCTTCCTCCGGAGACAACACACCTTTCTGCAGCTCAGACATCATTCCCAAGCGACTTTACTACTTAGAATCTAACACAACTTTTCAGAACAAGAGGAAAACTTCTGAGCAAAGAAATTGCATAGGGCTCTTAGCCAATAAATTAGCAAAGAGGAAGTACTAGTCGGCGCATGTGCCGTGGTGGGGCTGGCATCCGCCTGACAGACTTCTGACTACCTGCCCAGTAGGGGCACCTTACTTTTTTAATCTGAGTGTTTTATTGAGTGAAATAAACGAAATCTAGGATTTCTTTTTTCACGAGAGAGTTGATACTTACCTCCCTAATACTTTTGATATTGCTAAATATTGGCTTTCACTCAATAAACACTCAGATTTAAAACAGTTAGGTGCCCCTACTGGGCAGGGAGTCAGAGCGTAGTCCGGCGGATGCCAGCCCCACCTCCGCGCATGCGCAGACTAGCACTTCCTCTGACTAGATTATTGGCTGACACACATGCAACTATTAAGAGCCTGAAGACCGAGCCTCTGTGGGGTGGAGAGGCCGGGTCCGTATCTAGGGAGGTAAGTATCAACTCTCTCGTGAAAAAAGAAATCCTAGATTTCGTTTATTTCACTTCAAGAGTATACTTACCTCCCTAATACTTTTGATATTGCCAGAATTCGAAAGTGAATCTGGCGGGAGGGAGGCGAGGTCAAAAGACCAGCTCATCCCTATACGCTTTTCTGCGTTTAAGGCACTTAAACTTCTGAAACTGTAAGAAAAAAACAGTCAGGATTTGACTAACCATCGGATAACACCACCGATGTATGAGAGATGACCGAATGTCATATGCGCTCCCCCCCCCCTCCTTCCTGGGAGGAAGAGTCGACTGACCTCAATGTCCTATACGCTCTCTACGTACAAGTGCCATGTACTACAGGACAGAGACGAAAAAGCTCCATTTTCGTAACTCTCAACAATGAACCACACAAATACACAAACCATCACCATATTAATAACGGGTAATCGTGACAATACAATCAACAACGGACAACACATGAACAAGACTGACCTTGTTGAAAATGGCTGCTGACATCATCTTCCCATCGGTAAAGACTGATGCAGGCCCAAAAAAGTGGGTGTTTCCATAAATTAATTGTGATATATATAAGTAATGAGGAAATCACCTCAAAAAATATAAACCGATTTATTTTTTCAAAACCGACAAGGCGAGAGGATTAGAGGTGTCACGGAGATAATGGTCTGTAAAACTTGACTCACAGTGCCACTGAGCCACCGACATAATATCATCCACAGGGACCCCATTAAATAGGGCCGTGGATGTCACTACGCCGCGGACACTGTGAGCCTTGGCCACGTCAACCTGCTTCCCGGTGGCGGATTTATGGCAAAACTGAATGCATTCCACAATCCACCTGGAAATGGTGTCCTTAGAAGCCCTCCCATGGGGTTCAATATATGACAACCATAACGCTGACTGGTCGGTGCGCCATGCCGCCGTACGTTGTTTGTACCGGCGCAGCGCCCGGACGGGACACCATGCTTTAGAATTAGGATCATATCTAGTTAAAGCAGGCAAAATAATAGGTTGACCTGGATATTTCAACGACTGATTTTTAGCCAAGAAATTAATCCTAGGTAGCAGCTTAAGGCCTTCCCCTGAAACCACAAAACGGTCATCCTCGGCTGATAAGGCATGAATCTCACTCCTACGCCTAGCCGAGGCCGCAGCAATTAAAAACACAGTCTTCAGTGTTAATAGTTTCATAGAAATGGAACTAAGTGGTTCAAAAGGCTTATCACCTAGTACTTGAAGCACTAGTGATAAACTCCAAGACGGAATCACAGGAGGATTCCTTGGTCTTAGATTGCCCATGCCTTTAATTAATACATTCAATGTATTTACTTCATCACTTCCCCTCTTAGCCAAGCAAGGAATAACAGACATTAATGCTGACTTATAACCAGCAATAGAGTTAGGCTTGAGGCTATAGGCATCATAGAGGTGACAGAGGAAATCAGCTACTACTTGAATAGATGAATCCATTGGATCAATACATCTTTTTGAGCACCATTCTGCAAATCTGTTGATTTTATAATTATATGCTCTGGAGGTTGACCCCCTCCTGGCTTTGGCCATAAACATGGCTGCTTGCTCAGAAAAGCCCTCCTTAATTCTAGATTCCTTGACAACATCCACGCAGTCAATCTGAACATTGACGGATTGTTGTGAAGGGCCTTGCCCTGGAAGATAATATCGTCCATCAGAGGCAGAGGAACCGGATTGCAGACCAGAAGGTCCAGCAGATCCGTATACCAAGATCGGCTTGGCCAATCCGGGGCGATCAGAAGCACTTGGCATTCCTCCTGTCTGATTTTCTGAAGAATTTTTGGAATCAGGATTGCTGGAGGGAATGCGTATGCATACATTCTCCCCCAGCTGATAGCTAACGCATCTGTTGCGAAAGCGCTTGGATCCGGAATCGGAGAGACGTACGTCGTCATCTTCGCATTCTTCTTCGTTGCGAACAAATCGATGTTGGGTTTCCCCCAATGGTCGAACAGACGATCCGCCACACATTGATTTAGTTGCCATTCCGTGGGTAAAACACTCATCCTTCGGCTCAATGAGTCTGCTAGCAGGTTTAACCTTCCCGGAATATGAACTGCTTTCAAGGTAATCTGGTGATCCAGACACCAACAAAGCAGTTTCCATGTCATCATACAGAGACTGGGCGACTTCGTTCCGCCCTGGCGGTTTATGTAAGTCACAACTGTTGAGTTGTCTGAACGAATAAGAACAATCTTGCCCTGAACTTTCTGTAAGAAATGTTCCAGGCCCAGGACTACTGCTCTTAGCTCCAGTAGATTTATATGTTCCTGTGACTGTTCCAGATTCCAAAGCCCTGATATCGTGGATTCTTCCAGGCAAGCTCCCCAGCCCTCCATCGATGCATCTGTATACACAGTCACCTGAGGGTGGGGAGGGGTTAGCAAAACCCCCGGTAAGAGATTCTCTGTATTCAACCACCATTGCAGGTGGTGAATCAGAGGCGCCAACACTGACACATTCGAGTCCAGCGAACCTGTACTCTGGGTCCATTGTGTCATGAGAAACAACTGTATCGGCCGCCTGCGTAAGGCGGCCTGAGGAATGACTGGTTCCAACGAAACCATCAACCCCAGCATTCTCAAGTAAACCCGTGCCAGGACATGACGACTGTCGCACACTGACTGAATCAACGAGATGAGTATTTGAACTCTCTCCTGAGTAGGATAAACATATCCTGTCTCCAGATCGAAGAACATCCCCAGGTAAACAAACTTCTGGGATGGAGTCAGCTCTGATTTCGGGAAATTGATCATCCAGCCCAAGTCTGTGAGAATTTTCAAAACAATCTCCAGATTGGCGGACAAACTTTCCCGGGTGTGCGCTTTCAACAGCCAGTCGTCTATGTACGTGTGGACTGCTATGCTTCTCCTGCGGAGGTATGCTGTGATCGCAAGAACCACACGGGTGAAAACCCGAGGAGCCGTGGAAATTCCGAAGGGCAACACCCTGAATTCCCACTGTCTGCCCTGGAATGCAAATCTCAGGAAACGACAGAAACTCCTGTGGATGGGGATGTGGAAATAAGCGTCCTTCAAATCTATCGACGCCGTCCACATCCCCCTCTCCAACCCCGCCAACACCGAGCGCACCGTTTCCATCTTGAAACTGGGCGTCTCGATGAACTTGTTCAATGGCTTGAGGTTGAGAATCGGTCTCCACCCACCGGTGCGTTTTGTTACCAAGAACAGGGTTGAATAGAAGCCCGGACACCTTTGTGCCGGCTGA
The DNA here is from genome assembly GCA_034401795.1 of Chaetoderma sp. LZ-2023a. Lineage (NCBI taxonomy): Eukaryota > Metazoa > Mollusca > Caudofoveata > Chaetodermatida > Chaetodermatidae > Chaetoderma > Chaetoderma sp. LZ-2023a. The sequence continues at coordinate 58,493,150 of CM067364.1, read as the reverse complement.
ATAGCTCCTTTTTGTACGAGGGAATTTATCTCCTCCTCGATACACAACCTTTGATCTGGATCTCTCGGAATGGGAGTCCAGACTGGCACCAGAGACAGTCGCGACGGCGGGCCTGTCATCCACTCTGGATGATACCCCACGGAAAGCCATCGCAAGACTAAACGGTCCTGAGTTAACCGTTCCCACTCTTGCATGTGGTCGGCTAGCCGGCCTCCCACCGGTCCACCTAGGGACCGCGGTGGACACAAGGCATGCAAGAGCGGCACTGTCTCCGTCGCCATACACACCGGCGTGGTCCTTACCGCGGTAAGCGCCCTGTCAGGAACGATAACCACGCCCAGATCCTCGCGCGACCCGCCCCGCCCCGCGCGCACCTCGGTGCACGGGCGGCTGCCTGGCTGACGGCGGCTGAGGAGCCTGCGCCCCCCTCACTGCTGGCCGAATCGCACGCGGCCGAGGCCGGCGCTGCGACGGCGGCTGGCCTCTGACTTGGCCAACACCACCTCGAGCCTGCAGGGGACGATACGCAGGGGCCGCGGCGCGAACGTTAGCACGACGCAGTACCTCAAACTGTTCGCGCAGCACCCTCTGGTTATTCACCAGGGTGACCGTCTCCTGGAGGTGGCGACATCCCTCACCTCCAAAAAGACCAGGACCCGTCATAGGCGTACGGAGTAGCCTATTATACAGGTCCTGAGACGGGCACAGATTGTCCAGGGCAAATGTGCGTCTTGCCCTGACACTCCTGGTCACCGCCCGCGTCATACAGTCCAGCGCCAGGTTAATACCATCCTGGATGGTTCGCTGGACCGCGAGCGGGCCTGGCTGGCGCGATGCGGATGCCGTTACTACCCCCTGTAACAGCTGGGAGACGTGGGACAGAGCGGCAATCGAAGCCCTCCCACTCTCCTCCGCATCACGCAACGCGGTATTCGCCGAACGCAACGCGTTCGCGCACAAGACCCCCGCGTCAGAACGGGAGCCTGGCCGCGTATCCTCACCCAAAGCCGCGCGGTCATCCACGCTGGGCTCGGGTACCACACCGTACCGCTGGTAGTCCAGGGGCACGATGCGACAACGCCTGGCCACCTCGCGAGGGGCCTTCGCGAGACGTCCACTCGTGTTAATGGACGCCTCCGCCGCCTTGAACATGTCAACGACATGCTCCGCCAGCGGCAGAGAAGGCATAGCGTTAGCAGTTGGTTTCCCAGCTAACCACGGCGTGTGAACACGGTGGCTAGCCGACTGCTCCACGGGCAGATCAGGCCTAACGCTCACCAACCACTGGCAAGCGTCATACCAATCCTCCTCCGTGGCTAACTGCGAGCGCTCTACAAGACGGGGTCCTTCGTCTTCCTCCTGAGCGCAAGCAGTAGAGCTTGACGGCGGGTACGCTGATACACCTGGCAAGCCAGGGAAACCATGCGGGCCTGACAGCACCGGCATGAGAATATCACTGGTTTGACCAGGAGCAGGCACCGCGGTAGAGCGCGGGGTATATATAGCCCTACCACGGGCCCGGCCAGCACCAGCTACACTCTCGGCAAGCCGAGGTATGCGGTACCGCTGGCCATCAGCAGCGCCCTGGGCCACCACCTGAACCGCGGACCTTACTCCAGGGTGAGTAATACCGTGGAAAAAAGCGCCTGTATACCCCGCGAGGGGTGCACAAACGTCTTCAACCATGTCCACGTCGTCAGACGGCGACCCTAGCAGGTAATCCTCATCACCCTGGTCAGAAAGATTAGACCCCGGGTCAGCAAAGAGAGCTAACCCGGGCTGACCAGGAACGGTGCCATAGGAGGTACTGGCCACCGCGGCGTGCGGATACCCCTGGACTGATAAGCAGCCAGCGGGTTCCAGCGACAACCGTCCACGGTCCCCTATCGGCGCGGCAATAAGCCTGCTGCCAGGGCCGTGGAACGCCCCCTCTAATGGGGCCACCTCTGAATCGTCGGACAACGGAAGCGGACTAAGGAAAATCGATCCAGAGGCGGGGATTACCTGCTCCGAAGCCGATGATGAGGACAATAAAGGATCCGGTCCAGGAAGCATGCCACGAAGCAACCCTGGAACCAAATCTTTTATTGTCCTCTTCATCTCTCCCAACATCTCGGTCCGGAAGGTCTCCATATCCACCGCGGACGAGACCTTCCCCTTACCCTTCCTACTTACAACCTCTCGTTTCCGCTTCTTCTTCCTCTCCTCCACTACCACCTTGTCCGTCGCCTGTAAGCAGCACAAGAATTCGGACATTAACTCGCCCCCCCAGTGCTTACATATGTCACAATTAATCAATGGACCACAAGGGCTACATCGATAACACAGATGCGGCCAGAACTTGACATGCATAAAACGTCCACAGGACGCGCAACCCGGTCCCTGAAACAGGGCAAAGGACAAGGAGTATGAGCAACTAGTTAAGCTTAGAAACTCAATCCAACTCAAGGAGAAGGAAAACGATCATAAAGATCAATATACATCAAAAACCAGCATAGCGCTTGAATTGCTAATAAATACATAGCCAGCTGATTATGACGTCATTAATCCCGTGACAGGAAAAATTCGATCCCAACAAAACATCCAAGTGCAAAGACGAATTGTATGCTGAATGGATAAGTTGACTACACAACCATCAGATACATATAGATAACTCTTGACTGGCAAAAATGTTAATTATCTCCCTTTGATTGTTTACAATAATTAACATCAGCACATTATCAATAACTAGATACCTGACACTCTGTATAGACAAACCATCCAACGTGACGAACCGGAAACTCCACCATCTGCACGCCTCTTAACTCTCTCCACCTCATGGGGAAGGAATTGGATCAAGAGGGCAAAGTGAGAAGACCTTTATACCAGGCCTCCAACTCACTGGACATAATTTTTCATTTGGTTAGATAACCTAACAGTGTTAGTAGGAAATGGAACCATGGTGGAGAGAATACTAATTCTCTGGTACTGTGACGTCACAACCTAGCGTCATACAGACCTGTGGACAGAAACAGAAAGAGAAATTAGTCCTAGGTAGCACCGAGTTGACCTAAACCAACTAACTAAGGCGCTTATCACGGTAAACGCGAGTCCCGGAAACACAATACACCGGGAAGAAAACTCGCTAATTTTACTAGAAGTCACCTGATTTAAAGGTCCAACGTCCTCCGGTGGCGAAGTATATCCTCCCGCCATCCAAATCAGGTCTTATCACTTCCAAAATAACACCAATAAAAACGTTAATGAGCAAGAAAAGCTTATGACTGAAAAACATGTGTGTTCTCTTTGCCAATAATCTAGCAAAGAGGAAGTGCTAGTCTGCGCATGCGCGGAGGTGGGGCTGGCATCCGCCGGACTACGCTCTGACTCCCTGCCCAGTAGGGGCACCTAACTGTTTTAAATCTGAGTGTTTATTGAGTGAAAGCCAATATTTAGCAATATCAAAAGTATTAGGGAGGTAAGTATACTCTTGAAGTGAAAGCCGATATTTAGCAATATCAAAGAGTATTAGGGAGGTAAGTATACTCTTGAAGTGAAATGATCCTCTCTCCCAAATAAAACCTCATAAGATGACTTCTGAGGATGAGTGAAGTCTGATGAACAACAACAGGAATACCTGATCCTGAGTCCAAAACCCTGGGGGGGGGGGGAATGTGGAAAAATTACTTCTTATGGTAATAATTCCCTCAGCAAACTCATAATACATTAGGACACAGAAACCAAGTATAAATATTGTTTTAGGGTAAAGGATACACTTCAAATATCAGCTCATGTGTCTGAAAGACAAAGCACAACATGCGTTAGCTAATATATAGGCCTCCCCCATAAGAGCTAGACTAATAAAGACGTATCCATGAGTTAGCGCGAATCCCGGAAACACCATCCGACTCAACACGCAAATTTTTTATCACTAAATTTACTAAAGTACACCTGATGGCTTGGACCGGGGGCATCCTCCTGGTGCTCTTATGTTATACAGACTCGTATGGCAATTACCAACTTTTAAAGTGTAATCGAGATTTGAAATTACCGTCAGTGATATACTCCAATCGAAAACCTGTTAACGCTGTTCTTGCATTTGAGACAAACTTGATAAAGAGAGAATTGCTACTGCTGTGAACATCAGGTGGTATCTCAGGGCCACAGAAGGTTTGGAGAGCATCAGCATTTTCATCATCACCATCTCTGAACTGAAAACCAGACCACGAGATATGTTACCACAATATTCAAAAGAAGATACGAAGACATACTAAAAGAAAAACATATTCTTGATACAGTTTAAATAATTTCTATTTGAACAAGAATTCATAGTCTTGTATGCCCACTGTTTTAATGTCCTTTGCGGTTTTGAAATCAAAACGAAGAAGTTGTGCCCGGACCAGAATATGGACAACCCAGCCATCTTTGCTTAACATCCCTCCAGAAGAACTGGATTTATCATGCCAGATACACACTCATACATGTACACATCAGCGGCCCAGCAGCTATGACAATTACAATAATTTATTGATACTTTGTGTGAGATTAATTCTAACTGATGCATTTGTACAAATATGACTGAATGTCATGAGCAGGAAAATGTCCTTAACCCCGATTATGCTGCTGTCAAAAGGTTAATTGTTTCAGTCAGTAGAAGAAAGGTTGGTATATATTTTAGAAACAATGTCATTGGAAACTGCTACAGGGTTGCTGTCTTGCAGAAATAATCCCATTAATTCATTTGGCAGTACAACCATCAGATCACATTATTTGTATCTTTGAATCATATGGTCCTGTAGACACCATTTCAAACTTCAAAAGAAACACATAATCTGGATCATAGGATTATCAGAAATGAAGAAGTTTATACAAATTTGACTAGGCATTGTTTCATACTTACAATAATATAATCATCAGCACAGTTCTGCGCTGGTTCAAGATTAAAGTGTGAAAACGACACATTCACTTTGCTTCCAAGAGCGGTTCTAATCACCCATTGGCATTCTCGGTTGTTTGGGTAGCGAGTTGGAAAGCTTGGACTCTCAATAACTCCACTACGTGATGTCAGTGTATTCCGGCAAACTAGACAAAAACAAACACAGCAAGATCAATCAGAGATTGCAGACCATCATCGTCCTGCTTGAGTCAAATTGTACATTCTTTTAGGATTTTCTTGATTTTTTTTTTGGGGGGGGGGGGGGGGGGGGGGGTTCCCAATTTTTTCCAATCACGCCCAAAGATGTTGTCTTGTGCTACAACTTGCTGCAATTTGGACCAATAGTTTATAAGATATCCATAGATCCAGAATTTGATCTCATCCTGATCTGTGTTTTCCTTATTCAGATCACAGAAAAGTCTGGAAATCTTACTTTGAGCCAAGTTAGACTATTACACGCATGCACACACGCATGCACGCACGCACGCACACACACACACGCACTCACACACATGCACACACTAGATGCACATGCACGTGCACACACATGCATGCACGACGCACACACATAAACACATACAGACCCTCTTCTCATTACGGGGCAAAGCAATCGTAATTATTTTAAGCCTTTAACATTCAAGCTGTACAAAAACGGCCTCTGCAAGCATCTTGAGAAATGTCCATCTGCAGACCAAGAGAAGACTATTTATGATAATTCACCAATGAAATGCCTAGCTCAGTTACCTTTGATGGTAAAATTTGGTAAAGAAAATTTAACCATCTGCGTATTGAATGTCCATTTACAGACCACAATTTTTGAAGATTTATTACTGGAATGAGCCAGTCATACCGTGGTAGAATTAAAAAATTATATTATCTTTGCATATAAATGAACACTCCACAATACCATAACAGAGGCCGGTTTTGGCCGGCTTGACCATTAAAGGGTTAAACTGGGAAAGAACTTGCATCTTAAATGGCCATAATAGAGGGTTATATTTCTACTTATGCCTGCCAATATCTAGCTATGACCCACCCATTTCTAGCTATGGCCCAGCCATTTCACATCATGAGAACATACTTACCTCCCTAACACTCTTGATATACTAGTATATTGGCTCTAAATTCAATAATATTCAGAATTATAAAAAGTTAGGTGCCCCTAATGGGCAGGTGGAAGTACACAGTCATGCACATGACAGACACCACCCACTGCGCATGCGCATACCGGTACTTCCGTTTTCTAATATATTGGCTGGAAAGCAACTTGTGAAAATCTTCACAGGATCTTTATCGAGAATTTTCTCTATCTAAATCATCCCTATCCATGGCTGATGCTAAAGTGTTGGAGGAGTCCTCCTCGTCATCCGCTAATGTGATATTGTTCCATATATTTATCTAAGACTTGTAGCTTTTATTTGTTACCGGTTTTCGTCGAGGCCGTTTCGGTGGTACCGCATTTTCAGGCACTGGGAATCCTTGTTAAATTTTTTCCCAGCGCCTAGGGCTATTAAGCTCTTGTGCTTTGTGCTTACAGGTTCGACTTATGCTTGAATATGGATTCCTGTTCTTCTCTCGAAGGTTGTTCATGTCTCTTTTTTTACTTATCATCGTGATATGTCTACGGGTTGGAGATATATTAAATTAATAAAGGAAATATCTCCTTCCTTTTGCCCCCATCCCCCCTCATCAGTTCTTCTGGAAGAGGAGTCTCGGCGGATGGATTGACGTGTTCTCCTGCACAAGAGGATGGGTGCCTGTGCTCAGGCTAAGGGAGTTTATTAATTATGGCACATAATTATTTGAAAATAATCACAATTTTCTGCTGCCCTTTGTTATTGCACTGTATTCTCTCTTGTGTGCACATGGGTTCTCGAATATATATAATTTGATATTATATTATTCAGGAGGTATGAATGTCTTTAATATCTAGATATTTATTGCATTCTTTTCTGACTCCTTGAAGGAGCTTTTGCATTGAGGTTTGATGTCATAATCAACCAGAGTTTTTTTCTCTTTCCTTGATGTCATAATCTTAGTTTAGAGAAGTCTGTGATGTGTTTATCACCCTTTATTATGATGGTGGAGAGATATCTAGATAGTCATAATCTTTCTCTCTCTCTCTTAATTTGGGATCCTGGTTGTGATTGGTTTTTATTAACTAGAGAAGTCAGCTGTCCCGTCAGGGTTGTCTGTCATAAAAGTGGATGTCTTCTCTCGAGTTTGTTCTTCTTTTGTACTAATAGTCAATTAACAAGGCTTTGCAAACTATAATACTCATTGTCTTCGTATCCCTTCCCTTTCAGAAGTCATGTCCATCCTGTCTGAAGCCTATGAAGGCTAGATTCTTCCCCCACCCTTGCCATCTGTGTTCAGCTTGTAGGCTAACTAACAAATGTGTCATTTGTAAAGAGTGGGGGGGGGGATCTAACCTCTGAATTCTTCTGTTCCCAGGCTAAACTGATGGCTGAGGAGGGCAAGAAGACTAAGAAGGAGGGTAAGAAGAAGGCCTCTGAGAAGGGTGAGCTCGAGGCCTTCAAGGTTGAGTTAGTGAGTGAGATGTGCAGGACTTTGAAAAACCTGATGCCTGGCACAGGTGTTTCAACTTCCTGCGCATCAACCTCAGTGCAGGTAGCCCCCGTCCTTGGATCATGCCCTACTAGCTCGGACAAAGTGTTTAGTGATCCAGGGGCAGCCATCTTGGACCCAGGCTTGATGTTCGCATCACCTAGTGTTCCAGCGGCGCGAGCAGCATCAGGCGGGACCCGACCAACGGGCCTGACCACGATTACTCACGGAGTAACCTCATCATCTGCTTTCAAGCATTCTCCTGGCCAATCCGGGTTAGTTTTCCTTACCAATCCAGAGTCTAACTTTCCTCACCAGGAAGATGATGAAGACTACCTGCTCGGTCCACAGGATGAGTATGAAGACATGGATGCGAGTGTCTACACTCCTCTCATGGGGAGCATGACCGCTCGCACCTATGGCACTGTTCCCTCAGGAGCAGGTTTCATGATTCAGCCTGTGGGCCGGTTTGGAGCAGATGGCCGCCCGTATAAGATTCCACGCTCAGACGTGGAATCTCATACAGATGTTCCGGGCCACGCTGGTGTGCATGAACCCCCACACACAAACGCGGCCTTGGTGCCTGGTCAGCCTATGGAGAATGTTACCAGCGAATGCCATTGAAGATGATGAGGGCCCGCTGCTCATCGGCAATTCGCAGGTAGCCACGGATGAAGACTGGTCAGAAGCGTGTGCGTGGCTCCTCGCTGTCAGACCAGAGCTCTCCGTGGACGAGATGGCTGCCGGTAACTCTCAGGCATGGTTACAGGCAAAGCCGTTGGCCAGCACGACTCTGTCTCTGCCGTATGCTGAACATATCTTAGATATGTTCTCGGCGGCAGAGGAGTCAATCAGACCGAAAGGTCGCCTCGCGAAGGCGCCCCCCCCCCCCCCCCCACGCGAGGTTGCTAGATGATGTCGAGTTACTGCTAGTCAGTATGCTCGATATGGCCTAGAACACAGACTGAGCGCGGACGACCGCGCCGCTCTGGGGGAAGATACGCGGCCGGGTTCCCATGCTGACACGGGAGCGTTGCGCACGGCTAATGCCGCTTTGCGCGACACCGAGGACAGTTCACGAGCGGCGATTAGTGCGCTGTCGCATGTCTCTCAGCTGCTATCTGGGGTAGTAGCAGCATCGGTGCAGCAACAGCCTAGTCCTGTGACAGTCCAGCGAGCCATCCAGGATGGCATCAACCTGCGTTGGACTGTCTGACTAGGTCAGTCACAAAGTCGCTGAGAACGAGGCACACTTTTGCGTTGGACAATTTGTGCCCGTCTCAGGAGCTCAAGTCATGCTTGTTGTAAGCGCCGATGGCTGGCCCTGGTCTCTTTGGAGGTGAAGGTTGTCGGCACCTCCAAGAGACCGTGACTTTGGTGAACAACCAGAGGGCACGGTGCACACAGTTTGAAGTGCTGCGCAGAGAACACGTGCGTGTTCAGCTCTCGGCTTCTCGACAGCGGTATGCTCGTGGCGGCGCTGGCATTGTCAGAGGCCAGCAGGCCGGCCGGGTTCAGAGACCGCGTCGGCAGCACCAGCAGCAGCGTGCTGTTGTACATCAGCCAACGCCTCAAGCGCAGCCAGACAGCAGCCCGCGCACCGTGGTGCACGTGGCGCTGGTTGCGGCGCGCGAGGAGCGGCGTGTGGTAACCGGGCCTGATGGGCTAAAGTTTTTCCGGTTACCACAAGTACCACTCGGGTGTTGTCACTCGTACCAGAGACACTCCCACTTCTAAAATTTATGGGCACCCCGTCAACCCTAGGTGCACCAGTGGGAGGTCGTTCGACTCGCCACATTCAGAAGTGGGAGCGGTTAATTCAGGACCGCTTAGTCTTGCAATGGCTTTCGCACGGATACAGTCCAGAATGGATAAGATGTCCGCCATTGCATCTGCCTCTGGTACCGGTCTGGACTCAAATTCCAAGAGATCCAGACAAGCGGTTGTGCATAGAAGAGGAGATAGAATCTTTAATTCTTCACAACAATCCGTCAATGTTTCAATCGACTGCATGGATGTTGTCAAAAAATCCGCGATTAAGGAGGGCTTTTCTGAGCAAGCAGCCAATTTCATGGCCAGAGCCAGCAGGGGGTCAACCTCCAGAGCTTATAATTATAAAATCAACAGATTTGCAGAATGGTGCTCAAAGAGATGTATCAATCCGATGGAAGCATCTATTCAGGTAGTAGCTGATTTTCTCTGTCACCTGTATGATGCCTATAGTCTTAAGCCTAACTCTATTGCTGGTTATAAATCAGCTTTAATGACTGTTATCCCTTGCTTGGCAAAGATGAGAAGTGATGAAGTAAGCGTTTTAAATACTATTATTAAAGGTATGGGCAATCTCAGACCAAGAAATCCTCCACTGACACCGTCATGAAGTCTTTCTCTGGTTCTGCAGGTTTTGAGTGATAAACCTTTTGAACCACTTAGTGCTATATCTTTAAAATTATTGACACTTAAAACTGTATTCTTAGTTGCGGCAGCATCAGCCAGACGCAAGAGTGAAATTCATGCCTTGTCTGCTGAGCCTGACCGTTATATAGTTACAGGTGACGGCCTTAAGCTTTAGGTCTTGGCTAAGAATCAATCTTTAAAATATCAGGGTAAACCTATTATTTTACCTGCCTTAACCAGATATGATCCTGGTGCTAAGATATGGTGTCCTGTCCGTGCTTTGAATAAGTACAAGAGAAGAACTCAGGTTTGGCGGACAGACCCATGTTCCCTATGGTTGTCATATATTGAACCTCATGGTAGGGCGTCAAGAGACACTATTTCCAGATGGATAGTAGAATGTATTCAATTCTGTCATAAGACAGCCACTGGAATCCAAGTAGATAGAGCCAAGGCTCATAGTGTCTGTGGTGTGGTAACTTCCACGGCATTATTTAATGGTGTTTCTATTGAAGACATTATGTCAGTAGCCCAGTGGCACTGTGAAACAAGTTTTACCGACCATTACCTTCGTGACACTTCTAAACCGCTCGCCGTCTCAGTCCTCAGAAAATAAAATAATGTAGAGGTTTATGCTTGTAAATAGTTTCCTCTTCTGCTATTTACAAATATCACATTTGTTGGTAGGGTATCCCTACTATTAGCTGGGACAATTCTCTTCATCCAGTGGGGGAAGAGATGAGTGCCGCGTCCAAGACATCAGAGGTCAGTATTTATGGCCATTTTGGTTTTTTGTCCTGATGATGGTGTCATTTTTTATTTAATATGGTGATGATTAATGTCTCTTAATTGTGGTTCTTTCAGAGAGTTTTGAAATAGAAGCAATTCTTCTTTTTACAATGTCTAGTAATACTTTTCATTAAGTATTTGAGAACGTGCTAGTCATTTAGAGCAGCAGGTTTTTTTCCTAACCTTCCTCAGAAAGAGGGGGGGGGGGGGGGGGGGCGCATTTGCCTTTTGATCAATCTCTCTTCATCAGTCGATTATCCGATGCAAAATTCTATTCCTGGTTGTGTTTCAGTCACAATTTCAGATGTTTTAAATCTCTTGAAAATTCAAAGAGCCTAGTCTCTTCGAGGGTGTGCTGGTTTTCAGGAGCTTGCCTCCCTCCCACCAAATTTACTTTCAAATTCTGTTTTTTATCAAGAGTGTTAGGGAGGTAAGTATGTTCTCATGATGTGAAATAAGAAAATTTATCAAATTTATTTTTCACGAGTGAGATGACATACTTACCTCCCTAACAGGATCCCAGCCTTGCCACCCCATGGAGGCCTGGTCCTTTGGTTATTTGAATAGTTGGTTCTATGTCAGCCAATATTTAGTAACGGAAGTACAGGTATGTGCATGCGCAGTGGGTAGTGTCTGTCATGTGCATGACTGTGTACTTCCACCTGCCCATTATGGGCACCTAACTTTTTATAATTCTGAATATTATTGAATTTAGAGCCGATATACTAGTATATCAAGAGTGTTAGGGAGGTACGTATGTCATCTCACTCGTGAAAAAGAAATTTGATAAATTTTCTTATTTCTAGCTATGGCCCACCCATTTGTAGCTATGGCCCACCCATTTTTAGCTATGGCCCACCCATTTCTAGATATGGCCCACCCATGTCTAGCTATGGCACACCCATTTCTAGCTATGGCCCACCCATTTCAAGCTATGGCCTACCCATTTATAGCGATGCCCAACACATTACTAGCTCTGGCCTACCAATTTCTAGCTATGCCCACCTATTTCTAGCTATGGCCCACCCATTTCAATTTATGGCCCACCCATTTTTAGCTATGGCCCACCCATTTCTAGCTCTGGCCTGTCAATTTCTAGCTATGGCCCACCCATTTCTAGCTATGACCCACCAATTTCTAGCTATGGCCCACCCATTTCAAGTTATGGCCCACCAATTTCTAGCTATGGCCCACCCATTTCTAGCTCTGGCCTGGCAATTTCTAGCTATGACCCACTCATTTCTAGCTATGGCCTGCCCATCTCAAGCTATGGCCCACACATTTCACATCAAGAGTATACTTACCTCCCTAATACTTTTGATATTGCTAAATATTGGCTTTCACTCAATAAACACTCAGATTAAAACAGTTAGGTGCCCCTACTGGGCAGGGAGTCAGAGCATAGTCTGGCGGATGCCAGCCCCACCACCGCGCATGCGCAGACTAGCACTTCCTCTTTGCTAATTTATTGGCTGAGAGTGTACACATGCTTTTGTGTTAGAAAGTTTCTATACTCTTTTCGAAGTTTTTTGAGACGGTTTGGTAGAAGTTTATCCCTGAGAAAGATGGCAGAGAGAGTAACTTCGCCACAGGAGGGCCTTGGACCTTTAAATCAGGTGACTTCTAGTAAAATTAGCGAGTTTTGTCCCGTTGTAATGTGTTTCCGGGACTCGCGCTAAACGTGATAAGCGCCTTGATTAGTTGGTTTATTTCAACTAGGTGCTATATAAGACTAATCTCTCTTTGTGTTTATGTCCACAGGTCTGTGTGAAGAAATATAATGGACATGACATCAGCAGAGGGTTTGTGTCTCTCCACCATGGTTCCATTTCCTACTAATACTGTTAGGTTATCTAACCAAAAATTCTATGTCCAGTGAGTTGAAGGCCTATTATAAAGGTCTTCTCACTTTGCCCTCTTGATCCAATTCCTTCCCCAAGAGGTGGAGAGAGTTAAGAGGCGTTCAGTGGTGGAGTGCTCCAGTTCATCAGGTTGGATGGTTTGTCTAGCCAAGGTGTCAGGTATCTAATTATTGATATGAGGTGATGTTAATTATTTAGAGGAAAGGGAGATAATTAACTCTATTTGCCATTGTTATCAGTATATATCTGATGCTTGTGTAGTCGAAATGTCCATTCTGCACATGTTCTGGTTAGAGATACAATTCGTCCTTGCACTGGGATGTTTGTTGGGGATCGATTTTTTCCTGTCATAGGATTAATGACGTCATAATCAGCCTTGCTCTTTATTAACAATTAAAGTTGTCCGAAGCTGGTTTTCTGATAAATTATGATCTTTATGATCATTTCCTTCTCTTGAGTTGGTGAGTTTTCTAAGCTTAACTAGTTTGCTCATACTCCTCGTCCTTTGGCCTTTTTCAGAGACCTGGTTGTGCGTCCTGTGGACGATTTTTGAGGGACAAGTTTGGCCCTCATCTCTGTTTTCAGTGTAGCCCCTGTGGTCCCTTGCTTAATTGCGAGATATGTAAGCACTGGGGGGGCGAGCTAATGTCCGAATTCTTGTGCTTGCAGGCGAAGGACAAGGTGGAAGAGGAGAAGAAGCTGAAAAAAGAGGGTGTAAGTAAGAAGGGTAAGAGGAAGGCCTCGTCCGCGGTGGACATGGAGGCCTTCCGGACCGAGATGTTGGGAGAGATGAGGAGGACAATAAAGGATTTGGTTCCAGAGTTGCTTCGTGGCATGCTTCCTGGACCAAATCCTTTATTGACCTCATCATCTGCTTCGGAGCAGGTAATCCCCACCTCTGAATCAACCTTCCTTAGTACGCTTCCGTTGTTTGAAGATTCAGAGGTGGCCCCATTAGAGGGGGCGTTCCACGGCCCTGGCAGCAGGCTTATTGCCGCGCCCAATAGGGACCGTGGACGGTCGTCGCTGGAACCCGCGGGCTGCTTATCAGTCCAGGGGTATCCGCACACCGCGGGTGCCAGTACCTCGTATGGCACCTTCCCTGGCCAGTCCGGGTTAGCTCTCTTTGCTGACCCGGAGTCTAATCTGTCTGGCCAGGAGGATGAGGATTACCTGTTGGGGTCGCCGTCTGAAGACGTGGCCATGGATTATGAAGTCTGTGCACCCCTCGCGGGGAATACAGGCGCCTTTTTCCACGGTTCTACTCTCCCAGGGGTAGAATCCACGGTTCAGACTGTGGCCCTGGGCGCTGAAGGCCAGCGGTACCGCATACCTCGGCTTGCCGAGAGTGTCGCTGGTGCTGGCCGGGGCCGTGGTGGGGCGGTATATGCCCCGCGCTCTACCACGGCGCCTGCTCCTGGTCAAACCAGTGATATTAGCATGCCGGTATTGTCAGGCCCGCATGTTCTCCCTGGCTTGCCAGGGATATCAGCGTACCCGCCGTCAAGCTCTGTTGCTTGTGCTCAGGAGGAAGACGAAGGCCCCCGTCTTGTAGAGCGCTCGCAGCTAGCCACGGAGGAGGATTGGTCTGACGCTTGCCAGTGGTTGGTGAGTGTTAGACCAGATCTGCCCGTGGAGCAGTCGGCTAGCCAGCGTGAGCACAGGCCGTGGTTAGCTGGTAAGCCTACTGCTAACGCTATGCCTTCTCTGCCGCTGGCAGAGCATGTCGTTGACATGTTTGAGGCGGCGGAGACGTCCATTAAGTCGAGTGGACGTCTCGCTAAGGCCCCGCGCGAGGTGGCCAGGCGTTGCCGCATCGTGCCCCTGGACTACCAGCGGTACGGTGTGGTACCGAAGCCGAGCGTGGATGACCGCGCAGCTTTGGGTGAGGATGCGCGGCCAGGCTCCCGTTCTGACACGGGAGTCTTGTGTTCGAACGCGTTGCGTTCAGCAAATGCCGCGTTGCGTGATGCGGAGGAGAGTGGGAGGGCTTCGATTGCCGCTCTGTCCCACGTCTCCCAGCTGTTACAAGGGGTAGTAACAGCATCCGCATCGCGCCAGCCAAGTCCGGTCACAGTCCAGCGAGCCATCCAGGATGGTATCAACCTGGCTCTGGACTGTATGACGCGGGCGGTGACCAGGAGTGTCCGGGCAAGGCGCACTTTTGCCTTGGATAATCTGTGCCCATCCCAGGACCTCTACAATAGGCTACTACGTACGCCTATGACAGGTCCTGGTCTCTTTGGAGGCGAGGGATGTAGGCACCTCCAGGAGATGGTTACTCTGGTCAATAACCAGAGGGCGCTGCGCGAGCAGTTTGAGGTGCTTCGTCGTGCCAACGTTCGCGCCGCACCCCCTGCGTATCGTCCCCTGCAGGCTCGAGGTGGTAGTGGCCAGGTCAGAGGCCAACCACCATCGCAGCGCCGGCCTCGGCCGCGTGCGATTCGGCCAGCAGCGAGGGGGGGCGCAGGCTCCTCAGGCGCAGTCAGCCAGGCAGCCGCCCGCGCACCTCGGTCAGCCAGGCAGCCGCCCGCGCACCGAGGTGCGCGCGGTGCTGGTCGTGGTGCGCGAGGATCTGGGCGGGGTAATCGTTCCTGATGGGACGGTTACCGCGGTGAGAACCGCGCCGGTGTTTCTGGCAAAGGAGACAGTGCCGCTCTTGCACTCCTTATGTCCACCTCTATCCCTAGGTGGACCGGTGGGAGGCCGGTTAGCCGACCACATGCAAGAGTGGGAACGGTTAACTCAGGACCGTTTAGTCTTGCGATGGCTTTCAGTCGGGTATCATCCCGATTGGATGACAGGCCCGCCATCGCGACTGTCTCCAGTGCCGATCTGGACTCCAAATCCGAGAGATCCAGATCAAAGGTTGTGTATCGAGGAGGAAATAAATTCCCTCATACAAAAAGGAGCTATTCAGCCGGCACAGAGGTGTCCGGGCTTCTATTCAACCCTGTTCTTAGTAACAAAGAACACCGGAGGGTGGAGACCAATTCTCAACCTCAAGTCATTGAACAAGTTCATAGAGACGCCCAGTATCAAGATGGAGACTGTGCGCTCGGTGTTGGCGGGGTTAGAGAGGGGAATGTGGACAGCGTCGATAGATTTGAAGGACGCTTATTTCCACATCCCCATACACAGGAGTTTCCGTCGCTTCCTGAGATTTGCATTCCAGGGCAGACAGTGGGAATTCAGGGTGCTACCCTTCGGAATTTCCACGGCTCCTCGGGTTTTCACCCGTGTGGTTCTTGCGATCACCGCATACCTCCGCAGGAGAAGCATAGCAGTCCACACGTACATAGACGACTGCCTGTTGAAAGCGCACACCCGGGAAAGTTTATCGGCCAGTCTGGAGATTGTTTTGAAAACTCTCACAGACTTAGGCTGGATGATCAATTTCCCAAAATCAGAGCTGATTCCATCCCAGAAGTTTGTTTACCTGGGGATGTTCTTCGATCTAGAGACAGGATATGTTTATCCTACTCAGGAGAGAGTTCAGAAACTCATCTCATTAATTCAGTCAGTGTGCGACAGTCGTCATGTCCTGGCACGGGTTTACTTGAGAATGCTGGGGTTGATGGTTTCATTGGAACCAGTCATTCCTCAGGCCGCCTTATGCAGGCGGCCGATCCAGTTATTTCTCATGACACAATGGACCCAGAGTACAGGTTCGCTGGACTCGAATGTGTCAGTGTTGGCGCCTCTGATTCATCACCTGCAATGGTGGTTGGACACAGAGAATCTCTTGGTGGGGGTTATGCTAACCCCTCCCCACCCTCAGGTGACTGTGTATACAGATGCATCGATGGAGGGCTGGGGAGCTTGCCTGGAAGAGTCCACGATATCAGGGCTTTGGAATCTGGAACAGTCAAAGGAACATATAAATCTACTGGAGCTAAGAGCAGTAGTCCTGGGCCTGGAACATTTCTTACAGAAAGTTCAGGGCAAGATTGTTCTTATTCGTTCAGACAACTCAACAGTTGTGACTTACATAAACCGCCAGGGCGGAACGAAGTCGCCCAGTCTCTGTATGATGACATGGAGACTGCTTTGTTGGTGTCTGGATCACCAGATTACCTTGAAAGCAGTTCATATTCCGGGAAGGTTAAATCTGCTAGCAGACTCATTGAGGCGAAGGATGAGTGTTTTACCCACGGAATAGCAACTAAATCAATGTGTGGCGGATCGTCTGTTCGACCATTGGGGGAAACCCAACATCGATTTGTTCGCAACGAAGAAGAATGCGAAGATGACGACGTACGTCTCTCCGATTCCGGATCCAAGCGCTTTCGCAACAGATGCGTTAGCTATCAGCTGGGGGAGAATGTATGCATACGCATTCCCTCCAGCAATCCTGATTCCAAAAATTCTTCAGAAAATCAGACAAGAGGAATGCCAAGTGCTTCTGATCGCCCCGGATTGGCCAAGCCGATCATGGTATACGGATCTGCTGGACCTTTTGGTCTGCAATCCGGTTCCTCTGCCGCTGATGGAGGATATTATCTTCCAGGGCAAGGCCCTTCACAACAATCCGTCAATGTTCAGATTGACTGCGTGGATGTTGTCAAGGAATCTAGAATTAAGGAGGGCTTTTCTGAGCAAGCAGCCATGTTTATGGCCAAAGCCAGGAGGGGGTCAACCTCCAGAGCATATAATTATAAAATCAACAGATTTGCAGAATGGTGCTCAAAAAGATGTATTGATCCAATGGATTCATCTATTCAGGTAGTAGCTGATTTCCTCTGTCACCTCTATGATGCCTATAGCCTCAAGCCTAACTCTATTGCTGGTTATAAGTCAGCGTTAATGTCTGTTATTCCTTGCTTGGCTAAGAGGGGAAGTGATGAAGTAAATACATTAAATGTATTAATTAAAGGCATGGGCAATCTAAGACCAAGGAATCCACCTGTGATTCCGTCTTGGAGTTTATCGCTAGTGCTTCAAGTACTAGGTGATAAGCCGTTTGAACCACTTAGTTCCATTTCTATGAAACTATTAACACTGAAGACTGTGTTTTTAATTGCTGCGGCCTCGGCTAGGCGTAGGAGTGAAATTCATGCCTTATCAGCCGAGGATGACCGTTTTGTGGTTTCAGGGGAAGGCCTTAAGCTGCTACCTAGGATTAATTTCTTGGCTAAAAATCAGTCGTTGAAATATCCAGGTCAACCTATTGTTTTGCCTGCTTTAACTAGATATGATCCTAATTCTAAAGCATGGTGTCCCGTCCGGGCGCTTTGCCGCTACAAACAACGTACGGCGGAGTGGCGCACCGACCAGTCGGCGTTATGGTTGTCTTATATTGAACCCCATGGCAGGGCTTCTAAGGACACCATTTCCAGGTGGATTGTAGAATGCATTCAGTTTTGCCATAAATCCGCCACCGGGAAGCAGGTTGACGTGGCCAAGGCTCACAGTGTCCGCGGCGTAGTGACATCCACTGCCCTATTTAATGGGGTCCCGGTGGATGATATTATGTCGGTGGCTCAGTGGCACTGTGAGTCAAGTTTTACAGACCATTATCTCCGTGACACCTCTAATCCTCTCGCCTTGTCGATTTTGAAAAAATAACTCGGCATATATTTTTGATGGGGTTTCCTCATTGCTTATATATTTCACAATTAATTTATGGAAACAACCACTAATTTGGGACTGCATCGTGCTTCACCAATGGGAAGAGGATGTCAGCAGCCATTTCAACAAGGTCAGTCTTGTGTATGTGTTGTCCATTGTTGATTGTCTTGTCACGTTACCCGTTATTAATATGATGATGGTTTTGTGTATTTATGTGGTTCATTGTTGAGAGTATACGAAAATGGAGTTTTTTCGTCTCTGTCCTGTAGTACATGGCACTTGTACATAGAGAGCGTATAGGACATTGAGGTCATTCGACTCTTCCTCCCAGGAAGGAGGGGGGGGGGAGCGCATATGACATTCGGTCATCTCTCATACATCGGGGGTGTTATCCGATGGTTAGTCAAATCCTGACTGTTTTTTCATCTAGTTTCAGAAGTTTAAGTGCCTTAAACGCAGAAAAGCGTATAGGGATGAGCTGGTCTTTTGACCTCGCCTCCCTCCCGCCGAATTCACTGTCGAATTCTGGCAATATCAAAAGTATTAGGGAGGTAAGTATACTCTTGATGTGAAATAAACGAAATCAAGGATTTCTTTTTTCACGAGAGAGTTGATACTTACCTCCCTAGATACGGACCTGGCCTCTCCACCCCACAGAGGCTCGGTCTTCAGGCTCTTTATAGTTGCATGTGTATCAGCCAATAAATTAGTCAGAGGAAGTGCTAGTCTGCGCATGCGCGGTGGTGGGGCTGGCATCCGCCAGACTATGCTCTGACTCCCTGCCCAGTAGGGGCACCTAACTGTTTTAATCTGAGTGTTTATTGAGTGAAAGCCAATATTTAGCAATATCAAAAGTATTAGGGAGGTAAGTATCAACTCTCTCGTGAAAAAAGAAATCCTTGATTTCGTTTATTTCTAGCTATGACCCATCCATTTCTAGGTCTGCCCTGCCAATTTCTAGATATGGCCCATCCATTTCTAGCTATGGCCCACCCCTTTCAAATTATGGCCCACCCATTTCTAGCTATGGCCCTCCTATTTCTAGCCTGCCAGTTTCTAGCTATAGCCCACGCATTTCTAACTATGGCCCACCCCTTTCAAACTATGGTCCACCCATTTCTAGCAATGGCCAACCCATTTCAAGCCATGGCCCACCCATTTCTAGCTATGGCCCACCTATTTCTAGCTCTGGCCTGCCAATTTCTAGCTATGGCCCACCAATTTCTAGCTATGGCCCACCCATTTCAAGCTATGGCCCACCCATTTCTAGCTATGACCCTCCCATTTCTAGCTGCAAATTTCTAGTTATGGCCCTGCCCTCCCGCTCCCCATTTCTACCTAAGAGCCATGTGTTGTGAAATGATTTTAAACTCTGAATCCTGAATTCCCAGAATGCTAATTTCAAGGTAACCCAACCTTCCTTGAACAAATTTTAATGGCCCGAGCCATTTAGCAGTTTAAACGAAATCTAGGATTTCTTTTTTCACGAGAGAGTTGATACTTACCTCCCTAATACTTTTGATATTGCTAAATATCGGCTTTCACTCAATAAAACACTCAGATTAAAAACAGTTAGGTGCCCCTACTGGGCAGGGAGTCAGAGGTAGTCCGGCGGATGCTCGCCCCACCACCGCGCATGCGCCGACTACTACTTCCTCTGGCTCATTTATTGGCTAACACATGCAACTACTAAGAGCCTGAAGACCGAGCCTCTGTGGGGCGGAGAGGCCGGGTCAGTATCTAGGGAGGTAAGTATCAACTCTCTCGTGAAAAAAGAAATCCTAGATTTCGTTTATTTCACATCAAGAGTATACTTACCTCCCTAATACTTTTGATATTGCCAGAATTCGAAAGTGAATCTGGCGGGAGGGAGGCGAGGTCAAAAGACCAGCTCTTCCCTATACGCTTTCAAGCGTTTTAAGGCACTTATGACGTCTGAAACTGTGTGAAAACACAGTCAGGATTTGATAAACCATCGGATAACACAACCGATGCCTGAGAGATGACCGATTTGTCATATGCGCTCCCCCCCCCTCCCTTGGGAGGAAGATTAAATGACCTCAATGTCCTACACGCTCTCTTCGTACTAGTGCTAAGTACTATAGGACAGAGACGAAAAGGCTCCATTTTCGTATACTCTCTATAAAGAACCACAACCCACACAAACCATCACCATATTAATAACACTGGGTAACGTGACAATACAAACAATGAACAACACATGAACAAGACTGACCTTGTTGTCCTAGGAAGCTGTCATCATGAATCCAGTAGAGAAGGATGATACAGTCCCGACAAGTGGTTGTCACCGTCGCTGAATGGCGAAGTATATAAGCAATGCGGAGGCACTCTTCACAAACATAAAGCGGTTATTGTTTCAAAATCGACAAGGCGAGAGGGTTAGAGGTGTCACGGAGGTAATGGTCTGTAAAACTAGACTCACAGTGCCACTGAGCCACTGACATAATATCATCCACAGGGACCCCATTAAAAAGGGCAGTGGATGTCACGACACCGCGGACACTGTGAGCCTTGGCCACGTCAACCTGTCGCCCGGTGGCGGATTTGTGACAAAATTGAATACATTCCACAATCCACCTAGAAATGGTGTCCTTAGACGCCCTACCATGGGGTTCAATATATGACAACCATAACGCTGACTGGTCGGTACGCCACTCCGAAGTACGCTGTTTGTACCGGAGCAGCGCCCGTACGGGGCACCATACTTTAGAATTAGGATCATATCTAGTCAAAGATGGCAAAAAAATAGGTTGACCTGGATATTTCAATGACTGATTTTTAGACAAGAAATTAATCCTAGGTAGAAGCTTAAGGCCTTCCCCTGTAACCACAAAACGGTCAACCTCGGCTGATAAGGCGTGAATTTCACTCCTACGCCTAGCCGAGGCCGCAGCAATTAAAAATACAGTTTTAAGAGTTAACATTTTCATAGAAATGGAACTAAGTGGTTCAAAAGGCTTATCACCTAGTACCTGGAGCACCAGTGATAAACTCCAAGACGGAATCAGTGGAGGATTCCTTGGTCTTAGATTGCCCATGCCTTTAATTAATACATTTAATGTACTTACTTCATCACTCCCCCTATTAGCCAAGCAAGGAATAACAGTCATTAAAGCTGACTTATAACCAGCAATAGAGTTAGGCTTGAGGCTATAGGCATCATATAGGTGACAGAGGAAATCAGCCACTACCTGAATAGATGATTCCATTGGATCAATACATCTTTTTGAGCACCATTCTGCAAATCTGTTGATTTTATAATTATATGCTCTGGAGGTTGACCCCCTCCTGGCTTTGGCCATAAACATGGCCGCTTGCTCAGAAAAGCCCTCCTTAATTCTAGATTCCTTGACAACATCCACGCAGTCAATCGGAACATTGACGGATTGTCGTGAAGGGCCTTGCCCTGGAAGATAAGGTTGTCCATCAGAGGCAGCGGAACCGGATTGCAGACCAGAAGGTCCAGCAGATCCGTATACCACGATCGGCTTGGCCAATCCGGGGCGATCAGAAGCACTTGGCACTCCTGCTGCCTGATTTTCTGAAGCACCTTTGGAATCAGGATTGCTGGGGGGAATGCGTATGCATACATTCCCTCCCAGCTGATAGCTAACGCATCTGTTGCGAAAGCGCTTGGGTCTGGAATCGGAGAGACGTACGTCGTCATCTTCGCATTCTTCTTCATTGCGAACAAATCTATGTTGGGTTTCCCCCAATGGTCGAACAGACGATCCGCCACACATTGATTTAGTTGCCATTCCGTGGGTAAAACACTCATCCTTCGGCTCAATGAGTCTGCTAGCAGATTTAACCTCCCCGGAATATGAACTGCTTTCAAGGTGATCCCATGATCCAGGCACCAACAAAGCAGTCCCCATGTCATCATACAGAGACTGGGCGACTTCGTTCCGCCCTGGCGGTTTATGTAAGTCACTACTGTTGAGTTGTCTGAACGAATTAGAACAATCTTGCCCTGAACTTTCTGTAAGAAATGTTCCAGGCCCAGGACTACTGCTCTTAGCTCTAGTAGATTGATATGTTCCTTGGACTGATCCAGATCCCAAAGCCCTGATACTGTGGACTCTTCCAGACAAGCTCCCCACCCCTCCATCGATGCATCTGTATACACAGTCACCTGAGGGTGGGGAGGGGTTAGCAAAACCCCCAGCAAGAGATTCTCTGTATTCAACCACCATTGCAGGTGGTGAATCAGAGGCGCCAACACCGGCACGTTCGAGTCCAGCGAACCTGAACTCTGGGTCCACTGTGTCATGAGAAACAACTGGATCGGACGCCTGCGCAAGGCGGCCTGTGGAATGACTGGTTCCAAAGAAACCATCAAGCCCAGCATTCTCAAGTAAACCCGTGCCAGGACATGACGACTGTCGCACACCGACTGAATTACCGAGATGAGTACTTGAACCCTCTCCTGAGTGGGGTACACATACCCCGTCTCCAGATCGAAGAACATGCCCAGGTAAACAAACTTCTGGGATGGAGTTAGCTCTGATTTCGGGAAATTGATCATCCAGCCCAAGTCCGAGAGAGTTTTCAAAACAATCTCCAGATTGGCTGACAACGATTCCCGGGTGTGTGCTTTCAATAGCCAGTCGTCTATGTACGTGTGGACTGCTATGCTTCTCCTGCGGAGGTATGCAGTGATCGCGAGAACCACACGGGTGAAGACCCGAGGAGCCGTGGAAATTCCGAAGGGTAACACCCTGAATTCCCACCGCCGGCCCTGAAATGCAAATCTCAGGAATCGACGGAAACTCCTCTCTATGGGAATGTGGAAATAAGCATCCTTCAAATCTATCGACGCTGTCCACATCCCTCGCTCTAACCCCGCCAACACCGAGCGCACAGTCTCCATCTTGAAACTGGGTGTCTCGATGAACTTGTTCAACGGCTTGAGGTTGAGAATCGGCCTCCACCCTCCGGTGTTTTTTGTTACTAAGAACAGGGTTGAATAGAAGCCCGGGCACCTCTGTGCCGGCTGAATGGCTTCTTTTAGTATGAGGGAATTTATTTCCTCCTCTATACACAACCTCTGATCCGGATCCCGTGGAATGGGAGTCCAGATCGGCGCGAGAGACAGTCGCGATGGCGGGCCTGACACCCAGTCGGGACGATACCCGACCGAAAGCCATCGCAAGACTAAACGGTCCTGAGTCAACCGCTTCCACTCTGGCAAGCGGGCGGCCAAACGGCCGCCCACCGGTCCACCTAGGGATAGAGGTGGACATAAGGAGGGCCAGAGTGGCACTGTTCTCTCGGCCTGAAACACCGGAGTGGTTCCCACCGCGGTAACCAGGCCATCAGGCCCGATTACCGCGACCAGATCCCCGCGCGCCCCGCCCAGCGCCGCGCGCACCACGGTGCGCGGGCTGCTGTCTGGCTGGGTGCGGCTGGGGAGCCTGCGCCCCCCTCACTGCTGGCCGAATCGCCCGTGGCCTAGGCCTACGTTGCGACGGTGGCTGGCCCCTGACCTGGCCAGCACCACCTCGAGCCTGCAGAGGACGATACGCAGGGGGTGCCGCGCGAACACGCTCCCGCCGGAGCACCTCAAATTGTTCCCGCAGCGCCCTCTGGTTATTAACCAGAGTGACCGTCTCCTGGAGGTGCCTGCATCCCTCACCTCCAAAGAGACCAGGACCTGTCATAGGCGTCCGCAGCAGCCTATTATACAGGTCCTGGGACGGGCACAGATTGTCAAGCGCAAACGTGCGCCTCGCCCGGACACTTCTGGTTACCGCCCGCGTCAAACAGTCCAAAGCCAGGTTGATACCATCCTGAATGGCTCTCTGGACTGTCACCGGGCTAGGTTGGCGTGATGCGGAAGCCGCTACCACCCCTTGTAGCAGCTGGGAAACGTGGGATAGAGCGGCAATCGACGCTCTCCCACTCTCCTCCGCATCCCGCAGCGCGGCATTTGCCGAACGCAACGCGTTCGAGCACAAGACTCCCGTGTCAGAACGGGAGCCCGGCCGCGCATCTTCGCCCAAAGCCGCGCGATCATCAACGCTCGGCTTTGGCACCACACCGTACCGCTGGTAATCCAGGGGCACGATGCGGCACCGCTTCGCCACCTCGCGAGGGGCCTTCGCGAGACGTCCATTCACCTTAATGGACGCCTCTGCCGCTTCGAACATGTCCACGACATGCTCAGCAAGCGGCAGAGATGGCATAGCGGTAGCCGCCGGCCTACCAGCTAACCACGGCCTATGGTCACGCTGGCTAGCCGGCAGCTCCACGGGTAGATCTGGCCGAACACTTACCAGCCACTGGCAAGCGTCCGACCAATCCTCCTCCGTGGCTAACTGCGAGCGCTCTACTAGACGAGGGCCTTCGTCTTCCTCCAGAGCACTCGCAGTTGATGTCGACGGCGGGTAAGCTGATACCCCTGGCAAGCCTGGAAAAGCATGCGGGCCCGAGAGAGCAGGCATGCTAAAATCCGCGGCTTGACCAGGAGCAGGCGCCGTGGCAGAGCGCGGGGTAAACACCGCTCTACCACGGGTCTGACCAGCACCAGCCATACCATCGGCAAGCCGAGGTATGCGGTATCCGTGGTCAACAGCACCGCCCGGGGACACCCTCTGGACCGTGAAATCTACTCCTGCGTGAGTAGAACCATGGAACACGTCGCCTGCATTCCCCGCGAGGGGTGCACAGACGTCGTATTCCATGGCCACGTCCTCAGAAGGCGACCCCAGCAGGAGATCCTCTTCTTCCTGGCCAGAAAGATTAGACTCCGGGTCAGCAAAGAAAGCTAACCCGGACTGGCCAGGAAAGGTGCCATAGGAGGGTTTGGCACCTTCGGCGCGCGGATACCCGGGGTCTGATGAGCAGACCGCGGGTCCCAGCAACAACCGTTGTCCACGGCCCCTCGGCGCGGCGCCATGCCTGCTGCCAGGGCCTTGGACTGCCCCCAACAAAGGGGCCACCTCTGAATCCACAACCGGACCGGACCTAAAGAGACCGGATTCAGAGGCGGGGATCACCTGCTCGTAAGCAGATGCCGAGGACAACAAAGGAGCTGGCCCAGGGAGCATGCCACGAAGCAACTCTGGGACCAGATCCTTTATTGTCCTCTGCATCTCTTGCAACATTTCGGACCTGAAGGCCTCCATATCCACCGCGGATGAGGCCTTCTTCTTACCCTTCTTACACACTTTCTCCTTCTTCTTCCTCTCTTCCTCCATTACCTTCTCCCTTGCCTGCAATGCGAGAAAATCAGACATTAATTCGCCCCCCCACAGCTTACATACGTCGCACTTCAGCAACGGTCCACAGGGACTGCAGCTGAAGCACAAGTGCGGGACGAAGCGGCTTTTAAGAAACCTCCCGCAGGACGGGCAACCAGGTCTCTGAAACAGGACAAAGGACAGGGACAATGAGCAAGATAGTTAAGGTTAGCAAACTCAAAACCAACTAAAAAGAGAGGACAGGATCATCAAGATCAGAAATCAAGAAGAACCAGCCATGGACAAAACGTTAATTGTTAATAAAAAGGCCAAGGCCGATTATGACGTCATCACTCTCGTGACCAAATTAATCGATCCGCAACAAGCACCAAGAGCAAGAACGAATTGTATAAGTAAAACGGAACATTTCCGTTGAATTGGCATTTCGAGTACACAACAATCAGATACACAGAGATAACTCCTTCCAATTCTAGCATTGGCAAAAAGGGAAATTATCTCCCCTTTTGTTTACATTATAATTAGATACCTGATCCTTGTATAGACAAACCATCCAACGTGATGAACCGGAGAACTCCACCATAGTACGCCTCTACATTCTCTCCACCTCAGGGGAAGGAATTGGAGCAAGAGGGCAAAGTGAGAAGACCTTTATAACAGGCCTCCAACTCACTGAACATAGATCTTTTGGTTAGATAACCTAACAGTATTAGTAGGAAATGGAACCGTGGTGGAGAGAAAACATATCCTCTTGTGCCGAAAAGTCCACCAAAGCTTCTATGTCTTTTTTTTTTCAATACCTGTGGACAAAACACAAAGAGAAATGAGACATATGAAGCACCATGTTGTAAAAAACCAACATAATCAGGCGCTAATCACGGTAAGCGCGAGTCCCGGAAATACATTAAACCGGGACAAAACACGCTAGCATATCAAAGAATTCACCTGATAAAGCGATCCCGCTCCTTCTAGAGGCGAATCCTCCCTTTCCGACATGCTTCCACCAAAAATAAACGTCAAACGTGAGCGAAAAACAAGGCAACGCGCAGAAAAGTATGAAAATCACAAAACCGCATGTAACCCTTTGCCAATAAATGAGCAAAGAGGAAGTAGTAGTCGGCGCATGCGCGGTGGTGGGGCGAGCATCCGCCGGACTACCTCTGACTCCCTGCCCAGTAGGGGCACCTAACTGTTTTTAATCTGAGTGTTTTATTGAGTGAAAGCCGATATTTAGCAATATCAAAAGTATTAGGGAGGTAAGTATACTCTTGATGTGAAACTAGAGGTTTGTTTCATGAAAAATAGGTCATCCAAGATGGCCGCCAAACTATTGGGTCAATCAAGCTCTCATGAACAAACTTGGTTCAGCTCTTGCCCCAGATGATATTTGAATTCTGAATTAATCCCCAAGCGGTTCCGTAGAATTTTAAAGACGTTTCTAAAAATCAGCCAAAATCCAAGATGGTTGCCGCCAAAATTAGCCGATCGGCTTCAGTTGAACAAGCTCTATGCCATAAGGATGCTTCCTGCCAAAGGTAATTAAAATCGGGCCAGTGGTTCTCGAGAACACATTAAAAACTTCACATTGGCTTAGTTTGGTACTTTTTGTTGGGATAAAGATCCAAGATGGCCACCAAACAATTTATCCGACAGTTTCGAAAGTGGAAATTTGAAATCGGCATACCAAAAATACTATATAAAGCCAATTTCTGGTTCAAAATCCATCAAATAAAACAATCCAATATTACATATGTATTGGTGCACGCGGTCAGGTTTTTTGACATATCAATTTCCCGTGAACAAATTTTAATGCCCCTTAGTTCCTATTCATATCTCCTGAAATGTGGCCCGATCAATTTAGCGGTTCTGTAAAAGTTACTTTCGCAAAAACTATGTTATCCAAGATAGCGCCAAACCATTTGGCCAATCAAGTTCTGTTGAACAAACTTGGTTCAGCTCTTGCAATAGAGCATATTTCATGAGTATTGAATCGATTCCACAAGAGGTTTCGGAGAAGATGTTTATACGTTTCAAAAAATTAGGCAAAATTCAAGCTGGCCGTCGGCCAAACTGGTCCATCGGCTTCCATTAAACAAACTTTGATCTCTCTGCCCAAAGGATGGTTCCTGCAAAATTATGTTGAAATCCATCTAGTGGTTTAAATAAATTGATGACGGTCGACAGATGGATGGACAGATGATAAAGGTCACCACGGTATAAGCTCACTTGGCCTTTCAGGCAAGGTGAGCTAATAATACAATACTCACTGCCTGCATAAGATGCGGAAAACCCTCTACCACTGACATATGTGTCAGAAGAAAATTTGATCCATAACGTATTCTGTTGCGACTCAATTGGTGGAGGATGTGCCTGACCACAAAATTTCCCCAATACTCTCCCTTCAGCGCCACCATCGCGAACCTTCATGAAAAAACATTCAACAAGATTAACCGATTAACACTTAAATTTGTTCAAGAAGATTTTAATTTTCTCATAGAAAATGTCTATTTGCAGATCAAGAGAAGACTATTTTTGAAAATTTTTCACTGGAATGACTGGCTCGCTTATCTAGCCAGTTATTCTAGTGATACATTTTCAAAAATAGGTTACGCTTGTTCTGCAAATGGACATTTTTCAAGACCACTGCAAACAGTACCCTGAAGTCAGGAATAGATCTGAGGAAGTTAATGATTTGGGCTAAGGACAAGACACAGTGGGCAAAAGCGAAGAAGGGCTGATTGTAGCTGTAGGATGTTTCTATTACTACAGCCGCAGAATACAGTAATCATACATACATACACACTGCAAAAGCCATTTTTGGTTGATATGACTGTTAATGCATTAAGACTAAAATTTATGAAATGACTATGATCCGTATAACACAAATGTATTTTATGTTGAATGAATAGCAAGGAGGCTGGCATTAGTTTCCAATTTTATTACTATTATATGGACAGATTCAGTTTGATCTAAAATTGCTAAATTGCTATGACTTGGAAAAGATATCCGACTTCCTAATCATAGAAATTGTGGCTTGAATGTGTGACAAGATCTGTGTCGAGGAGAAGATAAAAAAAAAGATGTAAATACTAATCCTTTAACTGGTTTTACAATTATGCAGTAACATCTGTTCAAGGGTGCTAATAGATGAATCCCATCTATCGATCAATTATATGACGTCATAATCAACTATGTCACATGTAGGCTGATATCATATTCAATTACATCATGCATGATGTAATTAGGTCTGTCTTAAACGCTTAAAGGTTCGTAACTTTTTACAATAGCAAGCAAAACCTATCCGCCATTTTGGATTTTACAGCAATTTCGCACTATCCATTTAGAAATGACCTCAGGTGTTCAGTCGACTATAGTTGACAAGTTGGTTAACTATTTTAAGTTAGACTGGGATCTAGAAATGTAGCTATGGTTAACTACGGTTAGTGAGTCGAACTTGACCATAGTTTGAACCATGTACCTCTACATAATCATATAGGCATCGTGAATGAGACTCAGTATCAATGTCAGTGAATAAAAGACTTAGTCTGCTTCCTTGGGCCACACGTATCGTCCAGAAGCATTGAGCGGCATGATGATAAACCATTGGATAGTTTGGTGATGTAAATGTCCCTGCACGGCCTGTCATATCACCACCACATCCTAAAACACAATACCAAACATTAACCATTTAACCCTCAAATCTCTGAAAAAGTATAGTCTTTACGATATAAACCTTATTCCGTTGAATAAATTTTGAAATTTATTTGACTGGAAGACGTTGCTGCATAAGGCAGCAACCACTTCCAGTCAAATTAATTTCAAAATATTCAACTGTTTTCCTGTGTGAATCCAATATGACGAATGCATCAGAGCAAGAATATTTATCAAATTTCTTTTCTACGAGTGAGATGACACACTTACGTCCCTAACACAATTGATATACAAGTATATCAGCTTTAAATTCAATAGTATTCAGAATTATAAAAGGTTAGGTGCACCTAATAGGCAGGGGGATGTACACAGTCATGCACATGACAGACCCCACCTACTGCACATGTGCATACTGATACTTCGGTTACTAAATATTGGCAACTATTCAAATAACCAAAGGACCAGGCCTCCGTGGGGTGGAGAGGCTAGGATCCTGTTAGGGAGGTATGTCAGCTCACTCGTGAAAAATAAATTTGATAAATTTTCTTATTTCACATCATGAGAACACACTTACCTCCCTAACACTCTTGATAAAAGCGAGAATTTGAAAGTAAATTTGGCGTGATGGAGGCAAGGTCCTGAAAATCAGTACACCATCGAAGAGACTAGCGCTTTGAATTTTCAAGAAATTTAAAACATCTGAAATTATGTCTGAAACACAACCAGGAATATAATTTTGCATCGGATAATCGACTGATGAAGAGAGATTGATCAAAAGGCAAATGCGCTCCCACACCCCCCACCCACCACTCCTTCTGAGGAGGTGCTCTAAATGACTAGCACGTTCTCTAATACTTGATGAAAGTATTACTAGACATTTGAAAAAGAAGAATTGCTTCATTTTCAAAACTCTCTGAAAGAACCACAATTAAGAGACATTAACCATCACCATATTAAATAAAAAATATGACACCATCACCAAGACAAAAAACAAAATGGTCACATATATGGACCTCTGATGTCTTGGGCATGGGAATCATCTCTTCCCCCACTGGATGAAGAGAATGACACCAGAAATAGTAGGGATTCCCTACCATCAAATGTGATATTTGTAAATAGTAGAAGAGGAAAACTAATTACAAATATATACCTCTACATTATTTTCTGAGGACTGAGACGGCAAGCGGGTTGGAAGTGTCATGGAGGTAATGGTCGGTAAAGATTGATTCACAGTGCCACTGGGCTACTGACATAATGTCTTCAATTAAACGAAATCTAGGATTTCTTTTTTCACGAGAGAGTTGATACTTACCTCCCTAATACTTTTGATATTGCTAAATATCGGCTTTCACTCAATAAAACACTCAGATTAAAAACAGTTAGGTGCCCCTACTGGGCAGGGAGTCAGAGGTAGTCCGGCGGATGCTCGTCCCACCACCGCGCATGCGCCGACTACTACTTCCTCTGGCTCATTTATTGGCTAACACATGCAACTACCAAGAGCCTGAAGACCGAGCCTCTGTGGGGCGGAGAGGCCGGGTCAGTATCTAGGGAGGTAAGTATCAACTCTCTCGTGAAAAAAGAAATCCTAGATTTCGTTTATTTCACATCAAGAGTATACTTACCTCCCTAATACTTTTGATATTGCCAGAATTCGAAAGTGAATCTGGCGGGAGGGAGGCGAGGTCAAAAGACCAGCTCTTCCCTATACGCTTTCAAGCGTTTAAGGCACTTATGACGTCTGAAACTGTGTGAAAACACAGTCAGGATTTGATAAACCATCGGATAACACAACCGATGCCTGAGAGATGACCGATTTGTCATATGCGCTCCCCCCCCTCCCTTGGGAGGAAGATTAAATGACCTCAATGTCCTACACGCTCTCTTCGTACTAGTGCTAAGTACTATAGGACAGAGACGAAAAGGCTCCATTTTCGTATACTCTCTCTAAAGAACCACAACCCACATAAACCATCACCATATTAATAACACTGGGTAACGTGACAATACAAAACAATGAACAACACATGAACAAGACTGACCTTGTTGTACTAGGAAGCTGTCATCATGAATCCAGTAGAGAAGGATGATACAGTCCCGACAAGTGGTTGTCACCGTCGCTGAATGGCGAAGTATATAAGCAATGCGGAGGCACTCTTCACAAACATAAAGCGGTTATTGTTTCAAAATCGACAAGGCGAGAGGGTTAGAGGTGTCACGGAGGTAATGGTCTGTAAAACTTGACTCACAGTGCCACTGAGCCACTGACATAATATCATCCACAGGGACCCCATTAAAAAGGGCAGTGGATGTCACGACACCGCGGACACTGTGAGCCTTGGCCACGTCAACCTGTCGCCCGGTGGCGGATTTGTGACAAAATTGAATACATTCCACAATCCACCTAGAAATGGTGTCCTTAGACGCCCTACCATGGGGTTCAATATATGACAACCATAACGCTGACTGGTCGGTACGCCACTCCGAAGTACGCTGTTTGTACCGGAGCAGCGCCCGTACGGGGCACCATACTTTAGAATTAGGATCATATCTAGTTAAAGATGGCAAAAAAATAGGTTGACCTGGATATTTCAATGACTGATTTTTAGACAAGAAATTAATCCTAGGTAGAAGCTTAAGGCCTTCCCCTGTAACCACAAAACGGTCAACCTCGGCTGATAAGGCGTGAATTTCACTCCTACGCCTCGCCGAGGCCGCAGCAATTAAAAATACAGTTTTAAGAGTTAACATTTTCATAGAAATGGAACTAAGTGGTTCAAAAGGCTTATCACCTAGTACCTGGAGCACCAGTGATAAACTCCAAGACGGAATCAGTGGAGGATTCCTTGGTCTTAGATTGCCCATGCCTTTAATTAATACATTTAAAGTACTTACTTCATCACTCCCCCTATTAGCCAAGCAAGGAATAACAGTCATTAAAGCTGACTTATAACCAGCAATAGAGTTAGGCTTGAGGCTATAGGCATCATATAGGTGACAGAGGAAATCAGCCACTACCTGAATAGATGATTCCATTGGATCAATACATCTTTTTGAGCACCATTCTGCAAATCTGTTGATTTTATAATTATATGCTCTGGAGGTTGACCCCCTCCTGGCTTTGGCCATAAACATGGCCGCTTGCTCAGAAAAGCCCTCCTTAATTCTAGATTCCTTGACAACATCCACGCAGTCAATCGGAACATTGACGGATTGTCGTGAAGGGCCTTGCCCTGGAAGATAAGGTTGTCCATCAGAGGCAGCGGAACCGGATTGCAGACCAGAAGGTCCAGCAGATCCGTATACCACGATCGGCTTGGCCAATCCGGGGCGATCAGAAGCACTTGGCACTCCTGCTGCCTGATTTTCTGAAGCACCTTTGGAATCAGGATTGCTGGGGGGAATGCGTATGCATACATTCCCTCCCAGCTGATAGCTAACGCATCTGTTGCGAAAGCGCTTGGGTCTGGAATCGGAGAGACGTACGTCGTCATCTTCGCATTCTTCTTCATCGCGAACAAATCTATGTTGGGTTTCCCCCAATGGTCGAACAGACGATCCGCCACACATTGATTTAGTTGCCATTCCGTGGGTAAAACACTCATCCTTCGGCTCAATGAGTCTGCTAGCAGATTTAACCTCCCCGGAATATGAACTGCTTTCAAGGTGATCCCATGATCCAGGCACCAACAAAGCAGTCTCCATGTCATCATACAGAGACTGGGCGACTTCGTTCCGCCCTGGCGGTTTATGTAAGTCACTACTGTTGAGTTGTCTGAATGAATTAGAACAATCTTGCCCTGAACTTTCTGTAAGAAATGTTCCAGGCCCAGGACTACTGCTCTTAGCTCTAGTAGATTGATATGTTCCTTGGACTGATCCAGATCCCAAAGCCCTGATACTGTGGACTCTTCCAGACAAGCTCCCCACCCCTCCATCGATGCATCTGTATACACAGTCACCTGAGGGTGGGGAGGGGTTAGCAAAACCCCCGGCAAGAGATTCTCTGTATTCAACCACCATTGCAGGTGGTGAATCAGAGGCGCCAACACCGACACGTTCGAGTCCAGCGAACCTGAACTCTGGGTCCACTGTGTCATGAGAAACAACTGGATCGGACGCCTGCGCAAGGCGGCCTGTGGAATGACTGGTTCCAAAGAAACCATCAAGCCCAGCATTCTCAAGTAAACCCGTGCCAGGACATGACGACTGTCGCACACCGACTGAATTACCGAGATGAGTACTTGAACCCTCTCCTGAGTGGGGTACACATACCCCGTCTCCAGATCGAAGAACATGCCCAGGTAAACAAACTTCTGGGATGGAGTTAGCTCTGATTTCGGGAAATTGATCAGCCAGCCCAAGTCCGAGAGAGTTTTCAAAACAATCTCCAGATTGGCTGACAACGATTCCCGGGTGTGTGCTTTCAACAGCCAGTCGTCTATGTACGTGTGGACTGCTATGC
This sequence comes from Chaetoderma sp. LZ-2023a, assembly GCA_034401795.1. Classification (NCBI taxonomy): domain Eukaryota; kingdom Metazoa; phylum Mollusca; class Caudofoveata; order Chaetodermatida; family Chaetodermatidae; genus Chaetoderma; species Chaetoderma sp. LZ-2023a. Next base: position 58,459,709 of record CM067364.1, on the reverse strand, counting down.
TTCTCCTGCGGAGGTATGCAGTGATCGCGAGAACCACACGGGTGAAGACCCGAGGAGCCGTGGAAATTCCGAAGGGTAACACCCTGAATTCCCACCGCCGGCCCTGAAATGCAAATCTCAGGAAGCGACGGAAACTCCTCTCTATGGGAATGTGGAAATAAGCATCCTTCAAATCTATCGACGCTGTCCACATCCCTCGCTCTAACCCCGCCAACACCGAGCGCACAGTCTCCATCTTGAAACTGGGTGTCTCGATGAACTTGTTCAACGGCTTGAGGTTGAGAATCGGCCTCCACCCTCCGGTGTTTTTTGTTACCAAGAACAGGGTTGAATAGAAGCCCGGGCACCTCTGTGCCGGCTGAATGGCTTCTTTTAGTATGAGGGAATTTATTTCCTCCTCTATACACAACCTCTGATCCGGATCCCGTGGAATGGGAGTCCAGATCGGCGCGAGAGACAGTCGCGATGGCGGGCCTGTCACCCAGTCGGGACGATACCCGACCGAAAGCCATCGCAAGACTAAACGGTCCTGAGTCAACCGCTTCCACTCTGGCAAGCGGGCGGCCAAACGGCCGCCCACCGGTCCACCTAGGGATAGAGGTGGACATAAGGAGGGCCAGAGTGGCACTGTTCTCTCGGCCTGAAACACCGGAGTGGTTCCCACCGCGGTAACCAGGCCATCAGGCCCGATTACCGCGACCAGATCCCCGCGCGCCCCGCCCAGCGCCGCGCGCACCACGGTGCGCGGGCGGCTGTCTGGCTGGGTGCGGCTGGGGAGCCTGCGCCCCCCTCACTGCTGGCCGAATCGCCCGTGGCCTAGGCCTACGTTGCGACGGTGGCTGGCCTCTGACCTGGCCAGCACCACCTCGAGCCTGCAGAGGACGATACGCAGGGGGTGCCGCGCGAACACGCTCCCGCCGGAGCACCTCAAATTGTTCCCGCAGCGCCCTCTGGTTATTAACCAGAGTGACCGTCTCCTGGAGGTGCCTGCATCCCTCACCTCCAAAGAGACCAGGACCTGTCATAGGCGTCCGCAGCAGCCTATTATACAGGTCCTGGGACGGGCACAGATTGTCAAGCGCAAACGTGCGCCTCGCCCGGACACTTCTGGTTACCGCCCGCGTCAAACAGTCCAAAGCCAGGTTGATACCATCCTGAATGGCTCTCTGGACTGTCACCGGGCTTGGTTGGCGTGATGCGGAAGCCGCTACCACCCCTTGTAGCAGCTGGGAGACGTGGGACAGAGCGGCAATCGACGCCCTCCCACTCTCCTCCGCATCCCGCAGCGCGGCATTTGCCGAACGCAACGCGTTCGAGCACAAGACTCCCGTGTCAGAACGGGAGCCCGGCCGCGCATCTTCGCCCAAAGCCGCGCGATCATCAACGCTTGGCTTCGGCACCACACCGTACCGCTGGTAATCCAGGGGCACGATGCGGCACCGCTTCGCCACCTCGCGAGGGGCCTTCGCGAGACGTCCATTCACCTTAATGGACGCCTCTGCCGCTTCGAACATGTCCACGACATGCTCAGCAAGCGGCAGAGATGGCATAGCGGTAGCCGCCGGCCTACCAGCTAACCACGGCCTATGGTCACGCTGGCTAGCCGGCAGCTCCACGGGTAGATCTGGCCGAACACTTACCAGCCACTGGCAAGCGTCCGACCAATCCTCCTCCGTGGCTAACTGCGAGCGCTCTACTAGACGAGGGCCTTCGTCTTCCTCCAGAGCACTCGCAGTTGATGTCGACGGCGGGTAAGCTGATACCCCTGGCAAGCCTGGAAAAGCATGCGGGCCCGAGAGAGCAGGCATGCTAAATTCCGCGGCTTGACCAGGAGCAGGCGCCGTGGCAGAGCGCGGGGTAAACACCGCTCTACCACGGGTCTGACCAGCACCAGCCATACCATCGGCAAGCCGAGGTATGCGGTATCCGTGGTCAACAGCACCGCCCGGGGACACCCTCTGGACCGTGAAATCTACTCCTGCGTGAGTAGAACCATGGAACACGTCGCCTGCATTCCCCGCGAGGGGTGCACAGACGTCGTATTCCATGGCCACGTCCTCAGAAGGCGACCCCAGCAGGAGATCCTCTTCTTCCTGGCCAGAAAGATTAGACTCCGGGTCAGCAAAGAGAGCTAACCCGGACTGGCCAGGAAAGGTGCCATAGGAGGGTTTGGCACCTTCGGCGCGCGGATACCCGGGGTCTGATGAGCAGACCGCGGGTCCCAGCAACAACCGTTGTCCACGGCCCCTCGGCGCGGCGCCATGCCTGCTGCCAGGGCCTTGGACTGCCCCCAACAAAGGGGCCACCTCTGAATCCACAACCGGACCGGACCTAAAGAGACCGGATTCAGAGGCGGGGATCACCTGCTCGTAAGCAGATGCCGAGGACAACAAAGGAGCTGGCCCAGGGAGCATGCCACGAAGCAACTCTGGGACCAGATCCTTTATTGTCCTCTGCATCTCTTGCAACATTTCGGACCTGAAGGCCTCCATATCCACCGCGGATGAGGCCTTCTTCTTACCCTTCTTACAAACTTTCTCCTTCTTCTTCCTCTCTTCCTCCATTACCTTCTCCCTTGCCTGCAATGCGAGAAAATCAGACATTAATTCGCCCCCCCACTGCTTACATACGTCGCACTTCAGCAACGGTCCACAGGGACTGCAGCTGAAGCACAAGTGCGGGACGAAGCGGCTTTTAAGAAACCTCCCGCAGGACGGGCAACCAGGTCTCTGAAACAGGACAAAGGACAGGGACAATGAGCAAGATAGTTAAGATTAGCGAACTCAAAACCAACTAAAAAGAGAGGACAGGATCATCAAGATCAGAAATCAAGAAGAACCAGCCATGGACAAAACGTTAATTGTTAATAAAAAGGCCAAGGCCGATTATGACGTCATCACTCTCGTGACCAAATTAATCGATCCGCAACAAGCACCAAGTGCAAGAACGAATTGTATAAGTAAACGGAACATTTCCGTTGAATTGGCATTTCGAGTACACAACAATCAGATATACAGAGATAACTCCTTCCAATTCTAGCATTGGCAAAAAGGGAAATTATCTCCCCTTTTGTTTACAATAATTAGATACCTGATCCTTGTATAGACAAACCATCCAACGTGATGAACCGGAGAACTCCACCATAGTACGCCTCTACATTCTCTCCACCTAAGGGGAAGGAATTGGAGCAAGAGGGCAAAGTGAGAAGACCTTTATAACAGGCCTCCAACTCACTGAACATAGATTTTTTGGTTAGATAACCTAACAGTATTAGTAGGAAATGGAACCGTGGTGGAGAGAAAACATATCCTCTTGTGCCGAGAAGTCCATCAAAGCGTCTATGCGATACCTGTGGACAAAACACAAAGAGAAATGAGACATATGAAGCACCATGTTGTAAAAAACCAACATAATCAGGCGCTAATCACGGTAAGCGCGAGTCCCGGAAATACATTAAACCGGGACAAAACACGCTAGCATATCAAAGAATTCACCTGATAAAGCGATCCCGCTCCTTCTAAAGGCGAATCCTCCCTTTCCGACATGCTTCCACCAAAAAATAATCGTCAAACGTGAGCAAAAAACAAGGTAACGCGCAGAAAAGTATGAAGAACACAAAACCGCATGTAACCCTTTGCCAATAAATGAGCAAAGAGGAAGTAGTAGTCGGCGCATGCGCGGTGGTGGGACGAGCATCCGCCGGACTACCTCTGACTCCCTGCCCAGTAGGGGCACCTAACTGTTTTTAATCTGAGTGTTTTATTGAGTGAAAGCCGATATTTAGCAATATCAAAAGTATTAGGGAGGTAAGTATACTCTTGATGTGAAAAGAAACACCATTAAATAATGTCGGGGAAGTTACCACACCATGGACACGATGAGCCTTGGCTCTATCTACTTGATTTCCAGTGACTGTCTTATAACAGAATTGAATGCATTCTACTATCAATCTGGAAATAGTGTCTCTTGATGCCCTACCATGGGGTTCAATATATGACAACCATAGGGAGCATGGGTCTGTCCACCAAATCTGAGTTCTTCTTTTGTACTTATTTAAAGCACGGACAGGACACCATGCTTTAGCAGCAGGAAAATATCTGGTTACGGCAGGTAAAATAATAGGTTGACCCGGATATTTTAAAGATTGATTCTTAGCCAAGAAATTCAATCTCGGTAGAAGCTTAAGGCATTCACCTGTAACTATATAACAGTCAGGCTCAGCAGACAAGTCATGAATTTCACTTCTGCATCTGGCTGATGTTGCCAGAACTAAAAATATAGCTTTAAGTGTCAATAACTTTATAGAAACAACACTAAGTGGTTCAAAAGGTTTATCACTCAAAACTTGAACCAGAGAAAGACTCCATGATGGTGTCAGTGGAGGATTTCTCGGTCTGAGATTGCCCATACTTTTGATAAGAGTATCTAGAACACATACTTCATCACTTCCCCTCTTTGCCAAGCAAGGGATAACAGTCATTAATGCTGATTTATATCCAGCAATAGAATTAGGCTTAAGACTATAGGCATCATACAAGTGACAGAGAAAATCAGCTACTACCTGAATAGATGCTTCCATCGGATTGATACATCTCTTTGAGCACCATTCTGCAAATCTGTTGATTTTATAATTATATGCTCTGGAGGTTGACCCCCCTTCTGACTCTCACCATGAAATTGACTGCTTGCTCAGAAAAGCCTTCCGTAATTGCGGATTTTTGGACAACATCCGAAACATTGACGGTTTGTTGTGAAGGGTCTTGCCCTGGAAGACAATATTGTCCATCAGAGGCAGAGAAACCAGATTGCAGACCAGAAGGTCCAGCAGATCCATAAACCATGATTGGCTTGGTCAATTCGGGGTGATCAGAAGCACTTGGCATTCCTCCTGCTTGATTTTCTGAAGAATCCTTGGAATCAGGATTGTTTGAGGGTATGCGTATGCATACATCCCCTTCCAACCGATAGCTAGTGCATCTATTGCAATAGCGCTTGGATCTGGGATCCGAGAAACGTACGTCGTCATCTTCGCATTCTTCTTCATTGCAAATAAATATATGCTGGGTTTTCCCCAATGATTGAACAGATGATCCGCGACACATTGATTTAGTTGCCATTCCATAGGCAGACTGCTCATCCTTCAGCTCAATGAGTCTGCTAAGATTCAGCCTTCCCGTAATATGACTTGCTTTCAAGGTGATCATATGATCCATGCACCAGCAAAGCAGTTTCCATGTCATCATACAGAGATTGGGTGACTTCGTTCCGTCCTGGCGGTTTATGTAACTCACTACTGTTGAGTTGTCTGAACGTATCAACACAAACTTTTCCTCCACTTCTTTTAAGAAGTGTTCCAGGCTTAGAATTACAGCTCACAATTCTAGCATGTTGATATGTTCCTTTGACTGTTCCAGATTCCAAAGCCCTGATATTGTGGCTTCTTCCAGGCAAGCTCCCCATCCCTCCATCGATGCATCCGTGAAACGCGTTACTTGAGGGTGGGGAGCGGTCAGCATGACCCCCGCCAGGAGATTCCCTCTCTCCATCCACCAATGAAAGTGATGAATGAGAGGAGCCAACACTTGAATGCGAGAGTCCAGTGATCCTGAACTCTGTGTCCACTGAGTCATGAGAAACAGCTGAATCGGCCACCTGCGCAAGGCCACCTGAGGAATGACTGGTTCCATTGAAACCATCAGACCAAGCATTCTCAGATAGACTCGTGCTAGAATATAACGACTGCTGCAAATGAATTGAATGCACGAGAGGAGATTCTCCACTCTCACCTGGGATGGACAAACATATCCTATCTCCATATCGAAGAACATACTCAGGCAAACAAACTTCTGGGATGGAGTCAGCTCTGATTTGTGAAAGTTGATTATCCAGGCTAAATCTGTGTACGTTTTCAAAACTATCTCCAGATTTGCTGTCAAGCTTTCTGGGGTGTGTGCTTTTAGCAACCAGTCGCCTATGTAAGTGTGGACTGCTATACGTCTCCTGCGGAGGTATGCTGTGATAGCAAGGACCACTCGAGTGAAGCCCCTCAGAGCCGTCGAGATGCCGAATGGGAGAACTTTGAATTCCCATTGGCGTCCCTGAAAAGCAAATCTCAGGAACCGACGAAAACTCCTTGCAATGGAAATGTGGAAATAAGCGTCCTTTAAGCATGTTGTCCACATCCCCCTCTCTAACCCCCAACACCGATTTTATTGTTTCCATTTTGAAACTTGGTGTTTCTATAAATTTGTTTAAAGGTTTGAGGTTGAGAATTGGCCTCCATCGCCCCCCCCCCCCACACCAGCACCCCGACCCCACCCCCTGTGGTGTTTTCTTTGTCACAAGAAACACGGTTGAATAGAAGCCCGGGCAATCTTGCACCGGTTGAATTCTTTCTTTTAGAATTAGAGATTCTATCTCATCTTCCATGCACAACCGCTTGTCTGGATCTCTTGGAATTTGAGTCCAGACCGGTACCAGAGACAGATGCAATGGCGGACCTATTGTCCACTCTGGACTGTATCCATGCGAAAGCCATTGCAAGACTAACGGTCCTGAATTAACCGGTCCTACTTCTTTTAGGCCATCAGGCCCGGTTACAATGCACCCCTCCTCGTGCGCCACGCCTCAGTGCATGGGCTGCTGTCTGGCTGACTGTGCCTGAGGCGCTGGCTGACGTACAGCAGCACACTGCTGCTGGCGCGGCTGATGCGGTCTCTGAACCCGGCCGGCCTGCTGGCCTCTGAAAATGCCAGCACCGCCACAAGCATACTGCTGTTGAGCAGCCGAGGGCTGAACACACACGTGTTCTCTGCGCAACACCTCAAATTGTGCGCGCAGCGTCCTCTGATTATTCAAGTTCACTGTCTCTTGGAGGTGCCGACAACCCTCACCTCCAAAAAGACCAGGGCCCGCCATCGGCACTTGCAATAAGTGCGATTTGAGCTCCTGGGACCGGCACAAGTTGTCTAAGGCAAAAGTGTGCCTCATCCTCAGTGACTTGGTGATCGCCCTAGTCAGACAATCCAATGCCAGGTTGAACCCATCCTGGATGGCTCATTGTACTGTCACCGGACTAGGCTGTTGGAGCACCGAGGCTGCTACTACCCCTGATAGCAGCTGAGACACGTGAGATAGCGCACTAATCACTGCTCGCCCCCCCCCCGAGGGCGTGGTCGTCCGCGCTCGGTCTGGGCGCTAGACCATACCGAGTGTACTGCCTAGCAACCTCCCAGGGGGGGGGGCTTCGCGAAACGACCTTTCGGTCTGATCGACTCCTCTACCGCAGTGAACATATCTAAGATATGCTCAGCATACGGCAGAGACTGAGCCGAGGTGGCCAATGGCTTAGCCTGTAACCACGCCCGCGGGTTACTGGCGGCCGATTCATCCACGGAGAGCTCTGGTCTGACAGCGAGGAGCCACGTGCACGCATCAGTCTAGTCTTCGTCTGTGGCCACCTGCGAATTGCCGACAAGCAATGGGCCCTCGTCATCTTCAATGGCATTCACGGGTGGGGCCAGGGGGAGGCTACAGACATACCCGGCTGCCTTGGGAATACATATGGGGCCCACGAGGGCTGGCATGACATTCTCCACGGCCAGGCCACGCACCGAGGCCACGCTCATGTGAGGGGCATGATGCACACTAGCTCGGTCCGGGTCGTACGTATGAGATTCAACGGCTAAGCAGGTTGAATCATGAAACCTGATCCCGAGGGAACAGAACTACAGGTGCAAGTGGCCACACTCCCCATGAGAGGAGTGTAAACGCTCGCATCCATGTCCTCATGATCATCCTGTGGGCCAAGCAGGTAGTCTTCATCATCTTCCTTGTCAGGAAAGTTAGACTCTGGGTTAGCAAGAAACACTAACCCAGACTGACCAGGAGAATGCCCGAAGGCAGAAGCTGATGGCACTCCGCGAGTGATCGTGGTCAGGCCTGCTGGTCGGGTCCCGCCTGATGCTGCTCACGCCGCTGGATCACCAGGCGATGCGAACATCAAGCCTGGGTCAAAAACGGCCGCCCCTGGAAAATTGAAAGCTTTGTCCAAACTAGTAGGGCATGATCCAGGGACGGGGACAACCTGCACTGAAGTCAATGCGCAGGAAGTTGAAACACCTGTGCCCGGCAACATGCCGCGAAACATGTCAGGCATCAGGTATTTCAAAGTCCTGCACATCTCCCTCACTAATTCTACCTTGAAGACCTCGAGCTCACCCTTCTCAGAGGTCTTCTTACCCTCCTTCACCTTCTTGCCGTCCTCAACCATCAATCGAGCCTGCAAACCAAAGAATTCAGAGGTTAGATCCCCCTACTCTTTACAAATGGCACATTTGTTGGACAGCCTACAGTCTGTACAATATGGGCACGGGTGGTGGAAGAATCTAGCCTTCAGAGGCTTTAGACATTGTGGACATGATGATTTCTGAAAGGTAGGCATACGAAGGCATATTTTAGTTTGTAAATTTGTTATTTCTTTTAGTAAAAACAAGAACAAACTCGAAAGAGAAGACACCCACTTTTATTACTGACAACCCTGAAGGGACAGATGTCTTCTCTGGTTAAAAAAAATAACAAAACAACCAGGAAACCCCTATTAAGAATGTTAGAAAAAGATTATGACTATCTAGATATCTCTCCACATTCATAACAAAGGATGATGATGACATCAATTTGATTTCTCTAAACCAGATTATGACATCAAGGAAAAGAAAATGATTATGACATCAAACCTCAATGCAACAGCCCCCTAAGGAGAGGAGACATCAGAAAAAATGAATGCAAGAAATACCTAGAGATTACATCCATTCATTCCTCAAGAATAATATAATATTAAATTATATATCCGAGAACCCATGCACACAGAAGAGAGAATACAGTGCAATAAAGATGGCAGCAGAAATTGTTAAATATTTTCAAATAATTAGATGCCATAACTAATAAACTCGCTTATCCTGAGCACAGGCAAACCATCCTCTTGTGCAGAAGAACACATCCATCCACTGAGACTGTAGAGACTGTATGACTTTCTCTTAGGGGATGGGACAAAAGGAGGGGGACATTTATTCGTCCGACCCTTAGACATATCATAATGATAGGTCAGAAAAAAGAGACGTGATCAACCTCCGAGTGAAGAACAGGAGCTCTTATCATTCATAGATGATCCTGTGGACTAAACGAAATCACGGATTTCTTTTTTCACGAGAGAGTTGACACTTACCTCCCTAATACTCTTTGATATTGCTAAATATCGGCTTTCACTCAATAAAACACTCAGATTAAAAAAGTTAGGTGCCCCTACTGGGCAGGTAGTCAGAAGACAGTCTGGCGGATGCTAGCCCCACCACCGCACATGCGCAGACTAGTACTTCCTCTGACTAATTTATTGGCTGACACTATGCAACTTTACAAGAGCCTGAAGACTGAGCCTCTGTGGGGTGGAGAGGCCGGGTCCGTATTAGGGAGGTAAGTATCAACTCTCTCGTGAAAAAAGAAATCCGTGATTTCGTTTTATTTCATTTCAAGAGTATACTTACCTCCCTAATACACACTTGATATTGCCAGAACTTTTCAGGGAATTCGGCGGGAGGGAGGCGAGGTAAAAAACCCAGCTATTCCCTATGCGCTTTTCTGCGATTAAGGCACTTAAACTTCTGAAATTGTGTGGAAACACAATCAGGAATAGATAGAAAACATCGGCTAACACAAACCGATGGCTGAGAGATGACCAAAGGTCATATGCGCTGTAGCATAAATGATTTTGTATGTCTCACTTAGACAGAATCTATGTGTGCATACTGGTCATTTGTGTCCATCAAACCTCGTGCGTGTGTGTGTGCGTGTGTATATATATATATATATATATATATATATATATATATATATATATATATATATATATATGTGTGTGTTTGTGTATGTGCGTGCGTGTGCGTCTGTGTGTCTATGCATGCATATGTGCGTATGTGTGTGTATGCGAGGGATCTGTTATTAGATACAAAAATGACGGAACTGATTTATGAAGCCTAAGTATTTAAAAACCTATGTATACCTGCCAGTCTGCAAACTTCCGTCAAACCTCCTATGTGTGAGTGAGTGAGTGAGTGAGTGAGTGAGTGAGTGAGTGGGTGAGTGAGTGTGTGAGTGAGTGAGTGAGTGAGTGAGTGAGTGAGTGAGTGAGTGAGTGAGTGAGTGAGTGAGTGAGTGAGTGAGTGTGTTATGCTTTTTTGTTTATTCCGAATGGGTGAATCATTTTGAGTTCTTTGATCCAGTAGTGTTCTCTGTTTAATCTTAGTTTTTTGTTATCTGTAAAAATTCTTTCAATTGGTCTTATCGTGATGTCTTTCATAGAATGTCTTGGATGGTTGAAATGCCATGAGATTCTCGTGTCTGTTTGGTGTCGGATTGCATGGATATGTTGTGTGAGTCGTTTGCTGAGTGTTTGACTTGTTTCTCCTATGTATTGAGAGCTGCATTGTTTGCATTCTATGAGGTAAATAATGTTGGTGGTATTGCAGCTCATTTGTGTGTTGATTTTGTAGTCTTTACCAGTGACGAAACTGGTGAATTTGTCAGCAGTGTTCATGTAGTGTTTGCATGTGATGCAATTGCTGTTGTTGCATTGTTGGAGTGTCCCTACTATGTCGTGAGTGTCATCTGGTGTCGGTACGATCTTATTGTTAGCATCTGGATTTTTTATTTTAATAAGGCTAGAGTGGACTAGGTGGTCCCTAATGCTTTTATTTTTCTTGAATGCTACAACTGGGTAGTTGGGAAAAATTGGTGCTAAGATTGGTGTGGTTATTGTTGTTTGTGTTTGTTTTTTCAAGTGTATGTCTGTAATGTTCTGTGACAATCTGTATGCCTTCTTCGTGTGGGATATTTGTGTATAGTGATCTGACATCCATTGTGCACAGACCACCTACTAAAAGACACGGAAAATGATATCCCAAATCTACTACGAGACACCACTGCATTCATCCAACATATAGAAAACACTACAGTGGATGCTGGCTCAATCCTATGCACAATGGATGTCAGATCACTATACACAAACATCCCACACGAAGAAGGCATACAGATTGTCACAGAACATTACAGACATACACTTGAAAAAACAAACACAAACAACAATAACCACACACCTGCACACATCTACCCAGACGAATTGGCCCAAATAATGAGATACATTCTTACAAAAAACAGCTTCCAATTCAATGAAGACTACTACATACAAACACAAGGAACAGCCATGGGAGCCAAGTTTGCTGTCAAATATGCTAACATTTACGTGTACACCATAGTAAGCAGAATGTTATCAACATGGATGGGCAGCACTCCATCCCACTTAGTTAGATACATAGATGACATATTTTTCATTTGGAACACCAGTGAGAACGAACTACTTGAATTTCACGCACACATGAATAAAGAGCATCCCACAATAAAATTTGACTTGGAATATTCAACAGAAAAAATCCCATTTTTGGACACAATGGTATACAAAGAAGATAACAAGCTTAAATTGGACCTATACAGAAAACCTACAGACAAACAACAGTATCTTCACAAACAATCAAGCCACCCTAAAAACACAAAACATTCCATAATCTACAGCCAAGCATTAAGATACAAACGCATCATCACAGATCCCACTAGATTAAAACAACGCACACAGGAACTCACAGATGCATTCATCCACCGGGGATACAAAGAGACAGAAATTAAAGCCATCATAGAAAAAACCGAGAACACACAGAGAGAAGACATTCTTTACAAACAACCCACACAAAAACAGCCTAGGCCAGCTTGCATACTACAATACCACCCATCATTAGAACACATAGGCAAATCCATTCGGACCTACTGGGAAAAGTACATCTTGTCTTCACCAATCTTAGCACCAATTTTTCCCAACTACCCAGTAGTAGCATTCAAGAAAAATAAAAGCATTAGGGACCACCTAGTCCACTCTAGCCTAATTAAAATAAAAAATCCAGATGCTAACAATAAGATCGTACCGACACCAGATGACACTCACGACAGAGTAGGGACACTCCAACAATGCAACAACAGCAATTGCATCACATGCAAACACTACATGAACACTGCTGACAAATTCACCAGTTTCGTCACTGGTAAAGACTACAAAATCAACACACAAATGAGCTGCAATACCACCAACATTATTTACCTCATAGAATGCAAACAATGCACCTCCCAATACATAGGAGAAACAAGTCAAACACTCAGCAAACGACTCACACAACATATCCATGCAATCCGACACCAAACAGACACGAGAATCTCATGGCATTTCAACCATCCAAGACATTCTATGAAAGACATCACGATAAGACCAATTGAAAGAATTTTTACAGATAACAAAAAACTAAGATTAAACAGAGAACACTACTGGATCAAAGAACTCAAAACGATTCACCCGTTCGGAATAAACAAAAAAGCATAACACACTCACTCACTCACACACTCACACACTCACTCACTCACTCACTCACCCACCCACCCACCCACCCACCCACCCACCCACCCACCCACCCACTCACTCACTCACTCACTCACTCACTCACTCACACATAGGAGGTTTGACGGAAGTTTGCAGACTGGCAGGTATGCATAGGTAACTATGTAAATACCTGGGTCGGCGTTTTTAAATACCCCCACCCCCCACTCCTCTTGGGAGGAAGACTGAATGACCTCAATGTCCCATATGCTCTCTACGTACAAGTGCCATGTACTATAGGACATTAAACGAAAAGGCTCCATTTTCGTATATTCTCAATGATGAACCACATAAAAACACATACCATCACCATTTTAATAACAAAGGGTCACGTGACAACACAATTAACAATGAACAACACATAAACAAGACTGACCTTGTTGAACTTGGCTGCTGACATCATCTTCCCAGTGGTGAAGGCTGATGCAGTCCCAAAAAGTGGTTGTTCCCATTAATTAATTGTGATATATACAAGTAATGAGGAAGCCTCATCAAAAAAGTACACTTGATTATCTTTTCAAAATCGATAAGGCGAGAGGATTAGAGGTGTCACGGAGATAATGGTCTGCAAAACTTGACTCACAGTGCCACTGAGCAACTGACATAATGTCATCCACAGGGACCCCATTAAATAGGGCAGTGGAAGTCACTATGCCCCGGACACTGTGAGCCTTGGCCATGTCAACTTGCTTACTGGTGGCGGATTTATGACAAAACTGAATACATTCCACAATCCACCTGGAAATGGTGTCCTTAGATGCCCTGCCATGGGGTTAAATATATGACAACTATAATGCTGACTGGTCTGTCCGCCACTCCTGAGTACGTTGTTTGTACCGGATCAGTGCTCGGACGGGACACCATGCTTTAGAATTAGGATCATATCTAGTTAAAGCTGGCAAAAAAATAGGTTGACCTGGATATTTCAAAGACTGATTCTTAGCCAAGAAATTGATCCTATGTAGAAGCTTAAGGCCTTCCACTGTAACCACGAAACGGTCTTCCTCAGCTGATAAGGCATGAATTTCACTCCTACGCCTAGCCGAGGCTGCAGCAATTAAAAATACAGTTTTAAGAGTCAACATTTTCATAGAAATGGAACTAAGTGGTTCAAAAGGCTTATCGCCTAGTACCTGAAGCACTAGAGATAAACTCCAAGATGCAATCACCGGGGGATTCCTTGGTCTTAGATTGCCCATGCGTTTAATTAATACATTTAATGTACTTACTTCATCACTTCCCCTATTAGCCAAGCAAGGGATAACTGTCATTAAAGCTGATTTATAACCAGCAATAGAGTTAGGCTTGAGGCTATAGGCATCATACAGGTAACAGAGGAAATCAGCTACTACCTGAATAGATGAGTCCATTGGATCAATACATCTTTTTGAGCACCACTCTGCAAATCTGTTGATTTTATAATTATATGCTCTGGAGGTTGACCCCCTCCTGGCTTTGGCCATAAACATGGCTGCTTGCTCAGAAAAGCCCTCCTTAATTCTAGATTCCTTGACAACATCCACGCAGTCAATCGGAACATTGACGGATTGTTGTGAAGGGCCTTGCCCTGGAAGATAATGTCGTCCATCACAGGCAGAGGAACCGGATTGCAGACCAGAAGGTCCAGCAGATCCATATACCATGATCGGCTTGGCCAATTTGGGGCAATCAGAAGCACTTGGCACTCCTCCTGTCTGATTTTCTGAAGAATTTTTGGAATCAGGATTGCTGGAGGGAATGCGTATGCATACATTCCCGCCCAGCTGATAGCTAACGCATCTGTTGCGAAAGCGCTTGGGTCTGGAATCGGAGAGACGTACGTCGTCATCTTCGCATTCTTCTTCGTTGCGAACAAATCGATGTTGGGTTTCCCCCGACGGTCGAACAGACGATCCGACACACATTGATTTAGTTGCCATTCCGTCGGTAAAACACTCATCCTTCGGCTCAATGAGTCTGCTAGCAGATTTAACCTTCCCGGAATATGAACTGCTTTCAAGGTAATCCTGTGATCCAGGCACCAACAAAGCAGTCTAAATATCATCATACAGAGACTGGGCGACTTTGTTCCGCCCTGGCGGTTTATGTAAGTCACTACTGTTGAGTTGTCTGATCGAATAAGAACAATCTTGCCCTGAACTTTCTGTAAGAAATGTTCCAGGCCCAGGACTACTGCTCTTAACTCCAGTAGATTGATATGTTCCTTTGACTGTTCCAGATTCCAAAGCCCTGATATTGTGGATTCTTCCAGGCAAGCTCCCCACCCCTCCATCGAGGCATCTGTATACACAGTCACCTGAGGGTGAGGAGGGGTTAGCATAATCCCCGCCAAGAGATTCTCTGTCTTCAACCACCATTGCAGGTGGTGAATTAGAGGCTCCAACCCTGACACATTCGAGTCCAGTGAACCTGTACTCTGGGTCCATTGCATCATGAGAAATAACTGGATCGGCCGCCTGAGGAATGACTGGTTCCAGAGAAACCATCAACACCAGCATTCTCAAGTAAACCCGTGCCAGGACATGACGACTGTTGCACTCTGACTGTATTACTGAGATGAGTATCTGAACCCTCTCCTGAGTAGGATAAACATATCCTGTCTCTAGATCGAAGAACATCCCCAGGTAAACAAACTTCTGGGATGGAGTCAGCTCTGATTTTTGGAAATTGATTATCCAGCCTAAGTCTGTGAGAGTTTTCAAAACTATCTCCAGATTGGCCGATAAACTTTCCTGGGTGTGTGCTTTTAACAGCCAGTCGTCTATGTACGTGTGGACTGCTATGCTTCTCCTGCGGAGGTATGCTGTAATCGCAAGAACCACTCTGGTGAAAACCCGAGGAGCCGTGGAAATTCCGAAGGGTAACACCCTGAATTCCCACTGTCTGCCCTGGAATGCAAATCTCAGGAAGCGACGGAAACTCGTCGCTATGGGGATGTGGAAATAAGCATCCTTCAAATCTATTGAAGCTGTCCACATTCCCCTCTCCAACCCTGCCAACACCGACTTCACAGTCTCCATCTTGAAACTGGGTGTCTCTATGAACTTGTTCAAAGGCTTGAGGTTGAGAATTGGCATCCACCCTCCGGTGTTTTTTGTCACTAAGAACACGGTTGAATAGAAGCCCGGACACTTTTGTGCCGGCCGAATTGCTCCTTTTTGTATGAGGGAGTTTATTTCCTCCTCTATACACAACCTTTGATCTGGATCTCTCAGAATTTGAGTCCAGATTGGCACCAGAGACAGTCGTGATGGTGGGCCTGTCATCCAATCAGGATGATACCTGACTGAAAGCCATCGCAAGACTAAACGGTCCTGAGTCAACCGTTCCCACTCTTGCTTGTGGCGGGCCAACCGCCCCCCCCCCCCCCACTGGACCACCTAGGGAGAGAGGTGGACATAAGGAGTGGAAGAGGGGCACTGTCTCCTTTGCCAGAAACACCAGAGTGGTTCTCAACATGGTGACCCGCCAATCAGGCTCGATTACCACGACCAGATCCTTGCACGCCATGACCAGCACTGCGCGCACCTCGGTGCATGGGTGGCTGCCTGGCTGGCTGCGCCTGAGAAGCCTGTGCCCCCCTCACTGCTGGCCGAAGCCGACGCTGCTCTGGTGGCTGGCCTCTGACCTGGCTACCTCCACCTCGAGCCTGCAAGAGATGGTACGCAGGGGGTGCAGCGCGAACGCGCTCCCTACGGAGCACCTCAAACTGTTCGCGCAGCGCCCTCTGGTTGTTGACCAGAGTGACCATCTCCTGGAGGCGCCTACATCCCTCACCTCAAAAGAGACCAAGACCTGCCATAGGCGTACGCAGAAGCCTATTGTCCAGGTCCTGGGACGGGCACATGTTATCCAACGCAAATGTGCGCCTCGCCCGGATACTTCTGGTCACCGCCCGAGTCATACAATCCAGAGCCAGGTTGATACCATCCTGGATGGCTCTCTGGACCGTGATCGGGCTCGGCTGGGGCGATGCGGATGCTGTCACTACCCCCTGCAACAGCTGGGAGATGTGAGAAAGCGCCGCAATAGACGCTCTCCCACTCTCCTCCGCATCACGCAACGCGGCATTGGCCGAACGCAGTGTGTTCGAACACAGGGCTCCCGTGTCAGAATGGGAGCCTGGCCGCGTATCCTCAACTAAAGCCGCGCGGTCATCAACGCTGGGCTTACGTACCACACCGTACCTCTGGTAGTCCACGGGTATGATGCGGCAGCGCCTTGCAACCTCGCGAGGGGCCTTCGCGAGACGTCCATTCGCCTTGATGGACGTCTCCGCCGCTGAGAACATATCAACGATATGCTCTGCTAGCGGCAGAGATGGCATGGCGCTAACAGTTGACTTTCCAGCTAACCACAGCCGGTGGTCTCGCTGGCTAGCTGACTGTTCCACGGCCTGACGCTTATCAGCCATTGACAAGCGTCTGACCAATCCTCCTCCGTGGCTCACTGCGAAAGCTCTACCAGATGAGGGCCTTCATCTTCCTCCTGAGCTAACGCAGTCGAGCTTGAAATTGGAAAGGCTAACACTCCTGGCAAGCCAGAGAAAGCATGCGGGCCCGAAGGAGCAGGCATGTTAATCTGACTGGCTTGTCCAGGAGCAGGCGCCGTGGTAGAGTGTGGGGCAGTAACCGCAACACCACGGCCCCGGCCAGATCCAGCAATACTCTCGGCAAGCCGTGGTATGCGGAACAACTGGCCATCAGATCCAACCAGGGCCACCTTCTGAGCCGTGAATTCTACTCCTGCGTGAGAACCGTGGATCATGTATTCCCCGCGAGGGGTGCACAGACGTCAAAATCCATGGCCACGGCATCAGAAGGGGAACCCAGCAGATAATCCTCTTCTTCCTGGCCAGAAAGATTAGACTCTGGGTCAGCAAAGAGAGCTAACCCGGAATGGCCAGGAAAGGTGCCATAGGAGGTACTGGCACCTGCGGCGTGCGGATACCCCTGGACTGACAAGCAGCCAGCGGGTTCCAGCGACAGCCATCCACGACCCCTCGGCGCGGCAAGCCTGCTGCCAGGGTCGTGGAACGCCCCCTCTAATGGGGCCACCTCTGAATCCTCGAAAACTGGTAACGGCCTACGGAATGGTGATTCAGAGGTGGGGATTACCTGCTCCGAAGCAGATGATGAGGACAACAAAGGATTTGGTCCAGGAAGCATGCCACGAAGCAACTCTGGAACCAAATCCTTTATTGTGCTCTTCATCTCTCCCAACATCTCACTACGGAAGGCCTCCATGTCCACTGAGGACGAGGCCTTCCTCTTACCCTTCTTACTTACACCATCTCTTTTCTGCTTCCTCTCCTCCTCCACCACCTTGTCCTTTGCCTGCAAGCATAAAAACTTGGCCATTAGCTCACCCCCCCAATGCTTACATACCTCACAATTGAGCAATGGCCCACAGGGGCTACAATGAAAACATAGATGAGGGATGAACTTTTCCTTAGGAAAACGTCCACAGGACGAGCAACCAGGTCTCTGAAACAGGACAAAGGACGAGGACAATGAGTAATTTTGTTATGGTTAGAAACTCAAAACCAAACTAAAAGAGAGGGAAATGATCATAAGGATCACTAATCATCTGAAAACCAGCGTTGGACAAACTTTAAATGTTAATAAAGAGCAAGGCTGATTATGACATCATTAATCCCATGACAGAAATTAAATCGATCCGAAACAAACATCCAGGTGTAAGGACGAATTGTATTCATAACCAGAACATCTTCAGAATGGATCTTCAGACTACACAACCATCAGATACACAATGATAACAATGGCAATTACAGTTAATTTTCCTAAATAATTAACATCACCTCACATCATTAACTAGATACCTGACACTTTGTATAGACAAACGATCCAACGTGATGAACTGGAGCACTCCACCAAGACTACGCCTCTTAACTCTCTCCACCTTAGGGGAAGGAATTGGATCAAGAGGGCAAAGTGAGAAGACCTTTATACGAGGCCTCCGACTCACTGGACATAGAATTTTTGGTTAGATAACCTAACAGTATTATTAGGAGATGGAACCTTGGTGGAGAGAAACAAACCCTCTGATGCTGTGATGTCCATTACATATCCTGACAGATACCTGTGGACATAAACACAAAGAGAGATTAGTATTATATAGCACCATGTTGAAATAAAACAACTAAACCATGCGCTTATCACGGTAAACGCGAGTCCCGGAAACACATTACACCGGGAAAAACTCGCTAAAATATAATAGAAGTCACCTGATGGATAGGTCCTGGGCCGTCCTCCGGCGAAGCCACTCTCTCAGACATCATAAACAGGTGATTAACTTCTAATTTAACAACTTAAATGACTTAGAAAACAAGTGAAAAGTGTAAAGCACAAAAACATGTGTTCACTCTCTGCCAATAAATTAGCAAAGAGGAAGTACTAGTCTGCGCATGCGCGGTGGTGGGGCTGGCATCCGCCGGACTTCACTCTGACTCCCTGCCCAGTAGGGGCACCTAACTGTTTTTATTCTGAGTGTTTATTGAGTGAAAGCCGATATTTAGCAATATCAGAGTATTAGGGAGGTAAGTATACTCTTGAAGTGAAAGTTGACGGATGGATGGATGATGGACAGTTGCCATGACATAAGCTCACTTGGCCATTCTGGCCAGGTGAGCTAAAAATACTCATCAAAATGTACAAATGTCGCATTGTATTCGCAAACACATAAATACATTCTCATTGTTCCATTGTTTGATTCTTCTACCGAACTATCTGACTGCTGTAAGCCACCAAACAATAATTGTAATCCGCGAAAACTCTGGATCTGCTGAATACTTTGAAAACAATTTGACTGAAAGTTGTTGGTGGCTTAACAACGACCAACTTTCAATGATAAATATTCAGCATATCCAAAGTTAAACACGGCGGAAAATGTAGCATATAGAAATTATGCAGGCAGATAGTTAATATACATTGATTACCGGTAGATGCATATTAAACCTTTACATGTTTTACATCACACCTTTACATAATTCCTAAGATAATACCTGTCAGTGTTGTGTCATATGTAAGACGGAATCCGCTACGCGTAGCACTTTGATCAGTTTTAAATCGGAGATACAATCGGTTGCTATGTGATGTAATGATGTTGTCAACGGTAGTCCCACAATACCGACCAATCAGAGGTGATCCACTATAACCCCCATTTCTATAACAAGAAAACAAAATATTTATATTTATTATCAACTGTCTCGATGCTGCAAGCCACCATACAATAATTTCAATGAATATTTTGAAAACAATTTAGTCAAATTGTTTTCAAAATATTTAGCCGGTCCAGAGATATAACCCCTGGAATATGGCATCTGCAAAAGGCAGGCATATGGGTAAACACGACACAGACATTAACGAGATGCATAAAAGTCAGCAACGTCTTCCAATCTTATGGATCTTTCCAGTTTTAGCTATGCCCCGCCCTTCTCTACCCACACCCCGCTTGTGTTGGGATCGATCGATCTCTTAACTCATTGACTATCAATTTCCACAAAACTATACAGTTAAGTTATTGAATATTCTGTAACTAATTTGACTGGGTATACTCTTGATATGAAAAACTCTGCTGAGTACTCGCTCTAAATATTGAATCTCAGCAGAATTCTGACTTCATGTGATTCGAATATGTTCATGGCAACATTTACTGTTAAAGTTTATGATGAATTTTTATTTTTTTATTATTATTATATTTATTATTATTATTATTATTATTATTA
This sequence comes from Chaetoderma sp. LZ-2023a, assembly GCA_034401795.1. Classification (NCBI taxonomy): domain Eukaryota; kingdom Metazoa; phylum Mollusca; class Caudofoveata; order Chaetodermatida; family Chaetodermatidae; genus Chaetoderma; species Chaetoderma sp. LZ-2023a. Next base: position 58,439,436 of record CM067364.1, on the reverse strand, counting down.
TTATTATTATTACTATTATTATTATTATTATTTATTACCTTATTTCAAGTACGTCATACTGGCAAGTCCTACTATGCTCCAAAATAAAGTTTGTAATGTTGAGCCTAATCTGATTTCCTGCTTGGACCACGATAGTCCAAACACACACGCGACCATTCGGATATCGAGCAGGATAGTTTGGACTTGTAATTTCTCCAAACGACTCCCGTATTTCCATACCACAGACTGCAGCAAATAATAAAAAATAAATAACAAAAGGCAGTTTGTATCGCTCACCTGGAATTATTGGTCACTGGCACAACCAAACAAAATGAGATGAAACGAGATGAAAAATGCACCAGTGGTTAATAAGTACTCTTTTATATGATTTTCTCAGAAATTTCAAGATGGACGCCAAACAAGGTAAATTTTGATTATGCATTATCTTTCCATGTACAAACTTTAATGGCCCTTTATCCATAATTATACCTTCCAAGTTTCGTCCCAATCTGTTTATTGGTACTGGAAAAGATGTAGGTTTTGTGAAAACTAGGTCATTCAAGATGGCCGCCGAAACATTTGGCCAATCAAGTTCCCTTGAACAAACTTAGTTCAACGGATGCCCCAGATGATGTTTTATTAGTTTTGAATCAATCCCCACAAAAGGTTTTGGAGAAGAAATTTTGTTACATTTCTTAAAATCGACCAAAAGCCCAGATGGGTGTTGGCCAAATTGGTCGATTGGCTTCCTTTTGAGCAAACTTGGATCTCTATGTCCTAAGAATGCTTCCTGCAAAATATAATTTAAATCGTCCCCGTGGTTTTCGAGAAGACTTCCTATTGCTTTATATTAGTGAGCAAGTTTTTGTCTGCAAAAAGATCCAAGATGGTTGCCAAACCATTTATCCAACAGTTTTGAAAGAGGAAATTTTAAATTAACATACCCAAAAACAAAATCAATTTCAGCTTCAGAATCCATCAAACAAACAAAAAAACATAATGGCCCTGAAACATGCTATTCTTTTCAGAGAACACCACATCAAAACCTACCACAAGCCCGTCAACACCTTAAGATCACAACTAGTAAGACCCAAAGATAAACTGACCACAGATGAATGCTCTGGAGTCATCTACAAGATCGAATGTGACCAATGTGAGGGGACATACATAGGCGAAACCAAAGGGCCTCTCAGCACCAGAGTCAAAGAACATCTAAAAATCAATTCCAACTCAGCTGTGGCAGAACACACAGAATCCACTGGCCACGTCATCCCGGCCAGCAGTGCCTCGGTCATCAACATTGAGACCAACTTATTCAAATGGAACGTTAAAGAGGCCATAGAAATCTATAAGCATCAACCAACCATGAACAGAGACAAGGACTACCGTATACCAGCAGTCTACCAGTCTATGCTGTCACGTGACTCCACAAGAACTGACCAGAGTGACGTTGCCAGCGACCGTCAGGTAGTGCTGAAGAAGTGACCGAGATGGTCACGAAAGCTACACTCAAACAATTTCTACATCCCGGAGAGGTAACTAATTTTTCCTTATTATGAATCATCCTGGGATCGGAACCAACTTTTTCGGAAATATTCTATATTTGGTTTATATGGTTTTAAAGGTGCATATTCACACCTGAATGCTTGAAAATAGAATCATTAAAAGTGTATCCTTTTAAGAGGCTGAAATTGTGTGCCTAGATGTAATCAAATGAAATTAATCTTAGCATATGATGATTTATTCCATATAAATTAATATAATTTTTTAAGTTGTGAAATTGAAATAGAGACACGAGTCCCGAATACAAATTCACAACTTAAAAAATTATATTAATATATACATAATGAAATCATCATAAGATTTATTTCGTTTCATTACATCTAGGCCCACAGCTTAAGCCTCTAAAGTATACAATTTAAACAATTTTCTTTTCAGTAGTTGTGCTGTAAATATGTATCTTTAATGGCCATTAGTCCCTAACCCTCTAACCCGTAAATATTTTCAAGGAAATTTCATCACTGGAATTAATGGCTCGATTATCGAGCCAGTCAGTGCAGTGATACATTTTCTAAACTAATCTTCTCTTGGTCTACAAATGGACATTTCTCAGATCCGCTGCAGAAGCCATTTTTGGCTGGTATGAGTGTTAAAGAGTTAATCATAGGATTTGAACACGATTCTTACATGTTGATGCGTTCAATCCGATGTAAGTAGCGGAGAAACCTTCGTGACCAATACTGGAGTCTGTGATGAAAGCAACTGACATAGTGTTATCAGAACTCGTCAGAACTGGCGGGAGTACAGCGCCACAAAACCTGGCCATTATAAAGAGAAGGCAGTTTAGCGCATTCGCATCACATATATCAGTTCTGACATCATACGTAGCAATAAATTAAATAAATTCAGTACAATAGTTTTCAAATTAGCAAGAATAGCATCTATTACAGGTGCATATTCACAGCAGAATGCTTGAAAATTAAATTTTTTAAATTGTATACTTTTAGGCTTAAATTGTGTAGATGTAATGAAGCGAAATAAATCTTAACATATAACGGTTTCATTACATATACATTAAGATCATTTTTTAATCTCTCTAATCTAGTCTCTAATCCAAATTCACGACTAAAAGAAATTATATTAATTTATATGGGATGAAACCATTATATTGTTAAGATTTATTTCATTTCCTTACATATAGGTACACAATTTAAGCCTCTAAATGTATAAAATTATAACAATTTTATTTTAACACATTTTGCTGTGAATATATATGCACCTTTAACCCTGTCATGATGAAGCCGGCCATAACCGGCCTATTTAGTGCTCCTGGGGAATGTCCATTTGTAGGCCAAGGGAAGACTATTTTGGGAAAATTTACAACTGGAATGACTGGCTTGATAACCGAGCCAGTAATTCCAGTGGTAAATTTTCAAAAAATAGTCTTCTCTTGACCTGCAAATGGACATTTAATAAGTAGATATTTAAAAAATGTTTAAACAAATTTAGACATTAAAGGGTTAAAGAATGCTTAGATGAAATTTGATGGGAGTGTTGATAGGTCTATATTTATACATACTTTCCCAATGAATTTCCAAGATACGTGGATGTGGAATTATCGAACACTTCCACGTAATCATATCGGCATAGCGAATGTTTCTCAAGATTAAACACGTGGAATGTCAGTCGAATGATAAGACCCGGATCAGTGGAGATAAACCATGTACAATTCGCACCATTCGGGTACGTGGTTGGGTGGCTCGGGCTAGTGAATTGTCCATTTGTTCCCATCAATGTCCCGCCACAACCTAAACATAAGGAGAAAGAAACTCAACTCTAGACCATGTCTACAACAAGAGACCCAAGGTGCCTGTATCACTCACCTGGAATTATTGGCCACTTGCACAACCAAACAAAACAAGACGATCACTGGAAAAATTTACCAATCAAATTTCTGTGAAGAAGGTTTAGCCGAGTTTTATTACGCGGTTAATAACTAAGTCTTTTTATGATTTTATCAGAAATTTGTATAAAATACCATATGTCTGCCAAAGACGCTAAAGTTTGATTGATTCATGGTGGGATTGTTTTTTGGACAAATGGCGTTTTGGCCCTAATTATATCTGTCAAATTTTGGCCTGATCCATTCAGCAGTTCAGGAAAATATGTTGTTTTCGCAAAAACTAGGTCATCCAAGATGGCCACCAAACCACTTGGCAAATCAAGTTCCCTCGAACAAACTTGATTCAGCTCTTGTCCTAGATCATATTTCATGAGGTTTGCATTGATCCCCCAAGCGGTTTCGGACAAGACTTTTAAAGAATTTTCTAAGTCGGCCAAAATTCAAGATGGCCGCCTGCCAAATTGGCTAATCATCTTCCTTTGAAAAAAATTGCAATTTTCTACGATGTAAATGAAAAAAACTCTAAAAATTGAGCAGACTCTAGGATTTTAAAACTCATCATTCAGCAGTAAAAGAATACAGTTATAACCCATTCGCGCATGTATCCATTGTACTTTTGCTTGATCGCTTCACGCATGTGTTCACTAAGTCCTAATCAAAACACAAAACTCTATGGTAAACCAGCTAACAATAGCAAGGTAACACCTTTGTCATTGAGAAAACCAGCTAGTTACTCCGTCGAATTGCTATATAATTTTCTTTCATTCTCTGCAGACCCTGAGTCTGTCGTGAAATACTAAGTATATACTTAGTTGCAGAGTGTTAGAATTTTCTAAGTCGGCCAAAATTCAAGATGGCCGCCTGCCAAATTGGCTAATCATCTTCCTTTGAAAAAAATTGCAATTTTCTACGATGTAAATGAAAAAAACTCTAAAAATTGAGCAGACTCTAGGATTTTAAAACTCATCATTCAGCAGTAAAAGAATACAGTTATAACCCATTCGCGCATGTATCCATTGTACTTTTGCTTGATCGCTTCACGCATGTGTTCACTAAGTCCTAAGCAAAACACAAAACTCTATGGTAAACCAGCTAACAATAGCAAGGTAACACCTTTGTCATTGAGAAAACCAGCTAGTTACTCCGTCGAATTGCTATATAATTTTCTTTCATTCTCTGCAGACCCTGAGTCTGTCGTGAAATACTAAGTATATATACACCTGTGCAAAAGTTAAGCACCAGCAAAAACAATAGAACGTAGAAACATGATGGTACAACTAGGCTGCCATACTTTTTGTCCCCGCGTTAGCTGACATAATTCCAAGTACGAAATGCACATGCATGCATGACTTCACGCCGCTTGAGGTCCGTGCGTGGCGGGAAACAGCACACGTGTTCAGTTATGTAAAAGTCTAGTTTGAGGTGTAGAACATTACATACAGATTTAGCCGACAAGATTAGGAATTTTGTGTTCATGACCGTGGTTTATTTGTACAGAGAGAATTAGCTCTTGATTGTGAACCGCTATGGCAAGACGAAGGTTAAGTGATCGTGTGAAATGGCAAATCATAGGCATGCATACCACTGGTATGTCATGCAGAGAGATTGGCAGACAGCTGAACATTAACCATACTGTAATCAGTCGTTTGATTGCAAGACATGGGCAAACTAACGAGGTGAAGGACAGGCCTAGATCTGGAAGACCGAAGAAGACTACTGCCCGTGATGATCGAGCCCTAGTACGCCTTGTTAGGAGATCTCCATTCACCAACAGCAGAGTGCTCAGCCAGCAATGGGAAACGCGCAATAGAGTGTCAATGTCTACCGTCAAAAGGAGACTGTATGCTGCTGGCATGAAAGCTAGGAGACCTGTCAGACGTCCTCTCCTCACTGCACACCACAAAGAGGAGCGTCTGAGGTGGTGCAACGAAAGAAGACACTGGAACATGAGATCCTGGAGACGGGTACACTGGTCCGATGAAGGCGGTTCCTGCTTCATGCCACAGATGGTCGAGCTCGTGTATGGAGGTCCAGACGCACGGCGTACGACCAACGTAACATCATGGAAGAAGTTCCATTTGGTGGAGGTTCCGTTATGATATGGGGGTGCATCTCATTTGATTGTAAGCTGGATCTGTTGACTGTACCTGGAACACTAAATGGACAAAGATATCAAGATTCCATACTGGATAGAGTTGTGGTCCCTCATTTTGTAAATCATGCACCTGGAACCCACCCTATATTCATGGATGACAACGCCCGACCACATCGTGCTAGAGCTGTGCATGAATACCTCCGCCAGAATGCCATCGAAACCCTACCATGGCCAGCAAAGAGCCCTGACATGAACCCTATTGAGCATATCTGGGACATTCTGGGAAACATGGTGAGAAGGAGGGATCCTCCTGTGCAGAACCTACAGGAATTAACAGACGCACTCCATCTTGAATGGCAACGAATACCACAATGGCGTATCAGTCGGTTGGTGACCAGCATGAGACGTCGTGTCCAGGCCGTCATCCAGGCACAAGGTGGATATACCCGGTATTAATAATGACAGTCTCAAACTCGTGCACAGATGTTAAACTTCGTTTTCAGACACCATTAATGACAATCTAGCCACGTGTGTCAACTGTAGGGCAATAGTTGTCAGTTGTGTCAACGTAACCATATTCAGGCCTCGTTTTCAAGTTCAAACAAAAACATACAGTGTTTCCCCACCATCATAATCAGCATTCCTCTAGTTGCATTATTACCTCTTGCACTAAGATGGATGGGTACATAAATGTTTATGCTATTGCTTTCTTCATAGCACATGAATATACCCTCGCATGTGCGTAAAAATAGGGTGGTGCTTAACTTTTGCACAGGTGTATACTTAGTTGCAGAGTGTTAGGCAATAATCACTGAACGTAATTCTTTTTAATTCTTTTAGCAATTTCAGGCGATGTATTAATTTTTCCTTTTTGATTCGGTTGTCATGCCTAATTAAAGAAAATTACACAACAGCATTCCAGATTGTTGTATTTTGAACTGTGCACTCTGTTGATTATTCTTAAATGTAAATCGTACATTCTGAAAGCAACTATAAACTGCACTATAGGACGAGTTTATGCCATTACTATCGTAGCTACTCAAAGCTACCATCCTACATATGTATATGGATTGCGCAGTATCTCCCCGGGTACTAATATTAGCGTCTTCGCGCTACTCAGGTAATGACTTAAACTCGCCCTACAAAGGGAGGCTATAAGCGGAAGCAAGATTTATATTTTTACTCGACGACATTTAATGTCAAATTTTGATGAAATAAACGATGTTTATTAAACTACATGAAATATTTAGGCGGTCCCAATTAATAATTTCACTCCCACAATGATGGATATAAGGTATACATTAAGCATAGACATAGGATGGTAAGGATTTGTTTCATGAAATTGTTTTCTAATTTCATGCTATTTTTGTATCATTTTCAACTTTTTCTAGAAATTCCAAGTCCGTTTTGGTGACTTGTCATGTTAACCCGGTGTATAGTTTTGGGAATTTGGACCTACGATTTAATCGAAAATCACAATATTTTTTATAAAATCGATCGCTATGTTTCAAAGCAAATATCGCGCAACCCTAATCCATATGCCGTAAGGATGCTTCCTGTCAAATATACTTGGAATCAGCCCAGCGGTTCTTGAGAAGACATTGTAAATTTCCCTTTGCTTTAGCATGGGAGTTTTGGCTGGAAAAAGATCCAAGATGGTCGGCAAACCGTTTATCCGACCATTTCGAAAATGGAAAATTTGACATCAGAATACCTTAAAAACCTCTATAAAAGCAATTTTGGCTTCAAAATCCATCAAATAAAAATATCCAATATGGCCGATAAAACACACTACATTTTGATTGGTTCATTGTGGTCAGATTTTAGTCCCTAATCATATCTGCCAAATTTCAGCCCAATCCGTTCAGCATTTCTGGAGAAATTATTTTCGTGAAAACTAGGTCATCTAAGATGGTCGCCAAACTATTTGGCCAATCAAGTTCCCTTAAACAAACTTGATTCAGTTCTTCCCCATGATCATATTTCATGAGTTTTGAATGGATGCCCCATTAGGTTTCGGAGATTGTTAAGGAAATTTTTTTTAAAGTCGGTCAAAATCCAAGATGGCCGATGCTCATATCCAGCCAATCGGCTTCGTTTGAACAAACTTGAATCTCCATACCCTAAGGATTGTTCCTGCAAAATATAATTGAAATCGGCCAATTAGTTCACAGGAAGACATTTTAAATTGTCTTCTCCGGAGTATGGGAGATTTTGGCAGGAAAATAATCTAAGATGGCTGCCAAACCGTTCATCCTACAAAATGGCAAATTTGAGATCAGAATACGCAAAAACAGATATAAAACAAATTTCGGCCTCAAAATCCTTCAAATAAAAAAATCTAACATGTCCGCCAAACATGCTACATTTTGATTGGCCTAAGGTGGCAATGTTTTTTGATGGATCAACTTCCCTTGAACAAACTTAATGGCACTTAGTCCCTAATCATATCGCGCAAATTTCAGCCTGATCCCTTCAGCTGTTTTGGAGGTAATTTTTGCGAAAACTAGGTCATTCAAGATGGCCACCAAACCATATGGTCAATCAAGTTTTCTTGAACAAACTTAGCTTACCTCTAGCCCTAGATGATGTTTCATGAGTTTTGAATCGATTCCCCAAGCGGGTTTTGGAGAAGACTTTTAAAGACATTTCTAAAAATCGCCCGAAATCCGAGATAGCTACTGGCCAAATTATCCGATTGTCTTCATTTGAACAAACTCCGATCTCTATGCCATAAGGAGGTTTCCTATATAATTGAAATCGACCCAGTGATTCTTGAGAAGAAGTCGTTTAAAGAAAAAGGCAGATGGACGTAAGGATGATGGACGGTCGCCACAGCATAACCATTTACTAGAAAGATCATATGTATTTATCTCAGAGAAATGGAGGGATTTGATCTGTTACTCAAATAACTGACAGCATAATCAATTACATGATTAGGTAATGTAGGAATCCAGTTTTACCTATGCCCTGCCTACCTCTAGCTAACCTCCACCCGCACTTCAACCGTGTTGGGATCGATCGATCCTTGAACTCACTGAATATCTATTGCCAGAAAACTATAGAGAAAAGTTGTTGAATATTTTGAAACTAACTTGACTGGGCACCAGTCAAATTAGTTTCAAAATATTCAACAGCATCTTTATTAAATAGTAAAGACTCAAAAAAGCATCCGCTTTTGTTTCTACGAGAATTCTTAATACTTACCAGATGTACTATTATGATAATGTCTATTATCTAGTCTAGCTCAAAATAAACAATTAAAACTCCGCACTCTCCTGGTCCTGCCCATACTGTGTCCGGGAATACCATAGCCGCAGGTACCGAGTCAATTCCCAATCACAGTCAGATTCGTCTTATGTTCGCCTTGGCAAACTGCGAAAGCAGCTCAGCCTCACCTCAGCGGGGCGGCTGAGGCAGGGCCATAGTACATCTGGTAAGTATTAAGAATTCTCGTAGAAACAAAAGCGGATGTTTTTTTGATTCTACTTCGAATAATACTTACCAGATGTACTATTATGATAAACTCCGGATTTCGACAGCCAGAAAATGCCGGTGGGAGGAGGTGAGGCTCGAACCAGCACTCAACTACCATCCAACAGAGAAGGTTGTGAAGAGACTAAAACCCTGGCATACGCTTGGGTTCTGCTATCTGACTCATAGAGTGCTAAACTTCCATGGTCTAGACCGCGCTCCCCCCCTCTTTTGTCCGCACAAAATTCAGAGGGCTGTCACTGGGGATGCAACACCCACCAGACCCGTGTCAGCCCCAAGCCTCAGCTAGGGAAGTCCAGTAGAGTGCAAAGAAGCTACTACAACTTCTAATTTTGAAAAAATATCAGTATATCGACTAGATTTTCAAATTGGAATGAGTCTAATGTCTGGTTGATAGGATAAGAATACTCTTGTATCAGACTATTTACCTAAGCAGTCTGGTATTTCGACTGTAAGTAAACATATTTATAGTCACTTAATTAATGTAAACACTCACCATTTTGAGTGCTTGATCTTTTCTTGATCATCACATGAGCTCGGCCCAATCCACGGTCGTACTCAGTCATGTGCATAGCATTTGTTCAGTGTAGGCGGAAGACTTTAGTGATGTGTGCGAAGTAGTGGTCGGACGTGGCTTAGTTTAGGTTCGACAGATTGGCGACGGCTACCGGATTAAGTGAGCTGGAGATGTCGCGAAGGTAGAAATCGGTGAATGACGACTCGGCATGCCATTGTGCTACAGACATCACCTCCTCTAATGAGACACCAGTATAAAGGGGCGATGATGCTGCTAGTGCTCGGACCTGATGGGCATTCACATGATCAATTTGCTTTCCTGTAGCGATTTTGTGTGACATCTTAATAGCGTCAACTATCCAACGAGAAATAGTATCTTTCGAGGCACATAAATGGGGAGCTTTGAGACATAACCACAGAGATTTTGGGTCGTCTCTCCACTCATTAGTACGTTTCTTATACATTTTAAGACATCTGACAGGACACCAAACAGAAGAGTTTGGGTCATGTCTAGTTAAACTTGGCAAATTGATCGGCTGACCTGGATATTTAAGTGACTGATTCTTTGCCAGGAAACAAAGACGCGGAAGTAGTCTTAAACCTTCACCCGTGACGACAAAACGGTCTTGTTCGGCAGAAAGCGCATGAATTTCGCTTCTCCTTCTCGCCGACGCTGCTGCAACCAAGAAAACTGATTTAATAGTTAACAGTTTAATATCAATAGATCTAATCGGTTCAAAAGGAGCCTGTCCTAAAACCTGTAGAACAAGATATAGATTCCATGATGGGATAGGAATTGGCTGTCTAGGTCGCAGATTGCTCATTCCTTTGATAACTTCATTCAAAGTGTCATTCTCCACTCCTTCAACAGTGAGACTGGGAATGACTGAAGCTAATGCAGACTTATATGCTGCTAGGGTAGAAGGTACAAGTTTGTCAACTTCGTATAAATGACAGATAAAATCTGCTACGTGTTGAACAGATGCAGAAAAGGGATCAATATCTCCTCTCTCACACCACTGTGCAAATTTGTTGATTCTATAACTATTTGTCTTTGTGGTTGAAACTCTTCTGGCTGAAGCAACAGACTTCGCTGCTTGCTCAGAAAAGCCACTCTCAATTGCACGCTGCTTGACAACATCCATGCAGTCAATCTGAACATTTCTGGTCTGTCGTGAAGGTACAGACCCTTTTTCTGAGAGATTAGATCTCTTGCGTCTGGCAGAGAGACTGGATTGCAGACCAGAAGGTCCAGCAGATCCGTAAACCATGATCGGCCTGGCCAATACGGGGCGATCAGTAGTACTTGGCACATCCCCTCTCTTATCTTTGCCAGAAGTTTCGGGATGAGAATTGTTGGAGGGTACGCATACGCATACATTCCCTCCCAACTTATCGCCAGTGCGTCTACTGCTAAGGCTAGCGGGTCCAGGATCGGTGACACGTAAGTGACCATCTTTGCGTTTTGATTCATAGCAAACAGGTCGACATTTGGCTTGCCCCAGTGTTTGAATAGAACCTCCGCTACCGATTGGTTGAGCTGCCATTCCGTCGGACGACAAACCGTCCTTCGACTGAGAGCATCCGCTAGGATGTTCAATCTTCCTGGAATGTGTGCTGCCCGAAGAATAATATTCCTCTCTTGGCACCACAGCAGAAGGTTCCAAACCATCATACACAACTCTGGTGATCTCGTCCCGCCCTGGCGGTTCAAATAAGACACCACTGTTGAGATGTCTGTCCTTATTAGGACAATTTTGTCTTGAATTAGACTCTCGAACTTTCGAAGTGCAAATACCACCGCTAATAGTTCGAGCACATTGATATGTTTCTGCGCATTGGTCCAATCCCATTCCCCTGACACTGACTGATTGTCCAATACCGCTCCCCAACCCGTCAACGATGCATCCGTGAAGATGGACATCTGAGGTTGAGGAGGTTGTAGAGGAACACCTCGCAGGAGATTCTGTTCGGATAACCACCACTGAAGGTGGAATATCAATGGTTCTTTGACTGGTATCCTCAGAGATAACGGATCCGTTTTCTGAGACCAGAATGCCATTAGATACATCTGAATTGGCCTGCGCCTGAGTGCCGCATATGGAACCACCTTCTCCAGAGATACTAGTAACCCCAGTATCCTGAGAAACTGGCGCGCTGTCAGATAGGCTCCTAGAGAAACCGACTCCAAAACTGCAATCAGGCTTTTGACTCTGCTCTCCGCCGGAAAAGCTACGCCGTCCCTGAGATTGAAAAAGATTCCCAGATAAACAAACTCCTGGGATGGAGTCAGTTCTGATTTCTCTAGATTCACAATCCACCCTAGATCCTTTAATAAGTCTAGGACTACCTGCAGATTGCTGCGCAGAGTGACTGGATTCCCCGCCTTTAGCAGCCAGTCATCTATGTAGGTGTGAACAGCTAAGTTTCTCCTGTGAAGTAAAGAAGTCATGGCGAGAACCACCTTGGTGAAGACCCTCGGAGCTGTGGTCAGGCCGAACGGGAGAGCATTGAATTCCCAAACATTGTCTTGGAATGCAAAGCGAAGGTACTTCTGAAAAGGAATTGACATTGGAATATGAAAATATGCATCCTTCAGATCTATCGACACTCCCCACATGCCTTTCCTCAGCCCTGTCATTACTGCTGCTACCGTCTCCATCTGAAATTTGGGAGAAAGAATAAACTTGTTCAACGGTTTGAGATTGAGAATTGGTCTCCATCCTCCAGTACGCTTCGGAATGAGGAACATGATCGAATAGAATCCCAGAGAAGACTGATCTTTGACTAGATGAATGGCCTTCTTCTGATGAAGAGATTCTATTTCTGACCGAATGGCGTCTAGACGATCTGATTCCCTTGGAACAGGAGTCCATATTCGAGTCGAGGTTAACGGAACTAACGATTGATGGATGAGCCAGTCCGGATCGTAGCCGTTTCTTATCCACTGACAAACTAAACAGTCGCGCACGACCTGTTCCCATTGGTTTAGGAATAATTGAAGTCTGCCTCCGACGGATGGCATCTGCACACAGCTGTCGTTCAAGATTGGCCGATAAGACGCTAAGTCGCTTGGGTGAAGATTCTCGACTCCATTCGCCTCCAAAGCCACCAGTACTGGTTCCGCCGGAAACCCATCAGGAGCGAGCCCCACGGCCGCCCCTCGGTTTCTTGTAGTACGACGGTCCGGAACCGCCGCCACGGCTATCCTTACGGTAGCCGCCGCGGCCCGAACCGCCACCCTTCCTGTCTTCCTCATACGGCCTCTTATTAGAGGACTTGTATGAGGATGAACGGCCAGGTCCTTGTGATCCGGATGGCCTATGGGCATAACGGCCAGAAGGACGGAAGGGCGTTCTAGGACGCTGTCATTGCTGCTCCTGGCGATGTTGCTTGTAGGACTGCTGCGGCTGTGTCCTCTTAGTCGATTTCCACGACTTGCCGACTACCTCCTGCTCTGCAACCATTGACGCGACTTTGGAGAGAGCTTGTCGTGCCGAGCCGCCGAACAAGCCTGGACCTATGAAAGGCGCAGAAGACAATGCAGCCCTCATCTCTGGTCCTGGTTCTACGCAATCGAGAACCATTCTCCGTCGCTCTGCCAATGTCCTAGTGATCACCCTGGCCAGGCAATCTTGAGACAGGCGCATGGTGTCCCGAACAACGCTGGGAGCAGCCTCTGGCACCTGTCCACCCTCCGCCGTGCTGTCCAGCATACCCTGCAGGACGGTACACCCGTGCGACAGCGCAGCCATGGCTGCCCTCGCCGCATCCTCAATGAGCGTGAGCTCATTGAACGGGTCTTTGTTGGTCTGGGAAACCAATGGACGCGAGCGTCCCTTAGCTTTCCCAGCCAACGGCCTATTCAGAGCCTCTCGTTCCGCAACGGAAAGCCGTGGAACCCGGGCGTACTGATGATAGGCCAGCTCTGGAAAATGGACCCTACTCCTTATCCCCTTCGGGGCCTTTGGCAACGCATAGTCTGGCTGAACCAGACGGTATGCCGCAACTTCCAGCATGTCGGAAGTCTGCGTGTCCAACGGGAGTGTCGGCATGGCAGAAGAGCCACTTGACAGAGCGCTAGCCGCTCGCTCTGACATCTGTTCCATCGCCGGATCGCGCTGAGATCCTAGATCAGATGCCAACCCGAGACGATTGGTCATCCACCCAAGGACCTGCACCCATTCAGCTTCGGTGCAAAACATGGACTCGTCCATCAACGAACTCCCGTTTTCATCCTCCCTCTCACCCTTAGATGAGAGGGCCACCGACGATCCATGCTGAGCGCTATGCGACACGTCTCTGCCAAGACAGAGCGCATCCATAGCGCGACTACCAGCGGCACCGGTGTCTAGCGAATCGCCAGACCCGGATTCACCGCAGTCCATCGGCTCCAGCACGGGAGTCGGGACCACAACCGCTTTTCCTGTGGCAGGCGACGGCATTCCGATAGGAGCCGCGCCTAACGCCGCTGGGATACCAGCAGGAACTGCAAAACACGGCTCCGCCGACCCCTCCGGTTGCACAAATAGCGGATGGAAAATGCCCGACCTTCCAGTCCCATCAACGACGCCTGCTGCAACTTCGCTGCTTTATCCTTCGCGATCCTCTCCAGTCTCGCACGTCGATCCCTGTCGAACTCTGCCACCATTGCCGACGACCACTTCACACACACATCACAAGGGCTCCCGACCTTACACTGGGCACACGCCACGCAGTGATGTCCCAAATACTTCCGTTTCATGAACCGGTTGCACTTCTGGCACAACGTATCCGGATTCTTCGTTTTCTGCGAACACAGAGAAAAATTAAAACGCTGCACATGACAAATGATGACGAGCAATAGGAGGTACTGGCCACCGCGGCGTGCGGATACCCCTGGACTGATAAGCAGCCAGCGGGTTCCAGCGACAACCGTCCACGGTCCCCTATCGGCGCGGCAATAAGCCTGCTGCCAGGGCCGTGGAACGCCCCCTCTAATGGGGCCACCTCTGAATCGTCGGACAACGGAAGCGGACTAAGGAAAATCGATCCAGAGGCGGGGATTACCTGCTCCGAAGCCGATGATGAGGACAATAAAGGATCTGGTCCAGGAAGCATGCCACGAAGCAACCCTGGAACCAAATCTTTTATTGTCCTCTTCATCTCTCCCAACATCTCGGTCCGGAAGGTCTCCATATCCACCGCGGACGAGACCTTCCCCTTACCCTTCCTACTTACAACCTCTCGTTTCCGCTTCTTCTTCTTCTCCTCCTCTACCACCTTGTCCGTCGCCTGTAAGCAGCACAAGAATTCGGACATTAACTCGCCCCCCCAGTGCTTACATATGTCACAATTAATCAATGGACCACAAGGGCTACATCGATAACACAGATGCGGCCAGAACTTCACATGCATAAAACGTCCACAGGACGCGCAACCCGGTCCCTGAAACAGGGCAAAGGACAAGGAGTATGAGCAACTAGTTAAGCTTAGAAACTCAATCCAACTCAAGGAGAAGGAAAACGATCATAAAGATCAATATACATCAAAAACCAGCCTAGCGCTTGAATTGCTAATAAATACATAGCCAGCTGATTATGACGTCATTAATCCCTTGACAGGAAAAAATTTGATCCCAACAAAACATCCAAGTGCAAAGACGAATTGTATGCTGAATGGATAAGTTGACTACACAACCATCAGATACATATAGATAACTCTTTTCTGGCAAAAATGTTAATTATCTCCCTTTGATTGTTTACAATAATTAACATCACCACATTATCAATAACTAGATACCTGACACTTTGTATAGACAAACCATCCAACGTGACGAACCGGAAACTCCACCATCTGCACGCCTCTTAACTCTCTCCACCTCATGGGGAAGGAATTGGATCAAGAGGGCAAAGTGAGAAGACCTTTATACCAGGCCTCCAACTCACTGGACATAATTTTTCATTTGGTTAGATAACCTAACAGTGTTAGTAGGAAATGGAACCATGGTGGAGAGAATACTAATTCTCTGGTACTGTGACGTCACCACCTAGCGTCATACAGACCTGTGGACATAAACAGAAAGAGAAATTAGTCCTAGGTAGCACCGAGTTGATATAACCCAACCAACCAAGGCGCTTATCACGGTAAACGCGAGTCCCGGAAACACAATACACCGGGAAGAAAACTCGCTAATTTTACTAGAAGTCACCTGATTTAAAGGTCCAACGTCCTCCTGTGGCGAAGTGTATCCTCCCGCCATCCAAATCAGGTCTTATCACTTCCAAAATAACACCAATAAAAACGTTAAAGAGCAAGAAAAGCTTATGACTCAAAAAACATGTGTGTTCTCTTTGCCAATAATCTAGCAAAGAGGAAGTGCTAGTCTGCGCATGCGCGGTGGTGGGGCTGGCATCCGCCAGACTACGCTCTGACTCCCTGCCCAGTAGGGGCACCTAACTGTTTTAAATCTGAGTGTTTATTGAGTGAAAGCCAATATTTAGCAATATCAAAAGTATTAGGGAGGTAAGTATACTCTTGAAGTGAAAAAAGAAATCCTAGATTTCGTTTATTTCACATCAAGAGTATACTTACCTCCCTAATACTTTTGATATTGCCAGAATTCGAAAGTGAATCTGGCGGGAGGGAGGCGAGGTCAAAAGACCAGCTCTTCCCTATACGCTTTCAAGCGTTTAAGGCACTTATGACGTCTGAAACTGTGTGAAAACACAGTCAGGATTTGATAAACCATCGGATAACACAACCGATGTTTGAGAGATGACCGATTTGTCATATGCGCTCCCCCCCCCCCTTGGGAGGAAGATTAAATGACCTCAATGTCCTACACGCTCTCTTCGTACTAGTGCCAAGTACTATAGGACAGAGAGGAAAAGGCTCCATTTTCGTATACTCTCTCTAAAGAACCACAACCCACATAAACCATCACCATATTAATAACACTGGGTAACGTGACAATACAAAACAATGAACAACACATGAACAAGACTGACCTTGTTGTACTAGGAGGCTGTCATCATGAATCCAGTAGAGAAGGATGATACAGTCCCGACAAGTGGTTGTCACCGTCGCTGAATGGCGAAGTATATAAGCAATGCGGAAGCACTCTTCACAAACATAAAGCGGTTATTGTTTCAAAATCGACAAGGCGAGAGGGTTAGAGGTGTCACGGAGGTAATGGTCTGTAAAACTTGACTCACAGTGCCACTGAGCCACTGACATAATATCATCCACAGGGACCCCACTAAACAGGGCAGTGGATGCCACGACACCGCGGACACTGTGAGCCTTGGCCACGTCAACCTGTCGCCCGGTGGCGGATTTGTGACAAAATTGAATACATTCCACAATCCACCTAGAAATGGTGTCCTTAGACGCCCTACCATGGGGTTCAATATATGACAACCATAACGCTGACTGGTCGGTACGCCACTCCGAAGTACGCTGTTTGTACCGGAGCAGCGCCCGTACGGGGCACCATACTTTAGAATTAGGATCATATCTAGTTAAAGATGGCAAAAAAATAGGCTGACCTGGATATTTCAATGACTGATTTTTAGACAAGAAATTAATCCTAGGTAGAAGCTTAAGGCCTTCCCCTGTAACCACAAACCGGTCAACCTCGGCTGATAAGGCGTGAATTTCACTCCTACGCCTCGCCGAGGCCGCAGCAATTAAAAATACAGTTTTAAGAGTTAACATTTTCATAGAAACGGAACTAAGTGGTTCAAAAGGCTTATCACCTAGTACCTGGAGCACCAGTGATAAACTCCAAGACGGAATCAGTGGAGGATTCCTTGGTCTTAGATTGCCCATGCCTTTAATTAATACATTTAATGTACTTACTTCATCACTCCCCCTATTAGCCAAGCAAGGAATAACAGTCATTAAAGCTGACTTATAACCAGCAATAGAGTTAGGCTTGAGGCTATAGGCATCATATAGGTGACAGAGGAAATCAGCCACTACCTGAATAGATGATTCCATTGGATCAATACATCTTTTTGAGCACCATTCTGCAAATCTGTTGATTTTATAATTATATGCTCTGGAGGTTGACCCCCTCCTGGCTTTGGCCATAAACATGGCCGCTTGCTCAGAAAAGCCCTCCTTAATTCTAGATTCCTTGACAACATCCACGCAGTCAATCGGAACATTGACGGATTGTCGTGAAGGGCCTTGCCCTGGAAGATAAGGTTGTCCATCAGAGGCAGCGGAACCGGATTGCAGACCAGAAGGTCCAGCAGATCCGTATACCACGATCGGCTTGGCCAATCCGGGGCGATCAGAAGCACTTGGCACTCCTGCTGCCTGATTTTCTGAAGCACCTTTGGAATCAGGATTGCTGGGGGGAATGCGTATGCATACATTCCCTCCCAGCTGATAGCTAACGCATCTGTTGCGAAAGTGCTTGGGTCTGGAATCGGAGAGACGTACGTCGTCATCTTCGCATTCTTCTTCATCGCGAACAAATCTATGTTGGGTTTCCCCCAATGGTCGAACAGACGATCCGCCACACATTGATTTAGTTGCCATTCCGTGGGTAAAACACTCATCCTTCGGCTCAATGAGTCTGCTAGCAGATTTAACCTCCCCGGAATATGAACTGCTTTCAAGGTGATCCCATGATCCAGGCACCAACAAAGCAGTTTCCATGTCATCATACAGAGACTGGGCGACTTCGTTCCGCCCTGGCGGTTTATGTAAGTCACTACTGTTGAGTTGTCTGAACGAATTAGAACAATCTTGCCCTGAACTTTCTGTAAGAAATGTTCCAGGCCCAGGACTACTGCTCTTAGCTCTAGTACATTGATATGTTCCTTGGACTGATCCAGATCCCAAAGCCCTGATACTGTGGACTCTTCCAGACAAGCTCCCCACCCCTCCATCGATGCATCTGTATACACAGTCACCTGAGGGTGGGGAGGGGTTAGCAAAACCCCCGGCAAGAGATTCTCTGTATTCAACCACCATTGCAGGTGGTGAATCAGAGGCGCCAATACTGACACGTTCGAGTCCAGCGAACCTGAACTCTGGGTCCACTGTGTCATGAGAAACAACTGGATCGGGCGCCTGCGCAAGGCGGCCTGCGGAATGACTGGTTCCAAAGAAACCATCAAGCCCAGCATTCTCAAGTAAACCCGTGCCAGGACATGACGACTGTCGCACACCGACTGTATTACCGAGATGAGTATTTGAACCCTCTCCTGAGTGGGGTACACATACCCCGTCTCCAGATCGAAGAACATGCCCAGGTAAACAAACTTCTGGGATGGAGTTAGCTCTGATTTCGGGAAATTGATCATCCAGCCCAAGTCCGAGAGAGTTTTCAAAACAATCTCCAGATTGGCTGACAATGATTCCCGGGTGTGTGCTTTCAACAGCCAGTCGTCTATGTACGTGTGGACTGCTATGCTTCTCCTGCGGAGGTATGCAGTGATCGCGAGAACCACACGGGTGAAGACCCGAGGAGCCGTGGAAATCCCGAAGGGTAACACCCTGAATTCCCACCGCCGGCCCTGAAATGCAAATCTCAGGAAGCGACGGAAACTCCTCTCTATGGGAATGTGGAAATAAGCATCCTTCAAATCTATCGACGCTGTCCACATTCCTCGCTCTAACCCCGCCAACACCGAGCGCACAGTCTCCATCTTGAAACTGGGCGTCTCTATGAACTTGTTCAATGGCTTGAGGTTGAGAATCGGCCTCCACCCTCCGGTGTTTTTTGGTACTAAGAACAGGGTTGAATAAAAGCCCGGGCACCTCAGTGCCGGCTGAATGGCTCCTTTTTGTATGAGGGAATTTATTTCCTCCTCTATACACAACCTCTGATCCGGATCCCGTGGAATAGGAGTCCAGATCGGCGCGAGAGAGTCGCGATGGCGGGCCTGTCAGCCAGTCGGGACGATACCCGACTGAAAGCCATCGCAAGACTAAACGGTCCTGAGTCAACCGCTTCCACTCTGGCAAGTGGCCGGCCAAACGGCCGCCCACCGGTCCACCTAGGGATAGAGGTGGACATAAGGAGTGCCAGAGTGGCACTGTTCTCTCGGCGTGAAACACCGGAGTGGTTCCCACCGCGGTAACCAGGCCATCAGGCCCGATTACCGCGACCAGATCCCGCGCGCCCCGCCCAGCGCCGCGCGCACCACGGTGCGCGGGCGGCTGTCTGGCTGGGTGCGGCTGGGGAGCCTGCGCCCCCCTCACTGCTGGCCGAATCGCCCGTGGCCTAGGCCTACGTTGCGACGGTGGCTGGCCTCTGACCTGGCCAGCACCACCTCGAGCCTGCAGAGGACGAAACGCAGGGGGTGCCACGCGAACACGCTCCCGCCGGAGCACCTCAAATTGTTCACGCAGCGCCCTCTGGTTGTTAACCAGAGTGACCGTCTCCTGGAGGTGCCTGCATCCCTCACCTCCAAAGAGACCAGGACCTGTCATAGGCGTCCGCAGCAGCCTATTATACAGGTCCTGGGACGGGCACAGATTGTCAAGTGCAAACGTGCGCCTCGCCCGGACACTTCTGGTCACCGCCCGCGTCAAACAGTCCAAAGCCAGGTTGATACCATCCTGAATGGCTCTCTGAACTGTTACCGGGCTTGGCTGGCGTGATGCGGAGGCCGCTACCACCCCCTGTAGCAGCTGGGAGACGTGGGACAGAGCGGCAATCGACGCTCTCCCACTCTCCTCCGCATCACGCAGCGCGGCGTTCGAGCACAAGACTCCCGTGTCAGAACGGGAGCCCGGCCGCGCATCTTCGCCTAAAGCCGCGCGATCATCAACGCTTGGCTTCGGCACCACACCGTACCGCTGGTAATCCAGGGGCACGATGCGGCAACGCTTCGCCACCTCGCGAGGGGCCTTCGCGAGACGTCCATTAACCTTAATGGACGCCTCCGCCGCTTCGAACATGTCCACGACATGTTCAGCCAGCGGCAGAGATGGCATAGCGGTAGCCGCCGGCCTACCAGCTAACCACGGCCTATGGTCACGCTGGCTAGCCGGCAGCTCCACGGGTAGATCGGGCCGAACACTTACCAGCCACTGGCAAGCGTCCGACCAATCCTCCTCCGTGGCTAACTGCGAGCGCTCTACTAGACGAGGGCCTTCGTCTTCCTCCAGAGCACTCGCAGTTGACGTCGACGGCGGGTAAGCTGATACCCCTGGCAAGCCTGGAAAAGCATGCGGGCCCGAGAGAGCAGGCATGCTAAACTCCGCGGCTTGACCAGGAGCAGGCGCCGTGGCAGAGCGTGGGGTAAACACCGCTCTACCGCGGGCCTGACCAGCACCAGCGATACCATCGGCAAGCCGAGGTATGCGGTATCCGTGGTCAACAGCACCGCCCGGGGACACCTTCTGGACCGTGAAATCTACTCCTGCGAGAGTAGAACCACGGAACACGTCGCCTGTATTCCCCGCGAGGGGTGCACAGACGTCGTATTCCATGGCCACGTCCTCAGAAGGCGACCCTAGCAGGAGATCCTCTTCCTCCTGGCCAGAAAGATTAGACTCCGGGTCAGCAAAGAGAGCTAACCCGGACTGGCCAGGGAAGGTGCCATAGGAGGCTTTGACACCTTCGGCGCGCGGATACCCGGGGTCTGATGAGCAGACCGCGGGTCCCAGCAACAACCGTTGTCCACGGCCCCTCGGCGCGGCGCCATGCCTGCTGCCAGGGTCGTGGACTGCCCCCAACAAAGGGGCCACCTCTGAATCCACAAACGGACCGGACCTAAAGAGACCGGATTCAGAGGCGGGGATCACCTGCTCGCAAGCAGATGCCGAGGACAACAAAGGAGCTGGCCCAGGGAGCATGCCGCGAAGCAACTCTGGGACCAAATCCTTTATTGTCCTCTGCATCTCTTGTAACATTTCGGACCTGAAGGCCTCCATATCCACCGCGGATGAGGCCTTCCTCTTACCCTTCTTACAACCCTCCTTCTTCTTCTTCCTCTCTTCCTCCATCACCTTCTCCCTTGCCTGCAAAGATAAAAACTCAGACATTAGGTCTCCCCCCCACTGCTTACATACGTCGCACTTCAGCAACGGTCCACAGGGACTGCAGCTGAAGCACAAGTGCGGAACGAAACGGTTTTTCAAAAACCTCCCGCAGGACGGGCAACCAGGTCTCTGAAACAGGACAAAGGACAGGGACAATGAGCAAGATAGTTAAGGTTAGCGAACTCAAAACCAACTAAAAAAGAGAGGGACAGGATCCTCAAGATCGCAAATCAAGAAGAACCAGCCTTGGACAAAACGTTAAATGTTAATAAAGGCCAAGGCCGATTATGACGTCATCACTCCCGTGACCAAACTAATCGATCCGCAACAAGCACCAAGTGCAAGAACGAATTGTATAAGTAACCGGAACATTCCCGTTGAATAGGCATATCGAGTACACAACAATCAGATATACAGAGATAACTCCTTCCAATTCTAGCATTGGCAAAAAGGGAAATTATCTCCCCTTTTGTTTATCAATAATTAGATACCTGACACTTGTACAGACAAACCATCCAACGCGATGTACCGGAGAACTCCACCATAGTACGCCTCTACATTCTCTCCACCGAAGGGAAAGGAATTGGATCAAGAGGGCAAAGTGAGAAGACCTTTATAACAGGCCTCCAACTCACTGAACATATTCTTTTGGTTAGATAACCTAACAGTATTAGTAGGAAATGGAACCGTGGTGGAGAGAAAACATATCCTCTTGTGCCGAGAAGTCCATCAAAGCTTCTACGTGATACCTGTGGACAAAACACAAAGAGAAATGAGACTTATGAAGCACTATGTTGTAAAAAACCAACACAAACAGGCGCTAATCACGGTAAGCGCGAGTCCCGGAAATACATTAAACCGGGACAAAACACGCTAGCATATCAAAGAAATCACCTGATAAAGAGATCCCGCTCCTTCTAAAGGTGAATCCTCCCTTTCCGACATGCTTCCAACGTACAAGAATCGTCAAATTTGAGTAAAACACAAGGTAACGCGCAGAAAAGTATAGGTAACACAAAACCGCATGTAACCCTTTGCCAATAAATGAGCAAAGAGGAAGTAGTAGTCGGCGCATGCGCGGTGGTGGGGCGAGCATCCGCCGGACTACCTCTGACTCCCTGCCCAGTAGGGGCACCTAACTGTTTTTAATCTGAGTGTTTTATTGAGTGAAAGCCGATATTTAGCAATATCAAAAGTATTAGGGAGGTAAGTATACTCTTGATGTGAAAAGTAGGGGCAGGACCAGGAGAGTGCGGAGTTTTAATTGTTTATTTTGAGCTAGACTAGATAATAGACATTATCATAATAGTACATCTGGTAAGTATTATTCAAAGTAGAAATATAATTCGTACAACACGCTTAGTCCATCATCAATTATGCATTCATGATGAACTTATCTATGTCATTGATGCTGTCATTAATTATGATTTCATTGTACACATCACATAGTTGATTAAAACGTCATCTGATTGATGGATAAACAGGA
Source organism: Chaetoderma sp. LZ-2023a (assembly GCA_034401795.1). Lineage (NCBI taxonomy): Eukaryota > Metazoa > Mollusca > Caudofoveata > Chaetodermatida > Chaetodermatidae > Chaetoderma > Chaetoderma sp. LZ-2023a. The sequence goes on along the minus strand of CM067364.1, from coordinate 58,416,471 downwards.
AAGGTCCACTGATGTCACAAACAGAATGCTGTATTATAACCCTGTCATGAAAATCGTAAAGTCTGTCAACTGTATGAAATGTATGTCTTTGATGGATTAACCACTTAATAAACATTCACATGAATATTTTGAAACGAATTTGACCCGGAGATGTTGCTGCAATAGGCCCTAGTCAAAATTCCTTTCAAAGTATTCAACAGCTTAACTGTATTTCTCTTTTGAAATTTCAATTCTGGGAATTCAGATTTCAAGGTTTGAAATTGATTACATGAGTAAAGATTAGGCAGTGCTATGCTAGAAATGGGCGGGGCAGAGATAGAAAATGGATGCTCCTATTATTAAGTCCACTTCCACAAATAAGATTATATTTTCCTGATCTCCAGGCTTGGTTAAAGTTTGGCTAGAAGATCAAAATATTTGATTATTAAATGTCTAAATACTGTGCTTCTTTAACTGTCTAACGGTTCCAATCAACCTGACAATAATTTCAATGGGCAATAACTCTGGATCTGCTTGAATATTTTGAAGACAATTTGACTGAAAGTTGTTGCTGGCTAAGCCACTAACAACTTTCAGTCAAATTGCCTTCAAAATGTTCAGCATATCCAGAGTTAAACTCCATGGAAAATAAACGAAATCACAGATTTCTTTTTTCATGAGAGAGTTGATACTTACCTCCCTAATACTCTTTGATATTGCTAAATATCGGCTTTCACTCAATAAAACACTCAGATTAAAAAAGTTAGGTGCCCCTACTGGGCAGGTAGTCAGAAGACAGTCTGGTGGATGTTAGCCCTACCACCGCACATGCGCAGACTAGTACTTCCCCTGACTAATTTATTGGCTGACACTATGCAACTTTACAAGAGCCTGAAGACCGAGCCTCTGTGGGGTGGAGAGGCCAGGTCCGTATTAGGGAGGTAAGTATCAACTATCGTGAAAAAAGAAATCCATGATTTCGTTTATTTCACTTCAAGAGTATACTTACCTCCCTAATACTCATTGATATTACCAGAATTCGTTAGGGAATTCGGCGGGAGGGAGGCGAGGTCAAAAGACCAGCTCTTCCCTATGCGCTTTTCTGCGATTAAGGCACTTAAACTTCTGAAATTGTGTGGAAACACAATCAGGAATAGATTGAAAACATCGGCTAACACAAACCGATGGCTGAGAGATGACCAAAAGTCATATGCGCTCCCCCCCCCCCAACCTCCTCTTGGGAGGAAGACTGAATGACCTCAATGTCCCATATGCTCTCTACGTACAAGTGCCATGTACTATAGGACATTAAACGAAAAGGCTTCATTTTCGTATACTCTCAATAATGAACCATATAAAACATGTACCATCACCATATCAATAACAAAGGGTCACGTGACATTACAAAAAACCATGGACAACACACACAAGACTAACCTTGTGGAAGATTGGTGCTGTCATCATCTCCCCATTGGTGAAGACTGATGCAGACCATAAAGTAGATGTTTCCATTGATTAAATGTGAAAATATATAAAAAATGAGGATACCTCATCAAAATATGTACACCTAGATTAGCTTTTCAAAATCGATAAGGCGAGAGGATTCGAGGTGTCACGGAGATAATGGTCGGTAAAACTTGCCTCACAGTGCCACTGAGCTACTGACATAATGTCATCCACAGGTACCCCATTAAATATGGCAGTGGAAGCCACTACACCTCGGACACTGTGAGCCTTGGCCATGTCAACTTGTTTACCTGTGGCGGATTTATGACAAAATTGAATACACTCTACAATCCACCTGGAAATGGTGTCCTTTGACGCCCTGCCATGAGGCTTAATATATGTTGGGTCCGTCCGCCATTCCTGAGTACGTTGTTTGTACCGGATTAATGCTCGGACCGGACACCATAGTTTTGAATTAGGATCATACCTAGTCAAAGCTGGTAAAATTATAGGTTGACCTGGATATTTCAAAGACTGGTTTTTCGCCATGAAATTTGTCCTATGTAGAAGCCTAAGGCCTTCTCCTGTAACCACAAAACGGTCTGCCTCGGCTGATAGGGCATGAATCTCACTTCTACGCCTAGCCGAGGCCGCAGCAATTAAAAATAGTTTTAAGCGTCAACATTTTCATAGAAATGGAGCTTAGTGGTTCAAATGGCCTATCAGCTAGCACCTGAAGCACTAGTGATAAACTCCAAGACGGAATCACTTGGGGATTCCTTGGTCTTAGATTGCCCATGCCTTTGATTAAAGTATTTAATGTATTTACTTCATCACTTCCCCTATTAGCCAATCAAGGGATAACTGACATTAAAGCTGACTTATAGCCAGCAATAGAGTTAGGCTTGAGGCTATAGGCATCAAACAGGTGACAGAGGAAATCGGCTACTACCTGAATAGATGAATCCATTGGATTAATACATCTTTTTGAGCACCATTCTGCAAATCTGTTGATTTTATAATTATATGCTCTGGAGGTTGACCCCCGCCTGGCTTTTTCCATGAACATGGCTGCTTGCTCAGAAAAGCCCTCCTTAATTCTAGATTCCTTGACAACATCCACGCAGTCAATCTGACCATTGACAGATTGTTGTGAAGGGCCTTGCCCTGGAAGATAATGTCGTCCATCAGAGGCAGAGGAACTGGATTGCAGACCAGAAGGTCCAGCAGATCCGTATACCATGATCAGCGTGGCCAATTTGGGGCGATCAGAAGCACTTGGCACTCCTCCTGTCTGATTTTCTGAAAAATCTTTGGCATCAGGATTGCTGGAGGGAATGTGTATGCATACATTCCCGCCCAACTGATAGCTAACGCATCTGTTGCAATAGCGCTCGGATCTGGAATCAGAGAGACGTACGTCGTCATCTTCGCATTCTTCTTCGTTGCGAATAAATCTATGTTGGGTTTCCCCCAGTGGTTGAACAGACGATCTGCCACACATTGAGTTAGTGGCCATTCCGTAGGTAAAACACCCATCCTTCAGCTCAATGAGTCTCCTAGCAGATTTAACCTTCCCGGAATATGAACTGCTTTCACGGTAATCCTGTGATCCAGGCACCAACAAAGCAGTTTCCATGTCATCATACAGAGATTGGGCGACTTCGTTCCGCCCTGGTGGTTTATGTAAGTCACTACTGTTGAGTTGTCCGATCGAATTAAAACACTCTTGCCCTGAACTTTCTGTAAGAAATATTCCAGGCCCAGGACTACTGCTCGTAATTCCAGTAGATTGATATGTTCCTTTGACTGTTCCAGATTCCAAAGCCCTGATATCGTGGATTCTTCCAGGCAAGCTCCCCACCCCTCCATCGATGCATTTGTATACATCTTTAACTGAGGGTGAGGAGGGGTCAACATCACCCCCACCAGGAGATTCTCTGTCTTCAACCACCATTGAAGGTGGTGAATTAGAGGCTCCAACACTGACACGCTTGAGTCCAGTGAACCTGTACTCTGGGTCCATTGTGTCATGAGAAATAACTGGATCGGCCGCCTGCGTAAGGCTGCCTGAGGAATGACTGGTTCCAGAGAAACCATCAATCCCAGCATTCTCAGATAAACCCGTGCCAGGACACGACGATGTTGCACACTGACTGTATTACTGAGATGAGTATCTGTACCCTCTCCTGAGTAGGATAAACATATCCTATCTCCAGACCGAAGAACATTCCCAGGTAAACAAACTTCTGGGATGGAGTCAGCTCTGATTTTTGAAAATTTATTATCCAGCCTAAATCTGTGAGAGTTTTCAAAACTATCTCCAGATTTGCTGATAAAACTTTTCTGGTTGTGTGCTTTTAACAGCCAGTCGTCTATGTACGTGTGGACTGCTATGCTTCTCCTGCAGAGGTATGCTGTTATCGCAAGAACCACCCTGGTGAAGACCCGAGGAGCCGTAGAAATTCCGAAGGGTAACACCCTGAATTCCCACTGTCTGCCCTGGAATGCAAATCCATGGAAATAAGCATCCTTCAAATCTATTGAAGCTGTTCACATTCCCCTCTCCAACCCTGCCAACACCGATTTCACAGTTTCCATTTTGAAACTGGGTGTGTCTATGAACTTGTTCAATGGCTTGAGGTTGAGAATTGGTCTCCACCCTCCAGTGCGTTTCGTTACCAAGAACATGGTTGAATAGAAGCCCGGGCAATTTTGTGCCGGTTGAATTGCTTCCTTGAGTATGAGGGAATTTATTTCCTCCTCTATACACAACCGTTGATCTGGATCTCTTGGAATTTGAGTCCAGACCGGCACCAGAGACAGTCGTGATGGTGGGCCTGTTATCCAGTCGGGATGATACCCGACTGAAAGCCATCGCAAGACTAAACGTCAACTGTTCCCACTCTTGCATGTGGTTGGCCAATCGGCCTCCCACTGGTCCACCTAGGAAGAGAGGTAGACATAAGGAGCGCAAGAGTGGCACTGTCTCCTGGTGCATATGCACTGGGGTAGCTCTTACTGTGGTAATCACCCTGTCAGGTACGATTACCACGACCAGATCCTCGTGCACCACGGCCCGCACCGAGCGCCCCTCGGTGCGCGGGCAGCTGCCTGGCTGGCTGCGCTGGAGGAGCCTGCGGCCCCCCTCACTGCTGGCCGAAGCGCACGCGGCCGTTGCCGACGCTGCGCTGGTGGCTGGCCTCTGACCTGGCCACCGCCACCTCGAGCCTGCAGGGGATGATACGCAGGGGGAGCTGCACGAACGCGCTCTCTATGGAGCACTTCAAATTGCTCACGTAATGCCCTCTGGTTATTGACCAGGGCAACCGTCTCCTGGAGATGCTTACTTGCCTCACCTCCAAAAAGACCAGGACCTGTCATAGGCGTACGCAGCAGCCTATTATATAAATCCTGGGACAGGCACAAGTTATCAAGAGCAAACGTGCCCCTCGCCCGGACACTCCTGGTTACAGACTGGGTTAAACAGTCCAAAGCCAAGTTAATTCCCATCTTGGATGGCTCTCTGGACAGTCACCGGACTAAGCTGACGTAATGCGAATGCCGTTACTACACCTTGTAACAACTGTGAGACATGCGAAAGCGCTGAGATAGACGCCCTCGAACTCTCTTCCGCATCACGTAACGCAGTGTTAGCCGAACGCAAAACGTTTGAACACAGTGCTCCCGTGTCAGACCGGGAACCTGGCCGTGTATCTTCACCCAGCGCAGCACGATCATCCGTGCTTGGCTTAGGTACTACACCGTATAGCTGATATTGATCAGCTGTAATACGGCACCGCTTTGCCACTTCGCGGGGGGCCTTCGCTAAACGTCCATGTGCACTAATGGACGTCTCCGCCGCAGTGAACATATCAACAATATGATCAGCTAACGGCAAAGATGGCATAGCGGTAACAGTTGGTTTTCCACGGCAAGATCTGGTCTGACGTTGATTAGCCACTGACAAGCATTAGACCAGTCTTCCTCCGTGGCCACCTGCGAATGCTCTACAAGACGAGGGCCCTCGTCATCCTCCTGAGGAACTGATACACGTGGCAAGCCAGAGAAAGCATGCGGGCCTGAAAGAACAGGCATGCCAAACTGACTGGCTTGACCAGGAGCAGGCGCCGTAGTATTGCGGTGGGAAAATTTTTGCCACAGCACAGCCCTGGCCAGCACCTGCTACACCATCGGCAAGCCGAGGTATGCGGTAAAACTGGCCATCAGATCCAGCCCGGGCTATCCTCTGCGCCGTGAACACTACTCCTGCGTACATAGTTCTATGAACAATGTCGCCCGTATTCCCCGCGAGGGGTGCACATACGTCAATGTCCATGGCCACGGTGCCAGAAGGAGAACACAGCAGATAATCCTCTTCTTCCTAGCCAGAAAGATTAGACTCCAGGTCCGCAAAGAATGCTAACCCGGACTGGCCAAGAGAGGTACCATAGGAGGAATTGGTACCTGCAGGGTGCGGATTATCCTGGCCTGATAAGCAGGCAGATTCCAGCGACACCTGACCACGAACAACCGGCGCGGCAAGCCTGCTGCCAGTGTTCTTATAGTGGATTTCACCCTCTATTAAGGCCACCTCTGAATCATGGTAAAAAACTGGTAGGTCCCTAAAAAGTACCGATTCAGAGGCGGGGATTATCTGCTCCGGAGCAGATGAAGAGGACAACGAAAGAATTGGACCAGGAAGCATGCCACGAAGCAACTCTGGGACCAAATCTTTAATTGTCCTCTTCATCTCTCCCATCATCTCAATACGGAAGGCCTCCATATCCATAGCGGATGAGGCCTTCCTCTTACCATTCTTACCAGAAGCCTCTTTCTTAATTTTCCTCTCCTCCTTTTGAGCCTTCTCCCTGGACTGCAATGATAGAAATTCAGACATTAGCTCTCCCCCCACCTTTTACAGATCTCACATTTAAGCAATGGTCCACATGGGCTGCACTGGGAGCATAAATGGGGGAAGAATCTATCCAAGATAAACCTTCCACATGAAGGACAACCAGGCCTCTGAAACACACCAGCGGACGAAGACAATGAGTATTACAGATATTGAATTAAAACTCAACACGAAATAAACAAGGAGGAAGGGGCCATAAAGATCCAAGCTAATAATAATAAATCAGCGTTGGACAAAACATCCAACTGATAGTAAGGTGCAAGGCTGATTATGACGTCATAACTTCAAAAATAAGAAGTTAAAACGATCCGAAACAAAACATCCAGGTGTAAGGACGAATTGTAATCATATCCAGAACATCCTACAACAACTAGACAGGATAGTTTATACAGACTATACAAACATCAGATAAACAATGATAAAGGGCAGTAAGATTTTATAAATATTGTCAAATATAATTGAAATGCCTCATATCATAACTAGAGTACCCGAGTCTTTAGCATAGACAAACCATCTGATCTGATGTACCGGATGCTCCACCAACATTATGACCTCTTAACGCTCTCCACCTTGTTGGGGAAGGAAGTGGACCAAGAGGGCAAAGTGAGAAGACCTTCATCCGAGGCCTCCAACTCACTGGGAATAGATTTTTGGTTAGATAACCTAACAAAGTTAGTAGGGAATGGAACCTTGGTGGAGAGGAAAAAAAACTCTCTGATGATGTGATGTCCTAAACAATCATAGGTAGATACCTGTGGACATAAACACAAAGAGAGATTAGCATTTCATAGCGCCATTTTGAAATAAACTAATTATTTTAGGCGCTTATCACGATAAAACGCGAGTCCTGGAAGTACACATTACAACGGGCAAACTCGCTAAAATATACTAGAAGTCACCTGGTGGCTAGGTCCTGGGCGCTCCTCTGGAGAAGTAGCACGTTCTGCCATATTAATCCAGGTGAAATAGAACTTCTACACAGACAAAACTTTCAGAAATTAAGGAAAAGCCTATGAGCATAGAAAACATGAGTTGTCTCTCAGCCAATAAATTAGCAAAGAGGAAGTACTGGTCTGCGCATGCGCGGTGGTGGGGCTAGCATCTGCCAGACTGTCTTCTGACTACCTGCCCAGTAGGGGAACCTAACTTTTTTAATCTGAGTGTTTTATTGAATGAAAGCCGATATTTAGCAATATCAGAGTATTAGGGAGGTAAGTATACTCTTGAAGTGAAATGTAGTCTGCAGAGATTCAGCACCGAGACAGTTAACTCTGTAACCATGGCGGTTGGTTAGCAAAATCTAGATTTTTGCCTAGCAAATCTAGAGAAGACTACTCGAATGACAGACTCGGTAATAACCAAACCAGACATTCAACTTGTACATTTTCAAAAATACTCATCTATTCTCATCATTATCTCTCATTCTCAAGATAATTTACAGAGTCCAGTTTTGACCGCGTTGACCATTAATGTCTAAAGACATACATTTATTATAATGATGCAATGCAATGCCTAAACTCTGACCAAGGTCATGTAGAGAACCGTTCATTCATAGTTCTAACCTGCAACATTTGTTGTGTAACGTATTCGAAATCCTCTCCCGCTCATGTTTGAATCGGTCACAAATTTAAGAAACATTCTATTTCCAGTAGACACCAGTGGACCAGGTAGCTGAGTCCCACAAAAACGGCCAAGTTCTTGTGCAGGCGCCGCTGTAGACGAGTCATACACCTGAAATTTGACAAACACATATTTAATTTATTGGAAAATTTACCGTTGACCTCCAGTAGAACAAAGACTGAATGGCATATGTGGGTATTGTCACGAAACCAGTGCTTTGTATGGCAGTAGCTCAGGCATTATATGTGATGGGTGGTAATAAAGTGATTATATATACTTCATTAATGTCCCACAATACTGAGCAACTATAAGGACACATATGTGAGGACACACATGCACAGTTGCACCCGCACATGCTCAAAAAGTCCTTTTGACCTGTAAATGGACATTCACTGAGAACAATCATTCATTTTCTTGAGAAATCTTGGCCACTAACACGTTAATGAAGGAATCCAGTTTTAGCTATGTCCCGCCCATCTCTAGCTAAGCTCCACCAACGCTTTGCCTGTATTGGGATCAATCGATCTGTGCACTCTCTGAATCTCAAGTTCCAGACATGCCATAAAACTATACAGTTAATCTATTGAATATTTTGATCAGCAACAGCACCAAGTGAAATTAGTTTCAACATATTCAACAGAATGTTTATTAAATAGTAAAGCCATATAATTCGTACAACTTGTCAGACTATTAAGCATTTGTGACATTCATGACAATTGATTACGATGTTAGCCTATATGTGACATAGTTAATTACGATGTCACATGATTGACGGTGAATCAAAAAAGCATCCGCTTTTGTTTCTACGAGAATTGTTAATACTTACCAGATGTACTATTACGATAATGTCTATTATCTATTCTAGCTCAAAATAAACAATTAAAACTCTGCTCTCTCCATGGTCCTGCCCATACTGAGTCCGGGAATTACCATAGCCCCGGGTACCGAGTCAATTCCCAATCACAGAGTCAGATTCGTCTTATGTTTGCCTTGACAAACAGCGAAAGCAGCTCAGCCTCACCTCAGCGGGGCGGCTGAAGCAGGCCATAGTACATCTGGTACGTATTAACAATTCTCGTAGCAACAAAAGCGGATGCTTTTTTGATTTTACTTCAAATAATACTTACCAGATGTACTATTATGATAAACTCCGGATTTCGACAGTCAAGAAACTCCGGTGGGAGGAGGTGAGTCTCGAACCAGTACTCATCTACCATCCAACAGAGAAGGTTGTGAATGGACTAGAACCCTGGCATACGCTTGGGTTCCGCCATCTGACTCATAGAGTGCTAAACTTCCATGGTCTAGACCGCGTTCCCCCGGCCCCTCATTTGTCCGCATAAATTCCAGAGGGCTGTCAAAAGGGGAGGCAACACCCACCAGACCCGTGTCAGCCCCAAGTCTCAGCTAGGGTAGTCCAGAGAGTGCAAAGAAGCTACTACAACTTCTAATTTTGAAAAACTATCAGTATATCGATTAGATTTTCAAATATGAATGAGTCTAATGTCTATTGCAATGAATAAGATACTCTTGAACCAGACTATTTACCTAATCAGTCTGGTATTTCGACTGTAAGTAAACTAATATTAGTCACTTAATTTAAGCAAACACACCATTTTCTGAGTGCTTGGTCTTTCTTGATCATCACAGGAGTTCCGCCTAATCCACAGTCATTCACAGACAGATCATGTGCATCACCATTGCTCAGTGCATGTGGCAGAACCTTGCGATGTATGTGAAATAGTGGTCGGATGTGGCTTTAGCTAAGATTCGACAAATTGGCGATGGCTACCGGATTAAGTTCACTGGAGATATCGCATAAACGACAACTCGGCATGCCATTGTGCTACAGACATCACCTCCTCTAAAGAGACACCATTATAAAGGACCGATGATGCTGCTAGTTGCTCGGATTTGATGGGTGTTCGCATGATCAATCTGCTTTCCTGTTGCGATTTTATGCGACATCTGAATAGCATCGACTATCCAACGAGAAATGGTGTCTTTCGAGGCGAGAAGATGAGGAGCTTTGAGACATAACCACAGAGATTTTGGGTCATCTCTCCACTCCTCAGTACATTTCTTATACATTTTCAGACATCTGACAGAACACCAAGCAGAAGAGTTTGGGTCATATCTAATTAAACTTGTTTGGGTCATATCTAATTAAACTTGGCAAATTGATCGGCTGTCCTGGATATTTAAGTGACTGATTCTTTGTCAGGAAACAAAGACGTGGTACGGTCTTGTTCGGCAGAAAGCGCATGAATTTCGCTTCTCCTTCTCGCTGATGCTGCTGCAACAAAGAAAACTGACTTAATAGTTAACAGTTTAATATCTATAGATCTAATTGGTTCAAAGGGAGCATGCCCTAAAACCTGTAGAACAAGAGATAGATTCCATGCTGGGATAGGAATTGGCTGTCTAGGTCGCAGATTGCTCATTCCTTTAATAACTTCATTTAAAGTGCTGTTTTCTACTCCTACAATGGCCAGCCAGGGAACAACTGAAGCTAATGCAGACTTATATGCTGCTAAGGCTGAAGGTATAAGTTTGTCAACTTGGTCTAAATGACAGATAAAATCTGCTACGTGTTGAACAGATGCAGAAAAGGGATTAATATCTCTTCCCTTACCCCACTCTGCAAATTTGTTGATTCTATAATTATATGTGTTGGTGGTTCACCCTCTTCTGGCTGAAGCGACAAACTTTGCTGCTTGCTCAGAAAAGCCACCCTTAATTGCACGCTGCTTGATAACATCCATGCAGTCAATTGGAACATTTCTGGTCTGTCGTGGAGATACAGACCTTTGTTCTGAGAGATCAGATCCCTTCTGTCTGGAAGAGGGATTGGATTGCAGACCATAAGGTTCGGCAAATCCGTAACCCATGATCGGCCCGGCCAATGAGGGGGTGATCAGTAGTACTTGGCATATGCCCTCTCTTATCTTTGTCAGAACTTTCGGGATGAGAATCGTTGGAGGATACGCATACGCGTACATGCCCTTCCAACTTATTGCCAGTGCGTCTACTGCTAAGGCTATCATCACAAATAGATCCACATTTGGCTTGCCCCAATGTTTGAAAAGAACCTCCACTACCGACTGGTTGAGCTGCCATTCCGCCGGATGACAAACCATCCTTCAACTAAGAGCATCCGCTAGAATGTTCAATCTTCCTGGAATGTGTGCTGCCCAAAGAATAATATTCCTCTCTTGGTACCACAGCAGAAGGTTCAAATAGGACACCACTGTTGAGTTGTCTGTCCTTATTAGGACAATCTTGTCTCGGATTAAGTTCTCAAATTTTCGAAATGCTTATGCCACCGCTAATAATTCGAGAACATTATGTGTTTCTGCGCATTGGTCCAATCCCATTCCCCTGACACTGACAGATCGTCCAATACTGCTCCCCAACCCGTCGTCGATGCATCTGTGAAGATGAACAGCTGAGGTTGAGGAGGTTGTAAAGGAACACATCGCAGGAGATTCTGTTCTGATAACCACCACTGAAGATGGAATATCAATGGTTCTTTTACTGGAATCCTCAAAAACGGATCCGTTCTCTGAGACCAGAATGACGTTAAGTACATCTGAATCAGTCTGCGCCTGAGTGCCGCATAAGGCACCACCTTCGCCAGAGATACTAGTAAACCCAGTATTCTGAGAAACTGACGCGTCATCAGATAGGCTCCTAGAGAAACTGACTCCAGAACTGCAATCAAACTCTTGACTCTGCTCTCCGCCGGAAAAGCTACACCGTCCCTCAGATTGAAAAATATTCCCAGATATACAAACTCCTGGGATGGAGTCAACTCTGATTTCTCTAGATTCATAATTTAGATTTAGTAAGGCCAGGACTACCTGAAAATTGTTGCGCAGAATGACTGGATTCCCCGCCTTCAGCAGCCAGTCATCTATGTAAGTATGAACAGCTATGTTTCTCCTGTGAAGATAAGAAGTCATGGCAAGAACCACTTTGGTGAAGACCCTGGGGGCTGTGGCCAGACCGAACAGAAGTGCATTGAATTCCCAAACATTGTCTTGGAATGCAAAGCGAAGGTATTTCTGAAAAGGAATTGACATTGGAATATGAAAATATACATCCTTCAGATCTATCGATACTGCCCACATGCCTTTTCTCAGCCCTGTCATCACCGCTGCTAGTCTCCATCTGAAACTTTGGAGAAAGAATAAATTTGTTCAACAGTTTGAGATTGAGAACTGGTCTCCAACCTCCGGTGTGTTTCGGAATGAGGAACATTATCGAATAGAAGCCTAGGGAGGACTGATTGCGGACTAGATGAATCGCGTTCTTCTGCTGAAGATCTTTGTTTTCTGAGCAAATGGCATCTAGACGATCGGATTCCCTTGGAACGGGAGTCCATACTGGAGTCGATGTTATCAAAATGAGCCAGTCCGGTTTGTAGTCGTTTCTTAACCAATGATAGACTAAACAATCTTGCACGACCTGTTCCCACTGGTTTGAGAACAGTTGAAGTCTGCCTCCGACGGTAGGAATCTGCACACAGCTCGCGGTCGATATTGCACGATAAGACGCTAATTCGCTTGGGTGAAGATTCTCGACTCCCTTCGTTCCTGACATCACCGGAACGTATTCTGCCGGAAACCCGTCAGGACCATCCTCCATGGCCACCCCGCGGTTTCTTAGAATACGACAGTCCGGGACCACATCTAAGACCATCCTTACGATAGCTGCCGCAACCCGAACCACCACCCTTCATATCCTCCTCATACGGCCGACCTCTTATTAGAGGACTTGTATGAGGATGAAGGGCCAGGTCCCTGTGAGCCGGATGCCCAATGGGCATCACGGCTAGAAGGACGGAAGGACGATCTCTGGCGCTGCCTCTGTTGCGAGTCCTGTCGATGCTGCTTATAGGACTGCTGCGGCTGAGTCCTCTTCATCGACTTCCATGACTTGCCGACTACTTCTTGCTCTGTGACATGACTTTGGATAATGCTTGCCATGCCGCGCTGCCAAATAAGCCTGGACCAATGCAGGACGCACAAGATAACGCAGCCCTCATCTCAGGTCCTGGTTCTATGCAATCGAGAACCCTTCTCCATCGCTCCGCCAATGATCTGGTGATCACCCTGGCCAGGCAATCCTGAGACAAGTGCATGGTGTCCCGGACAACTCCAGGAGCAGCCTCTGGCACTTCCCCACCTTCCGCCATGCAGGTCAGCATACCCTGCAAGACGGTACAGCTATGCGAGAGTACAGCCATGGCCGCTCTCACCGCATCCTCAATGAGAGTTAACTCACTAAAAGGATCTTTGTTAGCCTGGCAAACCAAGGGACGAGAACGACCCTTAGATTTGCCAGCCACAGGCCTAATCAATGCCTCTCTCTCCCCGACGGTAAGCCGAGGAACCCAGGCATATTGATGATAGGCCTGCTCTGGAAAGCAGACCCTACTCCTTATCCCCTTAGGGGCCTTGGGCAGCGAATAATCTGCCTGAACCAGATGGTACGCCGCAACTTCCAACATATCGGAAGTCTGCGTGTCCAAGGGGAGTGTCGGCATGGCCGAAGAGCCACTTGACAGAGTGCTAGCCGCTCGCTCTGACATCCGCTGCATCGCCGGATCACGCTGAGATCCTTGATCCGATGCCAACCCGAGACGGTCGGACATCCATCCAAGGAACTGCACCCATTCAGCTTCGGTGCAGAATGAGGATTCGCCCATTAATGGACTACCATTCTCATCCTCCTTCTCACCCTTGGATGAGTAGGTCATCAACGACCCATGCTGAGAGCCATGGACCACACGTCTTTCAACATGAAGTGTTGTGGCTCCAGTATCCAGCGAATCGCCAGACACGGATTCACCGCAGTCCATCAGCCTCAGCACGGGAGCCGGGACTACAGCCGCTACTACGGCAGGCGATGGAACTCCGAGAGGAGCCATGTTAACCACCGCCGTGATGCCGACTGGATCCGCAAAACACGGCTCCAACGGCAATGCGACCTGAGCGAAATCCAGGTGGAAAATGCCCGATGGAACATTGACATCACCACCCGGCTCGCAGACCCGTACAAATCCCACGGGAGACCCCTGGGACGTACTTGTGCCTGCCACCTGAGAAAGATCCGGCATGCCAGGATATCTACCTCCTCCACTGTCGACTCTTGAGACAAAGTGGGAGGAAGGACAGGTGCTTGTCCCTCCGCAGAACTGGCCGGACCACCGATGGCTAATCCTGCACCAGCCTGCATCGTCGAAACCATGGACTGGACAGACTCGAACATCACCTTGAATTGGGCCATCTAAACACTCAAGGCCAAGTCCATATGCTCGTTCAGACGCTCTTCAAGACCTTTTACCGACACCTGATGCACTTTGGCTGCCTTGTCCCTCGCGATCCTCTCCAAACGCACACGCCGATCACGATCGAACTCCGCGACCAACTCCGACGACCACCTCACACATACATCGCAAGGACTTCCAACCTTGCACTTCGCGTAGGAAACACATTGATGACCGGAAAACTTCGGCTTCATGAAGCGGTTGCAGTGCTGACAGAGCGTTCAGGAGGGGGCTTGCCTTTCCCCTTCACTTTCTGCGAACACAGAATAAGAATTAAAACACTGCACATGATAAGATGATGACGAGCAACACGCACAATTTACTTGATTGTAATTCTAAAATTACTTAAAAACATTAATTTCTCTTAGATTAATGATAATCAAGTTTAGGCAGGAAATATTTGAAAATTTTTAGAGTGAAAATTTTATAAACACGACTTGGTAATTAACTAAATTTAAAATAGCCAAGAAATAAAGACCGATCGCTACATACAATGAAGTGAGAGCTAAAGAACGGCCTAAAACAGAGTGCATAGACACCCCAAGCCAAAACAAAACGTTAATCATGGGTGCCGTCATCTTGGCTACAGGCGCATCCATCTTGGAAGGAACCGAGTCAGAATTAACTGAGCACCCGGATAAGATTAAACAGTTAACAGGTAATGGAGCGACTCCAACAATGGCTATCATTTAAAAAAAAATGTGCCAATTTTTGGAAATTTTAATCAGTCATTACGGCACGAATGTCTGTATTCTAGATTGATACAACCTGCCCCTGTGATGACTTTTCCTTTCCTTCCATGAAGCTAGCGATGGATAACGTCAAACACACTTAATTCCGCAAAAATTGTACAATTTTAGAGCTAAAAAACCCAGCAACTTTCAGTGTCAGCAAAACAGACAAATCTGACTCTGATTGGAGATTGACTCGGTATCTGGGGGATATGGTAATTCCCGGACTCAGTATGGGCAGAACCATGGAGAGTGCAGAGTTTTAATTGTTTATTTTGAGCTAGACTAGATAATAGACATTATCATAATAGTACATTTGGTAAGTATTATTCGAAGTAGAAACAGGATTCATCAATTGATTTATGTAACATTTTGAGCACTTGTGCCGCAACACAAGAGGAGCTAACAGCCTTATACTCAACTTATACTCTAAGAATCAGTACATACTGTTAAATAATCGTAGACGCAGTCACCATTATGCGGCGCTTCTACATCAAATTCGAGAAAGGTAACCGTTATAACCTGGTCTTCTGCTTGGTTTATCAGGTACATACACTGTCTCACGTGTGGATATGGATCAGGGTAGTTTGGAGATAGCAAGATACCTTCTTCAGCCGTAAATGTACCGCCACATGCTGCATAATGAGATTGTAATAAAGCTCAGACATAATTTTAAATGTCTCCAAAACAACAAACAAGAATTCTGCAGAATTAAGTGTCTCACCTGTCTCCTGCTTGTCACAGTCGCACTGACCTTTGACCTTGTGACCGCTGCATTATCATGCTGCTTCCTAATAGTATAGGTAACCATGTATTCAAGTTTAGTTCCAATAGGATTAACCATCCTGAAATATAAATGATTTGCTGAATGGAAAAACTTAAGGTTGAAAAAGCAGAGGTTAAATATCAATATCAGAATGGCCTTGACCTTTGGCCTAATGAGCTCACTATCATCATGATGCCTTGGTATGGTATGAGAAACCATGTGCCCAAGTTCCAGTAGGATTAAGCAATCCTAAAATATAGGCAAAAACCAACTTAATACAGACATGACAGAAGTAAAATATCAAGGCTATGTTGACCGTGACCGTGGATTTAGTGATGTCACTATCAGCACGCAGCTTCATTATTTTATAGGAGACATGTGTGATATTAAGTAATTCTGAAATGTAAATGTATATAATTTGCTAAACGGAAAAACTTAGTTTAAAAAGCAGAGGTAAAATAGCATGTTGAAATGACCTTGATCTTTAACCTGGTGACCTCCATGTCACCATCCTGTATCCTCTTGCCATAGGTAACCATGTACCCAAGTTGTGTTCCATTAGGGTTAAGCAATCCTGAAGTATAAAATGATAAGATTTGCTAAGCCTAAAAATGTAACATTTAAAAATAACAATTTTGTAGAGGTCAGAATGACTTTGACCTTTCATGATGTGTCAGTATGCTGATTCCTAACATTATAGGTAACAATGTATCCAAGTTTAGTTCCAGTAGGATTAACCAATCCTGAAAGATAAGCCGAGAAGTTTTGCCAAACGCAAAATCTCAAAATTGAAAAAAAAAGAGTCGCATGAAGGTCACAGTGACCTTGACTTTTGACCTTGTGACTTCAATATTATCATGCTGCTTCCTAACAGTATAGCCAACCACATAGATAAGCTTAGTTGCATTAGAATTAAGTGATCCTAAGATATATGCTGAAAAGTGACACATATGTCTTGCTTTCTGCTTCGCAGGCGAGACAAAAAGTACTTTTGAATATACATTCAATTATGTTCAAAATATTCAACAGAGCATTTCTTACTAACTAACATGTTTTTTGTTTTGGCAACATGTGAACTTATTTACGAATTGCTCTGTACTTGACAAACTAGATTTTCTATTTTTAATAAGGAGAATTTAACCAACATCACTGATAAAAATTAAAAACTAAAATATCAAGTACTTATTGGCAAACTAATTTAAACTTATTAAACAATGTCTTACAGGCTAAAACTGATAAATCATTAACAGTATAAACCTCAAAACATTGTTTTCTAAATATAAACTAGTGCATTATCTATTTTTCATTTAACACATTTACCCGTATCGATGACCTTGATTATGTAGCTTTTAACCATGCTATTACGTCTGACAAACAGGCTGCCCAAACCCTCTATCGTGCCTTTGGTACAGCAACTCCATCTTGATAAATCAAGAGGAAGGTCTGGTTAGGTGTCACATAAGGTCTGGTTGATAAAAATATTAAAATGCTTTAATTTTAAATCGTTTTGGACACTGCATTTGCCAAGAAAGTATTAAGAAAAAATAACAATAAAAATGAAAAATTATCCTTCCTACGTCATAAGAAATGCATACGATATCAACAGAAGTACCTGAAATAAAATGTGCACAGTAACAATGTATCGGAATGACTAGATATATAAAATATATTATTGTAAAACAATTTTTTTGAATTAAATTGTATTCAGTATTAGCAAGGACTTGAACTGTGGTACTTATGTTTATAAGTCAAAGCCTCAACCTTTGGGCCAATGACGATATTGTCTAGCAAGGTTGTCAAAATGTTCTGTTTCCTGTATGCGAAAACTGGTACCAAATGGAATATATACTAATTTTGAAGGATGAAATATAACCAAGCATGATATTTAGATTGCACATAAAGCAAATAAAAAAACCTGTTATCAATTTAAGACTTATTTATATGTACAGCATACACCTGTAAATAATTGTACATAATGTACAGCAGACGACATTTTCTTTAGTAACCACTCTCCATAGCAACACATTTTAAATTGTCTCCCTTGTCTTAACATGTGAACTTATTTATGAATTGCTCTGTACTTGACAAACTAGATTTTTTTGTTTAAAAAATGCTTACGCAAGAACTAACCTATTTTGGCCTGAGTAGATTTGTGAATTACCTGTATGCTACTCGAGGTGACACCAGCCACCAAAGGAATGCATAACATTGGTATGTGAATTTTAAGCAAATTCTCATACACCCTCTGATGAGTTTTCCACATGTTAGTAGTTAAGCTGGCCGAAAACAGGCTTTTGTAGTTGTCTTGAGAAATGTCCATTTGCAGGCCAAGAACATTTATCTTGGCAATGAGATTCCAAAGGTAAATTTTCAAAAATGATCGAGTCAGTTACTCCAGTGATAAATATAAAATGAAGTTTTCGCTTGACCAGGAAACGGACATTCACTGAGCAAAAAACTTAATTCTCGTGACCATTTTTAATGAATAACCCTTTCGTGATGAAACCGGCCCAAACCGGCCTCTGCAGTGGTCTTGAGGATTGTCCACTTGCAGGCCAAGAGAAGAGTATTTTTTGAAATTTTACCACTGAAATGAATGGCTTGGTAACCGAGGCAGCCATTCCAGTGGTAAACTTTCAAAAATACTCTCCTCTTGGCCTGTAAATAAACATTCAATAAGGAAATATCTTCATTTTCTTGAACAAATTTAGACATTAAAGGGCTAAATGGTTATTAAAAATCTGTAGACTTCTACACTAAGAGTCCATTGCAACACTATTGTATCAGCAATAATAGTATATAATTTATTAACAACAACATCTACATCTTAACCGTTTAACCGTTTCACCACCAAATCCCGGAAAAAGTATATTCTTTACGATATAAACCTTATTCTGTTGAATATTTTGAAATAAATTTGACTGGAAGCTGTTGCTGTCTAAGGCAGCAATGGCTTCCAGTCAAATTTGTTTCAAAATATCAACCGGTTTCCTGTATGGTTGTCTTGAAAATAAGATATGGGGAATTTATCGGTAAAATGGTTAACACTCAAAGAACATAAATGATAAATTCTTTTATAATGTAAGAAATATTCTGTTGAATATTTTGAAACTAATTTAACTGAGAGCTGTTGCTGCCTATGGCATCGACAAATTATAGTCAAATTGGCTTCAAAATATCCAACATAAATCCAGTATAGTGTTGTTTTGAAATAGAAACATTGAAATTTAAACTATTAAAAGGCTAACATAACATAACTGACAAACTATCTTACCAACGTTCCATTCAGCGCGAAAGCCACGTCTTCGGACTGAGCGATCAGATACAAACTTAACCCACATTGAATTGCCAGAAGTGGTTATAATAGCTGGTATGTCCTGGCCACAGTATCGGCTAATCAAAGCTGAATCTTCCGCAGGACCATCACGTATCTAGTAAAATTATTGTTTTGAAAGTAAAACCTTTTAACGTTGTACCAACATAACAAATACATTAGAAACTTGACCTTTGTTTAAATCAGATTTAATAATAATGCAAGACCAAGAGAAAATTGTCAATTTAAGACTGGGATTTTAATGGAGGATTCCAGTTTATCCATCAATCATATGATGTCATAATCAACTATGTGTCATAATCAACTATGTGCTGTGTAGGATGATGTCATAATCAATAACATCATGAATGACGTAGATAAGTTCATCACGACCACTTAATTGATGACGGACTAAGCATTGTTGTATGAATGTCTTCACTATTTAATAAACATGCTGTTGAATATTTTGAACCTAAATTGACTGGCTGCTGGCAGCAACAGTGCCCAATCAAATTACTTTCAAAATATTCAACAGCTTACCTGTATAGTTTGTTGGAAATTAGCTAAAGATTGGCGGGGCATAGCTAAAACTGGATTCCTCCATTGAAAGTTTTGAAGTAGTTTCGCAAAAATTCTAAGTGGCCATCTAAAGTGAATCTCATGTTACATATGCACTGAATTTCTGGAATTTCCAGGCTTTCCCAGAATGCTAGAGGACTACTGCAAGGTATGCAATCAGCACTGGAATTTCTGGGCTTTCCTAGAAAGCTAGAGGACTACTGCAAGGGACGCAATCTGAACTGAAATTTCTGGGCTTTGCCAGAAAGCTAGGACTACTGCAAGGGATGCAATCAGCGCTGGAATTTCTGAGCTTCCCTAGAAAGCTAGAAGACTACTGCAAGGGATGCAATCAGCACTGCAATTTCTGGGCTTTCCTAGAAAGCTAGAAGACTACTGCAAGGGATGCAATCAATACTGCAATTTCTGGGCTTTCCTAGAAAGCTAGAAGACTACTGCAAGGGATGCAATCAGCACTGGAATTTCGAGGTTTTCCAAGAAAGCTAAAGGACTACTGCAAGAAATGCAATCTGCACTGCAATTTCTGGGCTTTCCTAGAAAGCTAGAGGAGTACTGCAAGGGATGCAATCAGCACTGGAATTTCTGGGTTTTCCTAGAAAGCTAGAGGACTACTGCAAGGTACGCAATCAGCACTGGAATTTCCGGGCTTTCCTAGAAAGCTGGAGGACTACTGCAAGGGATGCAATCAGCACATGGAAGGAAGATGGCATAAAGAGACACACTTAAATTTAAACTAATACCATCTTTAAAATATACAATTTCAAATTTTCAGTAAAGTAATTTAAACCAGCCCTAGTCTATACTAGCACAAAACGAAGTGTATCGCTTACTAGCATTAACACGGTTTATCAGTAATAGATTATTCAGCAGTAAAGGGGTTAATCAGTGATTGACCATATTAACTTTACAAAATGTTGAATAAACACTGGTAATTTGGCAGGAAAGTAATGAAATAAAACTAAAAATATTCTGCAGTATAAGGGTTAACACAAATTAAAGGAAATCACGGATTTCTTTTTTCACGAGAGTTGATACTTACCTCCCTAATACTCTTTGCTATTGCTAAATATCGGCTTTCACTCAATAAAACCTCAGATTAAAAAGGTTAGGTGCCCCTACTGGGCAGGTAGGATGCTAACCCCACCACCGCGCATGCGCCGACTAGTACTTCCTCTGACTAATTTATTGGCGGACACTATGGAACTTTACAAGAGCCTGAAGACCGAGCCTCTGTGGGGCAGAGAGGCCCGGTCCGTACTAGGGAGGTAAGTATCAACTCTCTCGTGTAAAAAGAAATCCGTGATTTCGTTTATTTCACTTCAAGAGTATACTTACCTCCCTAATACTCATTGATATTGCCAGAATTCGACAGGGAATTCGGCGGGAGGGAGGCTAGGTCAAAAGACCAGCTCTTCCCTATGCGCTTTTCTGCATTTAAGGCACTTAAAACTTCTGAAATTGTGTGGAAACAATCAGGAAAGATTTGAACATCGGCTACACAACCGATGGCCGAGAGAGGACCATATATCATACGCGCTCCCTCAATGTCCCATACGCTCTCTACATACAAGTGCCATGTACTATAGGACATTAAACGAAAAGGCTTCATTTTCGTATACTCTCAATAATGAACGACATAAAACACGTATCATCACCATATTAATAACGAAGAATCACGTGACATTACAAATAACCATGGACAACGCATACACAAGACTGACATTGTGGAAGATTGCTACTGTCATCATCTCCCCCTTGGTGAAGACTGATGCAGCCCAAAAGTGGATGTTTCCATTGATTAAATGTGAAATATATAAAAAAAAGGAGGATACCTCATCAAAATATGTACACCTAGATTAGCATATCAAAATCGATAAGGCAAGAGGATTCGAGGTGTCACGGAGATAATGGTCGATGAAACTTGACTCACAGTGCCACTGAGCTACCGACATAATGTCATCCACAGGGACCCCATTAAATAGGGCAGTGGAAGCCACTACGCCCCGGACACTGTGAGCCTTGGCCATGTCAACTTGTTTACCTGTGGCAGAGTTATGCAAAATTGAATACACTCAACAATCCACCTGAAAATGGTGTCCTTTGACGTCCTGCCATGGGGTTCAATATATGACAACCATAACGCTGTTGGGTCCATCCGCCATTCCTGAGTACGTTGTTTGTACCGGATTAATGCTTGGACTGGACACCATGCTTTAGAATTAGGATCATATCTAGTTAATGCTGGTAAAAATATGGGTTGACCTGGATATTTCAAAGACTGGTTTTTAGCCATGAAATATATCCTAGGTAGAAGCCTAAGGCCTTCCCGTGACCACAAAACGGTCTGCCTCGGCTGATAAGGCATGAATTTCACTTCTACGCCTAGCCGAGGCCGCAGCAATTAAAAATAAAGTTTTAAGAGTCAACATTTTCATAGAAATGGAACTAAGTGGTTTAAAAGGCTTATCACCTAGTACTTGAAGCACTAGAGATAAACTCCAAGATGGAATCACAGGGGGATTCCTTGGTCTTAGATTGCCCATGCCTTTGATTAAATTATTTAATGTATTTACTTCATCACTTCCCCTATTAGCCAATCAAGGGATAACTGACATTAAAGCTGACTTATAGCCAGCAATAGAGTTAGGCTTGAGGCTATAGGCATCAAACAGGTGACAGAGGAAATCAGCTACCACCTGAATAGATGAATCCATTGGATCAATACATCTTTTTGAGCACCATTCTGGAAATCTGTTGATTTTATAATTATATGCTCTGGAGGTTGACCCCCTCCTCGCTTTTGCCATGAACATGGCTGCTTGCTCAGAAAAGCCCTCCTAAAATTCTAGATTCCTTGACAACATCCACGCAGTCAATCTGACCATTGACGGATTGTTGTGAAGGGCCTTGCCCTGGAAGATAATGTCGTCCATCAGAGGCAGAGGAACTGGATTGCAGACCAGAAGGTCCAGCAGATCCATATACCATGATCAACTTGGCCAATTTGTGGCGATCAGAAGCACGTGGCACTCCTCCTGTCTGATTTTCTGAAGAATTTTTGGAATCAGGATTGCTGGAGGGAATGCGTATGCATACATTCCCAGCCAGCTGATAGCTAGCGCATCTGTTGCGATAGCGCTCGGATCTGGAATCGGAGACGTAAGTCGTCATCTTCGCATTCTTCTTCGTTGCGAATAAATCTATCTTGGGTTTCCCCCAGTGGTCGAACAGACGATCCGCCACACATTGATTTAGTTGCCATTCCGTCGGTAAAACACTCATCCTTCGGCTCAATGAGTTTGCTAACAGATTTAACCTTCCCGGAATATGAACTGCTTTCAAGGTAATCCTGTAATTAAGGCACCAGCTAAGCAGCTTCGATGTCATCATACAGCGACTGGGCGACTTCGTTCCGCCCTGGCTGTTTATGTAAGTCACTACTGTTGAGTTGTCTGATCGAATTAGAACACTCTTGCCCTGAACTTTCTGTAAGAAATGTTCCAGGCCCAGGACTACTGCTCGTAATTCCAGTAGATTGATATGTTCCTTTGACTGTTCCAGATTCCAAAGCCCTGATATCGTGGACTCTTCCAGGCAAGCTCCCCACCCCTCCATCGATGCATCTGTATACATCGTTACCTGAGGGTGAGGAGGGGTTAGCATGACCCCCCGCCAGGCGATTCTCTGTCTTCAACCACCATTGAATGTGGTGAATTAGAGGCTCCAGCACTGACACGTTTGAGTCCAGTGAACCTGTACTCTGGGTCCATTGCGTCATGAGAAATAACTGGATCGGCCGCCTGCGCAAGGCCGCCTGAGGAATGACTGGTTCCAGAGAAACCATCAACCCCAGCATTCTCAAGTAAACCCTTGCCAGGACATGACGACTGGTGCACACTGACTGTATTACTGAGATGAGTATCTGAACCCTCTCCTGAGTAGGATAAACATATCCTGTCTCTAGATCGAAGAACATTCCCAGGTAAACAAACTTCTGGGATGGAGTCAGCTCTGATGTTTGGAAATTGATTATCCAGCCTAAGTCTGTGAGAGTTTTCAAAACTATCTCCAGATTTGCCGATAAACTTTCCTGGTTGTGTGCTTTTAACAGCCAGTCGTCTATGTACGTGTGGACTGCTATGCTTCTCCTGCGGAGATATGCTGTTATCGCAAGAACCACTCTGGTGAAGACCCGAGGATCCGTGGAAATTCTGAAGGGTAAAACCTAGAATTCCCACTGTCTGCCCTGGAATGCGAATCTCAGCAAGCGACGGAAACTCTTCGCTATAGGAATGTGGAAATAAGCGTCCTTCAAATCTATTGAAGCTGTCCACATTCCCTTCTCCAACCCTGCCATAACCGATTTCACAGTTTCCATCTTGAAACTGGGTGTCTCTATGAACTTGTTCAATGGCTTGAGGTTGAGAATTGGTCTCCACCCTCCGGTGCTTTTCGTTACTAAGAACACGGTTGAATAGAGGGAGTTTATCTCTCTCTCCACACAACCTTTGATCTGGATCTCTTGGAATTTGAGTCCAGACTGGCACCAGAGACAGTCGCGATGATGGGCCCGTTATCCAATCGGGATGATACCCGACTGAAAGCCATCGCAAGACTAAACGGTCCTGAGTTAACCGTTCCCACTCTTGCTGGTGGTGGGCCAATTGGCCTCCCACTGGACCACCTAGGGAGTGGTTCTCACCGTGGTAACTGGCCCATCAGGCACGATTACCACGACCAGCACCACGCGCACCTCGGTACGCGGGTGGCTGCCTGCGCTGGAGGAGCCTGCGCACACCCCGTCACTGCTGGCCGAATCACACGTGGCTGAGGCCGACGTTGTGCTGGTGGCTGGCCTCTGACATGGCTACCTCCACCTCGAGCCTGCAGGGGGTGCTACGCGAACACGCTCCCTACGGAGCACCTCAAACTGTTCACGCAGTGCCCTCTGGTTGTTGACCAGAGTGACCGTCTCCTGGAGGTGCTTGCATCCCTCACCTCCAAATAGGCGTACGCAGCAGCCTATTGTACAGGTCCTGGGATGGGCACAGGTTGTCCAATGCAAATGTGAGCCTCGCCCGGACACTTCTGGTCACAGCCCGAGTTAAACAATCCAGAGCCAGGTTGATTCCATCCTGGATGGCTCTCTGGACAGTTATCGGGCTAGGTTGACGCGATGCGGATGCTGTCACTACCCCTTGCAACAGCTGGGAGACATGAGAGTGCTGCAATAGACACTCTCCCACTCTCCTCCGCATCGCGCAACGCGGTATTGGCCGAACTCAATGCGCTCGAACACAGCGCTCCCGTGTCAGACCGGGAACCTGGCCGCGTGTCTTCACCTAATACCGCGTGGTCATCTACGCTCGGTTTAGGTACCACACCGTACTTCTGATATTCCACAGGTACGATGCGGCAGCGCCTTGCAACTTCACGAGAGGCCTTCGTGAGACGTCCATGCGCCTTGATGGACGTCTCTGCCGCCGAGAACATATCCACAATATGTTCTGCCAGCGGCAGAGATGGCATGGCGCTAACAGTTGACCTACCAGCTAACCACGGCCGGTGAGCTCGCTGGCTAGCCGACTATTCCACGGGCAGGTCTGGCCTGACGCTTATAAGCCACTGACAAGCGTCCGAGCAATCCTCCTCTGTGGCTACCTGTGAGAGCTCTACAAGACGAGGGCCTTCATCTTCCTCCTGAGCATTCGCAGGCGAGCTTGAAGCTGGATAGCCTGACACTCCTGGCAAGCCAGAGAAAGCATGCGGGCCCGAAAGAGCAGGCATGTTAATCTCACTGGCTTGTCCAGTAGGCGCCATGATATTGCGTGGGGCGCTTATTGCCGCACCACAGCCCTGGCCCGAACCAGCTATACTCTCGGCAAGCCGAGGTATGTGGAACACCTGGCCGTCAGGTCCAACCCGGGCCATCTACTGAGCCGTGAATTCTACTCCTGCGTGAGCATAACCATGGACAATGTCGCCTGTATTCCCCGCAGATAATCCTCTTCTTCCTGGCCAGAAAGATTGGACTCCGGGTCAGCAAAGAAAGCTAACCCGGACTGGCCAGTAAAGGTACCATAGGAGGTACTGGCACCTGCGGTGTGCGGATACCCCTGACCTGATAAGCAGGCACCAGGTTCCAGCGACAACCGTCCATGGGCCACCGGCACGGCAAACCTGCTGCCAGTGTCCTGGAATGCCCCCCTTTAATGGGGCCACCTCTGAATCTTCGAAAACTGGTAGAGCCCTAAAGAAACCAGATTCAGCGGCGGGGATTACCTGCTTCGAAACAGATGGGGGGGGACAACAAAGGATTTGATCCAGGAAGCATGCCACGGAGCAACTCTGGTACCAAATCCTTGATTGTCCTCTTAATCTCTCCCAACATTTCACTACGGAAGGCCTCCATATCCACTGAGGACGAGGCCTTCCTCTTACCCGTCTTACTCGTTACCTCTCTCTTTTGTTTTCTCTCCTCCTCCACGATCCTATCCTTCGCCTGCAATGACAAAAAATCTGTCATTAGATCACCCCCTCCCCCCCCCCCCCCCCACTGTTTACATACATCACATTTATGTAACGGGCCACAGGGACTGCACTGGAAACATAAATGTGGGATAAATCTTTCTTTGAGGAAGCGACCACAAGGACAACCAGGTCTCTGAAACAGGCCAGAAGACTTTAATTGTTAATAAAGTGCAAGGCTGATTATGACGTCATAATTTCAAAAAAATTGATCCGAAACAAACATCCAGGTGTAAGGACAAATTGTATTCATATCCAGAACATCCTGACTAGAAAGGATAGAATATTCAGGCTAAACAAACATCAGATAAACAATGATAAAATGGCAAAAGTTTATATAATTATTTTCAAATATAATAGAAGTGCCTCATATCATTAACTAGAATACCTGATTCTTTGCATAGACAAACCATCCAATCCGATGAACTGGAACACTCCACCAAGACTATGACCTCTTAACTCTCTCCACCTTATAGGGGAAGGAATTGGACCAAGAGGGCAAAGTGAGAAGACCTTCTTACGAGGCCTCCAAATCACTGGACATAGACTTTTTGGTTAGATAACCTAACAGTATTAGTAGGAAATGGAACCTTGGTGGAGAGAAAAACAAGTCCTCTGTTGATGTGATGTCCTGTACAATCATAGACAGGGTGCTTTTGGCGGGAAAAGATCCAAGATGGCTAACAAACCGTTTATCTGACAGTTTCAAAAGTGGTGAATTTATTTGAAATCAGCATACTAAAAAATCTATATCACTTTCGGTTTGAAAATCCATCAGATAAAAAAATCCAAAATGGCAGCCAAAGGCACTGCATTTGAATTGGTCCAGGGTGGCCATGTTTTTCAGCCATCAACTTCCCTTGAACAACTTTAATGATCTATAGGCCCTAATGATATCCCCAAAAATTTAGGCCCAATTTGCTCAGGGCTTCTGGGGAAGAAGTCGTTTTCGCGAAAAATAGGTCATCCAAGATGGCACAGTGGTCCTCTAGAAGACATTTTAAATTTCCCATTGCTTTAGTATGGGAGCTTTTGGCCGGAAAATTATCCAAGACGGCCACCAAACCATTTATCCCACAGTTTCGGAAATGGCAAATTTGAAATCAAAATATAAAAAAACATATATAAAATCAATTTCGGCCTCACAATCCGATAAATAAAAAAATCCAATACGGCTGCCAAACGCGCTACATTTTGATTGGCCCAGACTGGACATGTTTTTGACAGAACCACATCCCTTGAACAAACTTTAATGGTCCTTAGTCCCTAATCATATCTCTCAAATATCGGCCCAATCCCTTCAGTGGTTCTAGAAGTCTAGGTCATCCAAGATGGCCACCAAACCCCTTGAACAAACCAAGCTTAGCTCTTGCCCTAGATGATGTTTTATGAGTTTGGATTCGATTCTCCAAGGGGTTTCAGAGATTTTTAAAGACATTTCTAAAAATCTGCCAAAATCCAAAATGGCCACTGGCCAAATTGGCCGATCAGCTTCGTTTGAACAAACTTGAATCTCTATGCTCTAAGGATGCTTCTGCTGAATATAATTGAAATCGGCCCAGTGGTTCTTCAGAAGTAGCTTAAATAAAAAGTGGATGGAGAGACGCATGGACGGATGGACAAACGGACGGGCGACAGATGGTCGCCACGGCATAAGCTCACCATTTTGGCCAGGTGAGCTAATAATGAGCTTGATGTAAAAATTGTCTCGCAATCCATAATCATCGGGGTAACTAACATATCAAATTTGGTTGAATTCTGTAAATTTTGATTTTCACACGCACGCGCCCACCAATCTCTACCCTTCCTTCAGCCCCACCCTGGGGGGGGGGGGGGAGGAGGGGGGGCAGAGCTTAATGTAAATATTGTCTTGCATCCGCAATCATATGTCTAACTCGGATTATAAATCTGATTGAATTCCAGCAAATGATTTCAGAGGGGATAGACTGATGGATTATGGACAGGCAGGCTGACAGAGGTGATTGCACTCAATCTTAAAATGTGTGGGGATGAATGTTCACCAATCAAAGTGCTAACTGGCAGGAACAACTTTCAGTTAAATTGTTTTCAAAATATACAGCAGCTATCTTTATCATTTACAACCGTTGACCAATCAGCTTTGTTTGAAAAATCCTGGATTTATATGCCCTGTACAATGTCATAAAAACGGAGGAATCCAGTGTTAGCTATGACCTGCCCATCTCTAGCTAA